>BLSH010152873.1:318650-328669 GCA_018402905.1 Glandirana rugosa
CCTACCTTCTAACACGGAGATGGGTCGGTTCGGAAGTAAATTTCAGGGTTAAAAACGGGGGACGGAAAATACAGTCATAGTTAGTCCCTACCTGTGTGCAAACACTCTTACACAATATTAATCTCAACTCGCTTGAAACTTGGGCTTGAAACAGGGCCTGGGGCTTGGGGTAACTTTAGTTACCTCTGGGCCTGAAAATCCATGTTTTTTACAACTATGTTTTTATTTTTTTTTAAATATTTAAAGTTATTTCCCTGTCCCCATTTCTTTGTAGGTCACTTGTCCTACCCTTACCCACATTTCCTTCCTTTTGCAGACCTCTAGGATCTTCCAGGACTATTTTACAACATTTTTTGTACCTAAAAGTCCGGGTCTCCATTGATTTCAATGGGGTTCGGGGTCCGGGACAAAGTTCGGGTTCAAAGTTCGCTCAACTCTAATTATAACACATTCTCACAAACGTGTGTCCATCCCTGATTGATACTGACATAAAAGGCAGGGGGCAAAAATTGGGACTTTAAATGAAGGCTTGGCTGGGTAGAGGCACAATCTTCCATCCCTAAAATTGGAATAAAAACACTTTTTTAGGTATGGTCACCTATATTAGCATCTACACACATCAATAGTTTTTACCATTATTCATAACCCCCACCGTCCCTTTTGCCCTTTTTTCTTTTTTATTTTTTTTTCACCCAACCACGGTTCCTCAGTCCCTCATGATGCACCTGCTCACAATTATCTTCCACTCAGTCTTATATCACTATCCATTTCCTCACTAGACACACATTCACCCTGGAGACGCCCGTGCCTGCATGTCGGCTTGCCTGGGGGGATCTTGCTGCCATGCATCCCGCCTCAGCTCCCGTTTGTGGATGCCCCTTGTTGGCTTCCCCGGTCCCTGCCTGCGTGTGTACGGTCCATGGATACAACAGGTTGGTTTTCTTGGGAATTTTTATTATGGAGGATTATCGTTTCCTCCCGCATGGTAATTTTTCCCAATATATCTATATGATTTTTTTCTTTACCGTAGACAAGTGACGAGCCTGCTCCTGATGAGTGACATTCAGTCACAAAACGTGCGTAGAGCCACCAGCCGCCGTCAAACGCTGTACCTAAGACAATTTTTTACAAGGTCTTCTAGACCAACTCCCTGCGGGGGTACTTGGAGGTCATGGACAAACGCAGGTTTATCGATAATGGAATATTTTACATAACCACATCAATGTGATGGATGGGGGCAATTTTTTGTATACCATCAAATGTATGCTTTGTATCCTTGTATCCATGTACACATATTATATATTGGGTCTGTACTGAACTATTTGAATATTGACTATATGATGTATACTATGAAAATATTGTTCTACTTCTAAAATAAATTGTTTTACCATATCCATCCAGTATCTTTCTCTCACACTCGTGTGTCATTTAAAGTCCCAATCCCCTCCCAGTTAGCTTTTTTAGCTTTCTTTTTATTACTATTCAGAGAATGTTTTGTATTTTCTGAATGAATGTAAAAAGTTCTCTGATTGGATAAGATGGAGAGTCGGACCGGTGTTGTCTTGCTCTGCAGCATTAGCCAGGCATGGTAAATACATCCAAGCTGGACCTACGTATAAAATACCCATGTGTGGAATTATTCTTTAAAAATACTGAAAACTACTTTTGAAATTACATTAACCCCTTCCCGCCCTTTAACCACTTCAGCCCCGGAAGGTTTTGCAGCTTTAGGACCAGAGCACTTTTTGCGATTCGGCGCTGCGTCGCTTTGACTGACAATTGCGCGGTCGTGCGACATTGTACCCAAACAAAATTTGCGTCCTTTTTTCCCCACAAATAGAGCTTTCTTTTGGTGGTATTTGATCGCCTCTGCGTCATTTCTTATCGCCGCTATAAACAAAAGAAGAGCGACCATTTTGCAAAAAAAACCAAATTTCTTACTTTTTGCTAAAATTCAAATCCAAAAAAAAAATATAAAAAAACATTTTTTTTCACCGTTTTTGGCCGAATTATATAATTCCTCATATTTGCGATAAAAAAAATTGCAATCGGCGTTTATTGATTGGTTTGCGCAAAAGTGGCCGCGTTTACGGATGGTGAGAATTCATTTCTGGGGTTTTTATTTTTTTTTTATTTTTTACTAGTAATAGCGGCGATCTGCGATTTTTAGCGGTAATGCGATATTGGGGGGGGGACATGTCGGAACATTTTGACACTTTTTTGGGACCAATGACATTTATTCAGCGATCAGAAATTTAAATGTCCACTGATTACTGTATAAATGTCATTGGCAGTGAAGGGGTTAACCTGCAGGGGGCGATCTAGGGGTTAATAGTGTTCCCTGGGCGTGTTCTTACTGTGGGGGGGTTGGGCTAACATGGGCATGAGAGATCTAACTGATCCCAGTGACAGGGATCAGTAGATCTCTCATGCCCCACTGACAGGGCGGGGAACCGCCGTGTTTACATCGGCGGTTCCCCGTTCTTTGCCCTGTAGCCGCTCATCGCGGCCCGCCGGCGGACATCGGGTCTGCCCGAGCCGCGGGCACACTCCTCAGTGTGCCCCCTGGTGGGCAAAATGCGAATCGCCGCCTATTTACGTCGATTCGCGCCCAGCTCCCCGACTGCCGCCGTGAAAAGACGGCGCGCGGTCGGGAAGCGGTTAAGGATTTCTAAATGCCGGGAGGTGGAGGCCGGCATTTGTGTCATTTGACAACCAATCACAGCAGTCACATGATCAGAAATCTCCTGATCACACATATGCATTGGAAGCCTTCCGTTCCCCGATGTTAACAATGCTGGGAGCGTGCAGAGCGCGTGCACACAGAAAACTGTGTACATAGGGCCAGGGCCGGTGCTACCACTAGGCAAACTAGGCAGCCGCCTAGGGCACACTACTGCCTAGGGGCGCCCGGCCGCTGGTTTCACTCCGCATCTGCATGCTTTGCAGGCTGCAGCATGTAACTAACTCAGTCTCAAGCAGCTGCTCCGTCCGACCGGTAGTGTAATTAGAGGCGCAGCGTGGCACTGGAGCCCGCGCTACAGGAAGAAGAGCCGTTGCTTCCTGTATAGCGCCGCCTCCTGTCACATGGACAGGGAAAAAGGTGTGGAGTTGGGGTGGAGCCAATGGGGGTGGCAAAATGAGGTTTTGCCTAGGGTGTCAAAAATCAATGCACTAGCCCTGCATAGGGCCGCATATATACCATCAGCAGGAAGAGGTTAAAGCTGACATAAGATTTAAATGTTTGGGATCCCATACACATTAATTTTTTTCTTCCTTTTTTTTTTTTACATCATAAAGAATTGTTTTAAAAACACACACAATTAGGGGGTAATGATAATAAATACTCCAGGAAAGATAAGGTGACCCTCAACAGGAACTCTGGTAAAAATTAGCTTCTGTGAAAGGAAGTCTGGTTTAAAAGTTCAACATCACTTTCCTAAACAACACTAAAGTTATGGTTTGTGGTCTTGTGTTACGTGGCTGATGTGTGGCAATAATTCTGTGAAGGAAAGAAGAAGAGTTTTCCCAGATGATTCAGCGGTTTATCTTGGGGTTAAGTTCACAAATCGTATTCCTTTTTACTTATGATAAATATTGGAAACCTATATTATTGTCCAAGCCTGCACTTGTCACACTGGCCATGTATGAAACATATAGGAATCATCCCTTTCATTCTTGAAAATGTTAGCCACTTCCGGACCACCCACTGTATATATACGTCATTAATTTGACATTATATACCGTGGTCATGGTCAACCCCCCCCCCCCCCCCCTCACCCGTCAGTCATTTTCCAGGTTACCAGAAAAAACGATCCGACCTTCTGGATTGATGGACAGGAAGTTGAGTGAGGGCAAGATGGCCCCCACTCAACTCTATGCCCTTGGAGGGCCGGAGCGACATCAAACGTCACTTCCGCCCTCCGGCCTCAAAGGGTCCAATTTTTTTCTGTATAAATGTAAAAAAATAGTAAAAAAATAGTATGCATCGCATATTAGCCCATTATGTGGCACTTACCTCAGAACGAAGCCTGTGCTGTCCCCGCTCCAGGACGCATCTATGACTGCCCCTCTTCCTTCCGGGGCTGCGGACTCCGACCCTGTGACTGGCCGGAGTCGCATAGCGTCACTCCCGCGCATGCGCGCAGGCGCCGCCAATCGTGGCACAATCCTAGTGAAGAAGCGGCATGTTGATCCTTTTCTTCACTGTGCATGCGCCGATGCAAGTTTAGGAGATATTCTCGGTACCTTCAGGTAAACCTTATTATAGGCTTACCTGTAGGTTAAAGCGGAGGTCAGCCTGAAACTAAAAAAAAATTAAAAGTCAGCAGCTACACATACTGTAGCTGCTGACTTTTAATAATAGGACACTTACCTGTCCTGGAGTCCAGCGATGTCGGCACCCGCCGCTGATCTTTGGATCGGGGGTCGGGTGCAGCCGCATCCATTGCAGGTAAGGGAACCCAGCAGTGTAGCATCACAGCTTCCCATCTGGCACCTTACTGCGCATGTGCGAGGCTCCGCTGCACTCTGCTATTGGCCAGTAGCAGAGCGAGGAGGGAACCGGGCTGCTGACGGGGAAAAGGACACGCTCCCCCTCCCCCTCGAAAGGTGCCAAATGTGACACCTGGGGGGGGAGGAATCCAAACAGCGGAAGTTCCACTTTTGGGCTGGGTTCACACTAATGTGAATTGGATGTGTGTTTCTCCACATCCAATTCGCATGTCATGAGACATGCTCTCTATGGAGCCGGTTCACACATCTCCGGAGCAGCTCCGGTGCGAATTGCACAGGGGTCCTGTGCATCTTCTGCTCTGTTTCAGGTCCGAATTCAGCCAAAAATTTGGGCTGAAATCGGACCTGAAATGGTAAATGGGGGATCACCAGACCCCCCCTGTGAGCTGCTCCGCCTTAGTGTAAATGTGATATCAGAGGCAGTGTTGCCAACCGTCAGTATTAATTACTGGCAGCCAGTAAAAAACAGGAACTTTTTCTCCTGCCAGTAAAAGCCAGTGACAGGAAATGGTTACCAGTAAAAAATATGGCTGTGAAAGCTACAGTGTATTTGGGCGGTGCCGGCGGATCTGGTGGAGGCAGTGCCTAAAAGTGTTGTGTGATGTCACAGCGCAAGGGAACTCAGTGGAGCATCCAGAGCCTCGTGTGCGGGTCTGCAGGACGGGAACAAGATAAGCTGGAAGCGGGACAGTCAGTGCTGTTTGGACTGGAGGGACCACCTGGCTTCGAGACAGACAGTCACTGCGACTCAGGAGGGGACGTGTCATGTCGGTGAGGTGTCATCATCATCTGTGCTTCTGCATAAAGCTATCAGTGTCACTGTGAGAGTCAATTTCATGTGTGTGCCGCCAATTCTAATTTCTTGCCCTCTTGAGTCCTGTCCCTGACCTATTTACTTACTATATCGGAAATAAAATAAATGTTTTTTTTGCCTTAATATCTATCACATTGCTAATTATATTACATAGTTACATAGTAGGTAAGGTTGAAAAAAGGCAATAGTCCATCCAGTTCAACCTGTGCAGGTGTACGTGTATCAGTGCATATAATACTTTCCCATTTCCCTGTATGTTGTGTTAGATATACATCCAAGAGTCTTTTAAAAATATCAATACTCCCCGCAGCCACCACCAATTGTGGAAGAGAGTTCCACATCCTTATTGCCCTGACAGTGAAGAATCCCCTGCACAGTTTAAGGGTAAACCGCTTCTCCTCCAGTCTCATTGTGTAGCCCCGTGTCCTCCCTGGGACTGAATGTTTTTTTTCCTATGCTGGGATCCCCATTAAGATATTTGTAGGTCGCTATCATGTCCCCTCTCAAGCAACGCATCTCCAAAGAGAATAAATTTAATGTTTGCAACCATTCCTTGTAATTGAGGTCCTCCTGTCCCCTTACTAGTTTTGTTGCCCTTCTTTGGACTCTCTCCAGCTCCAGCACATCCCTTCTGAGGACCGGTGACCAGAATTGGACAGAATACTTCAGATGTGGCCTAAAGAGGGTTTTATAAAATGGCAAAATTATAGTTTTATCCGTGGAGTATATCCCCTTTTGTATGCATGCTAATATTCTGCCCGCTTTGGTAGCTGCAGCTTGACATTGCATGCTATTGCTCAATCTGTCTTCTATCAGGACCCCCAGATCCTTCTCCATCCTTGATTCTCCCAGAGGTTTTCCACCTAGCCACTTCACATCCGGGCCATTTTTGGAACTCCTCTCCTACATATAAAAATCATATTTTTTTTGCTAGAATATTACTCAGAACCCCTAAACATTACATATATATTTTTAGCAGAAACTCTAGGGAATAAAATGGCGATATACCTAACATGTCATGCTTTAAAATTGCGAACACATGTGGAATTGCTCCAAACTTTGGTTCTTAAAAATCTCCATAGGCGATGCCTTAACATTTTTTACAGGTTACATGTTTAGAGTTACAGAGGAGGTCTAGTGCTAGAATTATTGCTCTTGCTCTAACGCACGTGGTGATACCTCGCATGTGTGATTTGAAAGCTGTTTACATATGCAGGCGTGATTTACATATGCGTTCGCTTCTGTGCACAAGCTCGCGGGGAGGGAGGCGCTTTCAATTTTTTGTCCTGATGTGAGTTTATTGCTCTACTCATTTTTGTGTCATCCGCAAAAACTGAGACTGAGGTATTTATCCCATCCTCTTTATCATTTATAAATAAATTGAACAGAATTGGTCCCAAGACAGAGCCCTGGGGTACTCCACTCACCACTGCAGAGAAGTCTGAGTACATGTTATGTATCCCCACCCTTTGGACTCTTCCCTGTAGCCAGTTTTTTAACCAAGCACAAGCCTTATGGTCCATGCCTGTGTATCTAAGCTTGTGTATTAAGTGTTTATGGGGAACTGTATCAAATGCCTTTGCTAAATCCAGATACACCACATCTACAGGCCTTCCCCTATCTAGAAGGCAGCTCACTTCCTCGCAGAATGTTAGCAGATTGGTCTGGCAGGAACGACCTTTCGTAAACCCATGTTGATTACCGCTAATGATATTATTGTCCTAAATCTTTGGATATACAGTATTCCCTAATCATTCCCTCCAATCATTTACCCACTATTGACTGGCCTGTAGTTACCAGGAATATGTCTCTGCCCTTTTTTGTATGTTGGTACCACATTGGCTTTTCTCCAATTGCCTTTTTACTGTTAATATATCTAAAACATTTTTTTGGGTTCTTTTTACTTTCTTTCGCTATGTGTCTCTCGTAATCGTTTTTGGCCGCCCTGATTGCGATCTTACACTTCTTATTGCATTTGCTGTAGTGTTGGAACGCAGATGGTGACCCATTCCCTTTATATTTTTTAAAGGCCATATTTCTCCTAAATGATACTTTTCACATTACAGTTTAGCCACCCAGGTTTAACCACTTCAGCCCGGAAGGATTTCACACTTTAGGACCAGAGCCCTTTTTGCGATTCGGCGCTGCGTTGCTTTAACTGACAATTGCGCGGTCGAGCGACCTTGTACCCAAACTAAATTTGCGTCCTTTTTTTCCCACAAATAGAGCTTTCTTTTGGTGGTATTTGATCATCGCTGCGTCTTTTCTGATCGCCGCTATAAACAAAAGAAGAGCGACAATTTTGCAAAAAAAACCCAAATTTCTTACTTTTTGCTAAAATACAAATCAAAAAAAAAAAAAAAAATATAAAAAAATTCTTTTTTTCATCGGTTTTGGCCGATTTACATTCTTCCTCATATTTGCGATAAAAAAAATCGCAATCGGCGTTTATTGATTGGTTTGCGCAAAAGTGGTCGCGTTTACGGATGATGAGAATTCATTTTTGGGGTTTTTATTTTTTTTTATTTTTTACAAGTAATGGCGGCGATCTGCGATTTTTAGCGGTACTGCGATATTGGGGCAGACATGTCGGACCATTTTGACACTTTTTTGGGACCATTGGCATTTATACCGCGATCAGTGCTATAAAGATGCACTGATTACTGTGTAAATGCCATTGGCAGTGAAGGGGTTAACCTGAAGGGGGCGCTCTAAGGGTTAACTGTGTTCCCTGGGCGTGTTCTTACTGTATGGGGGCTGCCCTAACAGGGGAAGGGAAGTGATCACAGCTTCCATGTAGAGGAAGGCTGTGACCACAACCCTTCCCCCTCTCACAGAACGGAGGTCCGTGTTTACTTACACTGACCTCCGTTCTTTCAGTGCGGGGGGGGGGCATTGCGGGTAGCCGGCGGAGATCGAGTCCGCGGCACCCGCTCCCTGGCCCTCCCCGAACACAGTCAGCGTGCGGGCGTGCCTCCGGCGGCGCGCGCTCAGAGTGCGCGATCTCGCAGCCGCCGTCGTATGACGGCGGTTTGCGATATCGAACCACTTTGTCGCCGTCAACCTGCGGTTGTCGGTCGGCAAGTGGTTGATCTACGCTCTTCTATATTTATTGCCCATTGGAATGCACTGTGTGATAGCTTTGTATAATATGCTCGTGAAGCATTCCCATTTCTCTTCTGTGTTTAATGTTCCCAGGATTTGGTCGCAATTTATGTCATGTAGCAATGACCTCAGTTCAGAAAAATTGGCTCGTTTAAAGTTTAATGCTTTTGTGCTACCCTCACGCCTCCTTTTGCTGTGATCTACGCTAAATGTGATCATCCTATGATAGCTAGATCCCAAGTTGTCACATATCGCCATATCTGAGATCAGACGTGGATCGTTCGTAATTACTAGGTCTAGCAGGGCATTTTTTCTAGTTGGGGAATCCAGTAATTGGGACATGAAGTTGTCCTGTAAGACATTCATGAAATGACGGGCCTTTAATGAGTGAGCAGTTCCTGCTGCCCAGTCAATATCGGGATAATTGAACTCCCCTATTATAATTACATCTCGCTGTTTCCCAGCCATTTCTAACTGTGATAGGAGTTGTACTTGTTTGTGGTCTAAATAGTGAAATTTGCACTTAATGCTGTAATTTTGTAACTTTTTGTAACTTTTGGAAATGCCAGTAAAAACTTGGCTGTGCCAGTTAATTGTGGGTGTCATGTTAGTAAATTTCAATCTGGTAGGTTGGCAACACTGATCTGAGGTCTTTTTGACCCCAGATCGCGCATTAAATAGGACCTGTCCTGCTTATTTCTATTACAAGGGATGTTTACATTCCTTGTAATAGGAATAACAGTGATCAAAAAAACTTTTAAAGGTACAGTGTAAAAGTAAAAAATAAAACGTAAAATAAATAAGAAAAACATTTTTTAAAGCACCCTGTCTCTCCGAGCTCGCGCGCGTAAGCGAACGCATATGCAAGTCGCACTGACATAGGTAAACGGTGTTCAAACCACACATGTGACGTATCGTCGCGAACGTTAGAGTGAGAGAAATAATTCTAGCACACTCCTCTATAACTCTAAACAGGTAACCTGTAAAACATTTTAAAGCATCACCTATGGAGATTTTTAAGTCCCGTAGTTTGTCTTTATTCCACTAGCGCAGTGGTTCTCAAATAGTGGGGCACGCCCCGAGGCTCCGTAAAGGGGGGCTCATTTGACCTCGGCATCATTATCCGATGCAGAGTTCAGCCGGCGGCAGCGGGAACGTGACAGCAAGCAACGGCAGGGATTCAGGGGAAGGTGGCCAGCGAGGAGGGCAGATACATGTGAGAGTGAGCTCCGCCTCTCCCCCCTCCCTGACCACTGAAGAGGAGCGGGCGTGGCCACCCCGGCACTCCCAGAGCCTCCATTCCCCCACCCACATCCTCTGTTCCAAGAAGACCGCGGCCCGGAGGAAGAGGACAGGCGGGAGGCGAAGGCTGGAAGGAGCAGAGCAGCAGGAGAAGCTCCGGACCAGGAGGAGACTCGGGGCTGCCGCTCGCTGCTGACCGTCAGGTACGGCAACATCACATCCACATAGGTGCCGCCTGCCCGCACACAGAGCCCGGGGGGGCAGTGCTATGTGGTCCCTCTCAGCCCTCTGTCTCTCAGCCCCCCCTCTGTCTCTCATCTCCCCCCCTCTGTCTCTCAGCCCC
>BLSH010152873.1:342862-356374 GCA_018402905.1 Glandirana rugosa
CTTGACGAATAGTCACGACGGATAGTAACGACGTATATTCACGGAGTAATAGACACGGTGGAGTAGTCACAGTTAGTCATGACGGAGTAGTCACGGGTTGTCATTTCCTCTTTTGAATGAATAAATGTTTCAAAACATTGTCTTTGATTCTTTTTGAACTCCTTTACTGTTGGGCACTGATGAGGCAGTACTGATTGACACTGATGAGGTGGCACAGATAATGAGGCACTTATATGCAGCAATGATAGGCAGCACTGATAAGCAGTTCTAGCAGGCACTGAGAGGTGGCACTGATATGCAGCAGTGATGGGCACTGATAAGAGGCACTGATGGGCATTTATAAGCGGCACTGATGGGCACTCATAGGTGGCACTGACGAGCACTGATAGGCAGCACTGGTAGGTGGCACTGATGAACACTGATTGGTGCCACTGGTGGGCACCGATAGGTGGCACTGGTGGGCATTGATGGGCGGCACTGATAGATGGCACTGTTAGGCATCACTGCTAGGGAGGCACTGGCGAGCACCACAGATGGGTACTGAGCGCCATCCCTATTGGCAGGAGGTTGCCACACCTGGTGGTCCTGGGTGGACTTCCCTGGTGGTCCTGGGTAGGCACTCCTGGTGGTCCTGGGTGGGCTTCCCTGGTGGTCCCTGGTTGGGCTCCCTGGTGGTCCTGGATGGCGATCCTCGGGGGGCTGCACTGATAAACAATCAGCACAGACCTCCCCCCTAAGGAGAGCCGCCGATCGGCTCTCATGTACTCGCGTCTGCAGACGCGAGTAGAGGAAAAGCCCATATAAGGCTCTTCCTATTTACACTTTGACCAGCCATGATTCGTCACAGCTGATCACATGGTAAGGAGCTTCTGACAGAAGCACTTTACCACGATTGGAGATGTGGCGTGTCAGACTGACACGCCATGCCGGCGATCACCGCGCTGCGCTCCCCAGCCGGCTTGTTCTCCTGCTGGATGTCATATGATTCCCAGTCAGGATAACTGAACCACTTACCGGCCGTCATTCTGCATACGGCGGTAGGGAAGTGGTTAATGACCAGCCTATTTTTTTCAATACGGCACTGCGTTGCTTTAACTGACAATTGCGCGGTCATGCAACGCTGCACCCAAATAAAATGGATGTCCTTTTTTTCCCCACAAATAGAGATTTCTTTTGGTGGTATATAATCAGCTCTGCAGCTTTTATTTTTTATGCTAGCAACAAAAAAAGAGCGACAATTTTGAAAAAAAAACACATTTTTACTTTCTGCTATAAAACACACCCAATAAATAAATGTGAAAAATTTAATTTCTTCATAAATTTAGGCCAATAGGTATTCTGCTACATATTTTTGTTAAAAAAAATCCCAATAAGCGTATATTGATTGGTTTGCGTAAAAGTTATTGTGTCTACAAACTATGGGATATTTCTATGGCTTTTTGTTTTACTAGTAATAGCAGTGCTCAGCGATTTTTAGTGGGACTGCCACATTGTGGCAGACAAATTGGATACTAAGTGACACTTTTTGGGGACCAGTGACACCAATACAGTTAGGCTCCATGCACACTGGACGTTATCTGGGCTCTCTCAGCGTTGGGCAGGAGACACTGCTTAGAAAACGTTCTTTTGCAGTGTTTTGAAAGCAGCGTTTACTGGCGTTTGTTTGCGTTTTTGGGTATTTTTTTTTCTTCATTGGCTTCCATTGACTGCAAAAAACGCCAGACGCCGATAAAATTTTGAATGCCAATTCAGGGCGTTCAGATAACAGCCCAAAAACGCCACTGCTGATAAAAGACAACTAACGTCCATGTGAGCATGGACACATAGGATAACATAAAGTGGCGTTTTTGGGCTGTTAAAAAAAAGGGCGTTTATCAGATACAGTGTGCATGGAGCATAATCAGTGCTAAACAAAATGCACTGTCACCATATAAATGACACTGGCAGGGAAGGGGTTAACACCATGGGCGATCGAAGGGTTAGATGTGCTCCTAGGGGGTGATTTCTAACTGTGTGGGGGATGGACTGACTGCAGGCAGAGAGACATCTGTGTTCCTGATTAGCAGGAAGACAAGATCTCTCTCTTCCTGTCTGACAGAACGACGTCCTAGACATGTGCATGACAAAAAAGTTTAATTTTGATCCTTTAATCTAGTTATTTTGTGTCGTTAAATTCTGTTGATTCGCTCAATTCGTATTTGGAATTCGTATTTGGAATTTTTTGAATTCTCTTCGAATTTCTCTTCGAATTTACCGATTTTTCTCAATTCGAAATGTTCAAATTGATACATTTTCGAATCGTTTGAAACGAAAATGTTATATTTTTTTGATTTAAATGAAGCACAGCGAACAAACAAAAGAAAATCTTCATCAATGATTACAGTGACCCTTTAAATCACCTTTGGCTTAACAAAAACAGCATTATTTCAAAATGGAACTCTAATAACACACACACAGTCTTTGATTTCAGAAATATGTTTACAGTTCAAATTCAAATGGAATGTGTTGTAAAATTTGATTCCAATTTCAATTTGAATTTCGGAAATTTGGACGAATTTAGTTTCGTTATTCGGAGCATTCGGTAAACTTTGTTATACTGTAATTCAGATATTCAAACACATCGGAATCTTCGAATAGTGAAAAATTAGTCCGAATATTAATTCGGAACGAAACGAACCGCACATGTCTAGCGGGTCCCGGTGGCCATTGCACGCGCCCCAGACCCCGAGGCGGAAACAATGTACAGGATTGATGTTTTGCGCAGCCGGGCTGCCCTGCCGCAGTAAATGTGCAGTGGGCGGTCCGGAAGCAGTTAAGGCAGAACAAACCCTTTATCCTTTTCAGCCAAGGAAGCTGTCATCTATTTGACCTGCAACTGCCATGGTGCTGCACATGTGATCAGTTATGACACCAGCCATTTGATGATTTGACAGTTTGGTTGAAAAAAAAGGAAATGTGACAGTTAGCAATCCCAGCATTCCAGGAACCGTTAAATCGATGGATTTATTTCTGCTTTATCATTAGCCTGTCAGCAGATCTGTAATTCATAGGCATGCACACATAGGGTGGCAGGTGTGCCTGGGCACACCCTAATCATCCTGTACTGTGCATATTCCCCCTTCTGCCTGGCTGCAGAGAAAGGGCCTGGGGAATCTCTGTCCTCAGTCTCTTTCTCTGTCTCAAAAGTGAGACATCAGGGGACTGGTTAGACCCCTGATATTTCATCAAAGCCCCCCAGCAGGGCTTCTAAAAAAATTGTAAAAATAAATAAATAAAATATAATATTGTAAAAATTAATAAATAAATAGCGGTAATATGTGTGTTTGTATTTTACAGATGAATCATCTGCAGAGAATGCCTTTCCTTTGTCTTTTCCAGATGTAGACCAGCAGCTTCAGGTAAAGATACATGGAAAATTCTTACCGGGGAATTTCTAAGAGCCACTGACCTTTTACATCTCCTAGTTACTGTCTGACTTTTAGCACTATATGGTGGGCTTATAGTATGTACTGATTTACCAAATGTATGATTACCATTCATCAGTCCTTATACCATTTCCCCATCAATTTCTGAAAATTTGAATCGCTCATTTGTTAGGCTGATGTGACGTAGCAGAGACTTGCAGCGTGCATGGGGGATTTCTCTACGCCTGTGCAGCACTAAAGTCATATAATACTTCATCTCGCTGCCTGCTGGGATTTGATATCCCAGGAGTAGGGATGAGCCGAACACCCCCCGGTTCGGTTTGCACCAGAACATGCGAACAGGCAAAAAATTTGTGCGAACATTCGAACACCGTTAAAGTCTATGGGACCCAAACATGAAAAATGAAAAGCACTAATTTTAAAGGTTTATATAAAAGTTATTGCCCTAAAAAGTGTATGGGGGCCCGGGTCCTGCCCTAGGGGACATGTATCAATGCAAAAAAAAGTTTTTAAATCAATCGTTTTTTCAGTAGCAGTGATTTTAATAATCCAAAATTTTACAAAATGCAGTATTGCGCTAAAAGTCTCCGTGCAGCTGCAACATATAATGTGATAACAACACCAAAACCAAATAATAAATATAAACAGTTGCGCTAAAAAGTGAAAGGTTAATTAATATCTGGCCGAAATAAATCAAGTCCAAATAAATGAAAAAAGTCCTCATATATTCAAACATGTATCTTAAACGTTGATTGGTGATTCCAGAAAATAAAAAATCCAAAATCCAAATGAACACCGTGAGTTATAAAACAAATAACGAGTGTTGATTCCTCTTTCAAGCACATCAGAGAGGTGATGAGACCGCCACCGAAAGATAAACGCACCTCTATGTGGATAAAAAGGGTACCCTTACCATGGGTTATGGACTTACTATCGCTAGCAAGTCTAACAGGCTGGCAGAAATTAACCCTCTGCGGGGTCTCTCATCAAGGGGGTCCTCTCTTTCCAATGGTCAGGTAACTCAAGACAAACAGCTTTCCTTCCGGCTGGAATGCTCATTCACATACATCTCGCCATGATGGTACCATAGAAGGATAAGAGTCTTGCTGTCCTGTGTGTGAGAGGAATCAACACTCGTTATTTGTTTTATAACTCACGGTGTTCATTTGGATTTTGGATTTTTTATTTTCTGGAATCACCAATCAACGTTTAAGATACATGTTTGAATATATGAGGACTTTTTTCATTTATTTGGACTTGATTTATTTCGGCCAGATATTAATTAACCTTTCACTTTTTAGCGCAAGTGATTTTAATAATGCTTAAAGTGAAACAATAAAAATGAAATATTCCTTTAAATAATGTGCCTGGGGGGTCCCCTTAGTCTGCCTATAAAAGGACGCACCTCTGTGATGTTCAGAACATAGCCAGAGCAAAATGACATTTGTCAAGGAAAAATCTTCATTTATTATCGCAGCTGTAATGTAATGCCGGTTCCCAGCAATGTACAAAAAAATCACTGAAAAAATATGACGTGGGGTCCCCCCTAAAATCCAAACCAGACCCTTATCCGAGCATGCAGCCTGGCTGGTCAGGATAGGGGGGGACGAGTGAGCGCCCCCCCCTCCTGAACCGTACCAAGCTACATGCCCTCAATATGAGGAGTATGAGTGCTTTGCGGCAGGGGGGCCTTGCGCCCCGCACCCCAAAGCACCTTGCCCCCTATAATAAGGGGGCCCCCAGATCCCGACCCCCCCTTATGTGAATTAGTATCGGGTACATCGTACCCCTGTTACTTCACCTAAAGTGTAAAAAAAAGAATAAAACCACAGGAGAGAATTAGGGACAAGTCCTTTATTAGAAAATAAAAAATAAAAATAAGTGTGCCCCATTGTAATCCATCGTCAATCACGGCGAACAAAGGACCCAAAAAAAAAACAAAAGCAAAAAAAATGCAACAGCTCCTCCTCCATGGGAAGGCTCCCGCCGACTGAGCTCTCTTTGTGTTGACGTTTTATTTATATGGCAGGACGGGGCCACTCGGTGACGTACGCGCATGACCCGCCCCTCTGATGTCACATGATGTCAGAAGGGGCGGGGTCACTCGCTTATGTTGCCGATGGCCCCACCCTGCCATATAAATAAACTGTCATAACAAACAGCGGGCAGACGGCCGGAGCCCTCCCATAGAGGAGTATCTGTGCGCGCCATCTGCGCACAATGCATTATGGGGCGCAATCACTGTGAACGCCCCATAATGTTCTCAATTCGACGAACGGGTGAACGCCCGATGTTCGAGTAAAACTTATGTACGACTCGAACCGTAAGCCCATCCCTACCCAGGAGGAAGCAGGTGGGTGATTAACGTCATCCTTGCCTAATCGAGGAATCTGGAAGTGGGGGGGCTGCAAAGAAGAAAAAAAATGTATTTACAATAAAAAAAAATTCTGCAAATACACTATATAACCAAACGTAATGTTTTATATCTTTTTGGGTGCTTTGATCTCCTACCATGATCCAAAAACTTAAAACGAACCTCCACCTATATATTTCACTTTCACTCCTCTTTTTCCCTCCCTCCTTTTTATATACACAATATACCAGAAGTATTGGGACGCCTGCCTTTACACGCACATGAACTTTAATGGCATCCCAGTCTTAGTCTGTAGGGTTCAATATTGAGTTGACCCTCCCTTTGCAGCTATAACAGCTTCAACTCTTCTGGAAAGGCTGTCCACAAGGTTTAGGAGTGTCTATGGGAATGTTTGACCATTCTTCTAGAAGCGCATTTGCTCGCAGGCTCCACTCTAATTCATCCCAAAGGGTTGAGATCAGGACTTTGTGGAGGCCAGTCAAGTTTCTCCACCCCAAACTCGCTCATCCATGTCTTTATGGACCTTGCTTTGTGCACTGGGGCACAGTCATGTTGAAACAGAAAGGGGCCATCCCCAAACTGTTCCCACAAAGTTGGGAGCATGAAATTGTCCAAAATGTCTTGGTATGCTGACGCCTTAAGATTTTACTTTTTGGAACTAAGTATCAAGCCCAACCCCACAGTATAACCCCCCCCCCCCCCTCCACCAAAATGATTTGGACCAGTGCACAAAGCAAGGTCCATGAAGACATGGATGAGGGAGTTTGGGGTGGAGGAACTTGACTGGCCTGCACAGAGTCCTCATCTCAACCCGATAGAACACCTTTGGGATGAATTAGAGCGTAGACTGCGAGCCTGGCCTGACCTCACAAATGCTTTTCTGGAAGATTGGTCAAACATTCCCATAGACACTCCTAAACCTTATGGACAGCCTTCCCAGAAGAGTTGAAGCTGTTATAGCTGCAAAGGGTGGGCCAACTTAATATTGAACCCTACAGACTAAGACTGGGATGCCATTAAAGTTCATGTGCCTGTAAAGGCAGGCGTCCCAATACTTTTGTGATATAGTGTATATAAAAAGGAGGGAGTGAAAAAGAGGAGTGAAAGTGAAATATATAGGTGGAGGCCCACTTTATTTTTCAATCATGCAAGGAGATCAAAGCACTGAAAGAGATCTACACAAACACATAAAGAGCATTCATAACCCATTAAATCTGTGAATTGAACCCAGAACCTTTTTACTGCAGTGTGAGTATTAGGCCCCTTTCACACAGATCGATCGGATTTGCCTGTCAGTTTTTTAGGCTGACCTAATCAGACCATCCATTTCCCACTATGGAGCCAAATGACACAATGGGAGAGATTTACAAAAATTGGTGCCCAAAGAATCTGGTGCAGCTGTGAATAGTAACCAATCAGCTTCCATTTTTATTGTCAAAGTTTAATTAAACAAGCTGAAATTAGAAGATGATTGGCTACCATGCACAGCTGCACCAAATTCTCAGTGCTCTGGTTTTAGTAAATCCCCCCCAATCTGTCATGAATAATTGCCCAAAAATTATACTGTTTGTTTTTTTCAGTGGACAGACTGCTATATCATGAAACTGTCCACCATGTCCTCATATTTATAGCCTTCAGCCATTCGCTGCAGGGATCAGTATCAAAGCTTAGACATAACATACAAAAATAGCTGCACTTTGTGAAATATGGGTAACCACCAGACAAAAATTCAAGCGGGAAGTCAGATTACAGAAATCGTGTATGAGCAAACACTTCTCTCTGGTTTCTTATGACAGAGTTAGTCAAATCTGTAAATATAAACTCAGTAAATCAACAGATTTTTCTGAAGCTGGGAAAATCATTACTATAATAATTTCCTGAACCAGAGCAGAACTATCTGATTTCTGTTTCAGACCTGCTTCAAGAACTTGTTACCCCAACATTTCACATTCCTGATATGTGCTTGTTGCAATGGCGGCCATCCATTAGGGGCTCCAGGGTGCCGCCCCCTCTATCCATGCCACCCCCCTATATGTATAATAGATAGATTCATGCTATGCATGAATCTATCCACGGCCGCCACCCCCTATTCATGCGTCCAGACCCTTTCAGGACACTTGGTGCCTGAATTACGGCGGCGGGGGTGTTTTTTTGAAGCACCTGATTAGAGCCATAGACTCTAATAGGCTTCAAAATATGCTGGGCTAGTGGTGCAGAGAATTGTGCCATGAGCACAACCAGGTATTACAACAGCGAATAATTATTTGCTGTTGAAACATTGATCCTCAAACTGGCCAAGCAGAAGCAGGTGTGAAGCCCATTTTCCGATTGACCGAAAAGATAAGACCTCCGATTGGCCACTGAGGAGGAGGGAGAAAGCGGAAGCTGCCGCCGTTCCCAGTGGAGAGCAGGGGAACAGGAGGCCGCCGCCAAGCAGGGGAAGCCATCATGAAACGATGGGCTAAGTGCTACCATCCGCCCACTCTCGCCCCCCTACCTGACCGACCGGGGAGGGGGGTGGTGGTGTCAGTGGCATTCTGTTTGATTCCCCCCCCCCCCAAAAAATATTAATCACCACTGGCCTGTTGTACTATGTACTTGTCTTAAAAAGTATCCTGTTCCCTTTGTATTGCTTCCTCTGTGTGAAATCCCTGGTGTTCCTGCCAGTCCCCCTTATTTCCTATATTTAATTGACCATGCTAGGCAAGAGGGTACTCTTTCTAGACCTATTCTAGTGTGGTCAGTTTTCTGGCTGTGCTGGAAAAACCGCCTGCCAGTACTCCAATGATCAGACTTCTGTTGACACGCCACCCCCCCCGCCCCCCGCAACAGCCATTCACTAGGAAGATCAGTGTACTGCTGTTTCTCCTACCTGAGCTCCTTATGCAGCTGAGAGCATGTGATCACTTTACCTAAAAAAGGAAAAAAGACATTTATATCGTGTGTATATACACACCCACAATTGTTTTGCCTTTCGTTTCTATTTTAAACTGAATGAGTTGTTTTACAAGATAAGGGTTCATATATACTTTAAAGAGACTTTCACTCTAGCCATATAGGGCAAGGTGATAGAGGGGGTTATTTACTATAACTGCATGGTGCAAAATTTGGTGTAGCCATGCATAGAAACCAATCAGGGTCCAGGTTTTACTGTCGAAACGAAACCGTGGCCGACTGTACTGTATACTGTATATATACGGCGGCAAGTCGGCTTCCCTGTGTAGAATCATGTACCTGTGCATAATTCTGCACTTCCGGGTGCAGGGTTGCCAACCGCCAGTAAATTTACTGACAGTTTGTAAAAATCAGTGATTTTTACAACTGTCTATAAATATCAGGGTCTGATAATTTGTCATGCTGTGCTGACTTTTTAAGTGTAAACCGGGCAAATAACTTGATATGGGTATTGTCAGTGTTTCCATGTTGTATTTAAGTATCAATGGTCTTAGTTTTTGATAGGAGTTGTTATTTTTAAGGTTGTCAGTAAAAAATGTGCTCCGCCAGTAAAATTTCCATGTTTTGCCAGTAAAAAACGCTGCAGGAGGTTGGCAACACTGTCGGGGTGCCGCCGGTGACCAACTCCCGCTGTGACTGGAAACAGCGGGAGCCATCAGCGGGTCTGGCGGACCCCATATCTGCCAGGACCCAATGATTGTTCCCGAGAGAGACTGAACGGCGGTCTGCCGATGTAAATAAGGCAAATCACCTTTCTGTGAGAAGGGGAGGTAGAGATCTTGTCTTTCTGCTAAGCAGGAACAGGGATCTCTGCCTTCTTACAGTAAAAGCATCCCCAACTCAGTTAGTAATCACTTCCTCAGAACACATTTAATCCTTTCATTGCCCCCTGATGTTAACCCCTTCCCTGCCAGTATCATTAGTACAGTGACAGTGCATAATTTTAGCATCCCTGTATTGGTGTCACTGGTCCCCAAAAAAGTGACACTTAGTGTTCAATTTGTCCGCCGCAATGTCACAGTCCCGCTATAAGTCGCTGATCGCCACCATTACTAGTAAAAATAAATAAAATAAATAAAAAATCTGTAAATCTATCCCATAGTTTGTAGACGCTATAACTATTTAATATGTAGCAGAATACATATTTTTTTTGTTTATAGGGCAAAAAATAAAAACTGCAGAGGTGAACAAATACCACCAAAAGAAAGCTCTATTTGTGGGAAAAAAGGACATTAATTTTATTTGGGTACAACGCCGCACGTCAGCAGCAGCAGTTAAAGTAAAGCTGTGCTGTATCGCAAAAAAATGGCCTGGTCATGAAGGGGGGTAAATCTTGCGGAACGCAAGTGGTTAATTGAACAAAGCTGAAAGCGGAGTTCCACCCAAAAGTGGAACTTCCGCTTTAAAGGAAGGTGACCCCCCGACATGCCACAATTGGCATTTCATTTTTTGGGGGGGTACCCTGTTTTCACAGGGTCCCAAGTCCACTTCCTCTCCTAAAGCCCCGGAGCCATCTTCACTATTCCCTCCTAATGTTCCATTGCTCCACCAGAGCCCTCGCAAAATGCCCAATGATTCTGAGCATGAGGGAGCATGTGACCTCCTCCCAGGAGACATTAGAGTACCCCACTCACATAAGAAACCCCCCATCACATCAGAGTTGTTGTCCCCCTGTAAAGTCTTGTAGCAGGCTGGATGTGGCCTGTGGGTCGTAGTTTGGAGACCCCTGCACTATCATATAGATCAGTGATGGATTGCATATTTCTTCAGGTGATGAACTTCTCCTTTCCCTTCCAGTTTCCAGACTGAATATAAAATACATTTTTGCTGATATCTTCAATCAGACAATTACGTTATTTTCCATCTGTTTCTTCAGCCTCTTCCACCATGTAACACATCGAAGGAGTCCATGCAGGTGTTTAAACAACATTGCAAAATCGCAGAGGAATATCATCAGGTGAAGAGGGAAATCGCACTGCTGGAAGAAAGGAAGTAAGTATGTGTTTATGTATGTGGCTGTACATAGCATGGCTGTATATATGGGCTGCTGTACAGGATTTACAGTGCAAACAGGTAATACTATTCCTGGAGGTATTCATTTATTACAATGGCCATTAATCCTAAATACCTGCATGCCCACTCACCCTGCTCACTGTGCATGACCCTCATAACCCCCATGACCATGTCTGCAGGCACTCTACACCATCACCACCATACTTGCCACCACCCCAGCTGCCACAATCCCATCATCCCCTGCCCTCAGCCCATCTCCAAATTTGCCAATTCACTCCTTTCGGGTTTATGTTGCTGTCTGGGTCCCCATTGGGGGAATTCATCATCTGTATTTCTCCTAGTGACCATTTTCACCAGAACTAAAGGTGAGGAAATCCAAAATAATTGACTTGTCACCAGAGAAAGAGATCTGCCAATAAGAACCCTTATTTCTGTGACCACCGTCTAAGTGCTCATGCACACTGCAGCTCAAAGAAGCGGCTCCTACAGGCTTTTAAAGTGGTTGCCAAGTCATGACAACCACTTTAAACTACAGGTAAGCCTACATTCAGGCTTACCTGTAGGTCCCGGGAATATCTCCTAAACTTGCACCGTTTAGGAGATATACCCTGTATTTGCATGTGCCAACGTCATCGACACATGCGTTTCTTCACTAAGTGTACGGTAAATGACAGCTCCTGTGCACATTCGCGGGAATGACGTCAGCGCGGCTCCTGCCAATTACATCGCTGGAGTCCGCGCTGTGATTGGTTGGAGCCCGGGTTCCCAGAAGTCGACGGACACAGTATGTCGCCGGTCACAGCGGTGCTCGGGGACCAATGCTACAGCGTCGATCTAAGGTAAGCATTTCATAATGAGCTAGTATGCGATGCATACTAGCTCATTATGCCTTTCTTTTGCAGGAGTTTTTTTTTAATAGACTTGACAACCACTTTAAGCTTTTTTGAGCTCTCAATTCTTCTGCATGGAAACGTCCCTCCAAGTTAGCCAATGTGTCCATGCACACTATAGCTTTTTCAGGAGTTTACAGGCAGAAAAAAACTACCAAACTTGTATTTTTGAGAGGAGCTTTCAAGCAGAAAAAACACCCAAGTGCCCAAAAATGTGCGAAAATACACAAAAAAAAGCACAAATGAGCATGAGAAAGCTCAAAGAAACTCGAAAACACACACAAAAAGATAGGAAAAATGAACTGAGGAGAGGGTTTGTGAAAAAAAACACTTATGCTCAAAAAAGCTTAACGAACATGTGAAATCCCATGCTAGTCAATGAGAGCTGTCCTTATTAGCACTACTAAAGTCACTTTGACTTCAGGAAAGGTTCCTGTACTACTTCAACGCGACTTCTATTCTATACTTCCATCAAAGTAGTACTCAAGTCACCAGGAAGTCGCCTGGCAAAGTTGCACTGTAAAACGCATCACAAAACGCATGGAAAATGCGTAAAAACACACATGTGCAAAACAGCAAAATGCACCGCAAAAAGCACTGCAGAAATGGATCAAAAGCAAACTGCATAGGTGTTAACCAGGCTTAGAGAGGATTTTCTCAATTTGGACAGATTTTCTCGCAGTTTCTGTTGGGATAGGGGACAGAAAGGGAATGGAAATCTTCCCAATATAACACAGATGGCAAAAAATCCTGAAGGGGGTCTTAATCCTTTCCTACTCTATCCAAAACTAAAAAAAGTATGTGCTATTAAATATTCCTTAATGACCTGATTTCATCAGCTGTATAATTGGGCAGTTTATAACCTCAGAGGGATGACGCGAGTAGTCAGAGGAGCATTATAGGAGGGCTTTTAGCACAATATGACCTCAATGCTTGTGCTTATAGGGCAAATCTTCTACTTCAACAATACAGACGGCCCCCTAGTTACAAACATCTGACTTATAAACGACTCCTGCTTACAAACAGACAACAGGAAGTGAGAGGAAATCTCCCCCTAGGAAGGGAAATTCACTCCTGTAAGAGTTATTATGGGGAAAAGGGGTCTCCACTGATGCTTTATCACCAATCCTTGTTTCCACAACAACCCAAAATTTTCAAAATCCAATTGTCATAGGGAAAGAAAGTGAGATCAAATCTTCTGAACAGGGGTACAGACAGGAAAACAAATGTTACAGGGGTGTTACCCCTTCCCTATGCTATCCAAAAAAACTTAAAAATTATTCTATTGGTTGGAGTTAAACTTAAAAAAATGTACCTTTTTCCGACTTACATACAAATTCAACTTAAGAACGGACCTACAGACCCTATATTGTTTGTAACCCGGGGACCGCCTGTATATGTAAAATCCTGCAAAAGGATTATACACATATAGCATAGGAAGGCAAAGAAATGGTTCCAGTACATATAAACAACTTTCCCATAATGCAAGATTGAAAGGAAGTGGTGTTAGCTGGAACATAGAGTTCATGGTATATATATTCCCTACGTATTTGTCCTTTTTAATTTTAGTGTTATATGTATTATTATTATTATTACTATATGTGGTGGAATGAAATATGAGAATATCTTCTGTTATAAGGCTTTACTGTGCTACTCACTGATATGGTTGGAGTGGTTTTTGATTCCTTTATTCCAGGGGTCTCCAAACTTTCTAAACAAAGGGCCAGTTTACTGGCCTTTAGATTTTGGGGGGGGGGGGGGGACTGTGGCCATTGGGAATAAACTGCCTCAAGCTTGGTGGTCAGTGGGAGCAAAAAGTTACATAGTGGCCATGGTCAGAAGGAGACGGAATAGT
>BLSH010152873.1:356384-383510 GCA_018402905.1 Glandirana rugosa
GGGGGGCTGGACTGTGGCCATTGGGAATAGGAAAAGCCCTGCCATCATTGGGAATAAACAATGCCTCAAGCTTGGTGGTCAGTGGGAGCAAAAAGTTACATAGTGGCCATGGTCAGAAGGAGACGGAATAGTGCCCCATCATTGATATTACTGGGAGGAATAGTGCCCCATCATTGATATCACTGGGAGGACTAGTGTCCCATCATTGGTGTCAGTGGGAGGAATAGTGTCTTGTATCAGTGGTATGTTTAGCGCTCCGTCTTTTGTGACAGCAGGAGGAATAGTGTTTCATTATTTATTGTAGTGGGAGGAATTATGTCCCATTGTTGAAATCAGTGGAAGGAATAGTGCCTCATTATTAGTGTCAGAGAAAGGAATAATGCTCCATCATTGATGTCAGTGGAAGGAATAATGCTCAAACATTGATATTGGTGGGAGGAATAGTGTCCCATCATTGGTGTCAGTGGGAGGATTTGGGTCCCACCATTGGTATCAGTGGGATGAATATTGCCCCATTTTTGGTGTCAGTGGGAGGAATAGTGTTCCACCATTTATATCACTGGGAGCAATTATGCCCCATTGATGGACTCAGTAGAAAGAATAGCGCCTCATCATTGGTGTCAGAGAAAGGAATAATGCCCCATCATTGGTGTCAATGGAAGGAATAATGTCCTATTGTTGGTGTAGGAGGGGTAATAATGCCTCATTGTGGGTGTCAGTGGAAGGAATAGTACCCCGTCATTGGTGTCAGTGGAAGGAATAGTGCCCCATCATTGGAGTCAGTAGAAGGAATAATGCCCCATTGTTGATGTCAATGGGAGGAATAGTGTCGCATCATAGGTGTCAGTGGGAGGAACATTGCCCCACCATCGGTGTCAGTGGAAGGAATAGTGCCCCACTGTTGGTGTCAATGGGAGGAACAGTGCCTTGTATCAGAGGGAGGATTAGCATCCCAAGGGCCAGATAAAGGCAAGCAAAAGGCTGCATTTTGGAAACCACTCCTTTAGTCCCTTCTCATTATAATGTGTATAGTTACATTGTGTTATTAATAGTTATATTTTTGTTTGTAGGAAAGAACTGATGGCCAGACTGGATCAGTTTGAGAAGGAAAGTTCAGATGTCGTCCATTTAGCAAAGGAATATGAACAGCTCGCCAAAGAGAATCAGAGCCTTAACCTGGCCCACTCCCGATGTAAAGAGCAACTAGAGAACCTACGAATACAATACCAGAAACGGCAAGGCTCTTCCTAACAGTAGGGATGTATAGGGATCTAGTAGATAAAACAATGTTTCCACACAGTTATAAAGCACTTAATTTGCCTACATATGACATTAAGTTGACCGTACCTACGATCTGATTGTACAAGGTTTAGGTATGCCAACACTTACGTAGTGTGAGGGCCTACCTAAAGTTACAATGAATGGATTGTTTAGGTAGGCCCTCGCTCTATTTACGCGTTGATAAATTAAAGGGTCTGTGTCAATGGGCTTTGGGCTTGTATCAATTTCACCAGTTTAGACACTTCTGAGATAACTCAGAATTCATTTGGGAATGCTAAGCCCATTTGAAGTGAACAAAAGCCTGTTGACATAGACCCTTAGGCCTGGTTCACACCTATGCATTTTTAGTGCGTTTTCAGTTTTGCAGAAACACTCTACAGTCCATGGTTTCCTATGGGTCACGTTCACATCTGTGCATTTTATTGAAAGGGCCAGGGACTTTTTTTTTGTTTTTGGTCCCATAGAATACAATGGATCAAAAACGTGTACTGAAAAACGCAAACTGCAACCTGCATAGGTGTGAACCAGGCCTTAAAAAAAAATCACAGAGATCTACTTTAAATAAAAAAAAATATTCACATACCCTTATGTATAATAACCAATCTGCGAATGTAAATATTCTGTTTAAAAATGTGGTGTAGTCATTTCTTGGTATAACCCACTGCTTTCATTATTACTACACTATCGTGTGATTTACTAAGGTAATGTGAAAGAAATTAAGCATGTTTTCTCTTTGACAAATAAATGTGCAGGGATTTAAAAATGATAATATAGGAGTTTTTCCACATGATTGGATGTCTAAAGCATTTCACTTGTAGATCAGCCTATATACTAGAAGGCAATGTTAAAAAGTTAAATCTAAAACAAAATGTAGTATATTGCAGCTGACCAGTCCTTAGATGTGGTGGCTGCATTCGTTTTCTTTTTTCTTCATACACTTTTCCCTTTATTTTAACCAGGTGATTCTGCCAGTAACACACTTCCTGTCCTAGGGTGACAAGACTCACCCTTCTCTAACAGGACAGCAGAAACACGATAGGACTGTGGTACCCAACCCTTCTCCTATACTTCATAATCCAGGGGGAAGTGGTTCTGTTGCATTCAGAGACAGCTGTGAATAATAGAACTGTTAAGTGTACAACACAGGCAGCGAGCACAGGAAGTTATTAGCTCACACAATTTCTGACAGGATCAACAAAATTGGTGTTATGATTTTTTTTTATCTTATTGTACTGAACAGCTTTCAAAAGTATATTTTACAGACCAAAAGGGAGCAAATACAGAAAGTTTATTGTTCGGGGAAGTATATTCCTTAAAATTAAATTCAACAATATAATAACATGATTATCCGAGATTTACATGTGACCTAAACTGACTTTGGGCAAAATTACAAGAATATTTTAAATGCATGTAAATTACATTTAAATTTTTATTCTATTTATTGTATGTTCAGATTGCTGTTGCTGTGTAGTTTAGGGTTATGTCATATCATATATGCAATTTTGTAGCAATTTGTATCAGCTACAGAATCTCTCTCATACATTTTTGGTGCTATCAGTGTTAAAGCAAGTCCATATAAAGCAAAGGTACCACACGAGATCCAGCTGAAAATTTTACTGGAGTTTTTTGCAAGACCAACATGATGTTTCAAAGATACAGCATTCTCCTTTATCAAGATGAACAAAAATCCACCCCACACTGTACCTGTAAAGGCCTTCAAGTGGGTAATACCATTAAAAAGTATAAATGGCCAGCAAAGCAATAGTTAAAGACCCCAAAGCTGTCCATACATTATATCAGCCTTTCTCAACCTTTTCAACAACGAGACACCTTTGAAATAATTCTCCGGTCTCGGGGAACCCCTGCTAAAAAATAAAAATCTACAACTCATGATACATTAGTGTGATGGTCAATGGGAAGAATGCTCCTTACACTTGTGGTCATTGAGAAGAATTACCCCCTTACAGATAGCTAAAAAGATCAATGGTGTCATTGGGAATTTATCTGAGAGGTAGAAATTGACCATTACTCAAGGAACCCCTAGCAACCTCGGGAGGAACCCTAGGGTTCCACGGAACCCTGGTTGAGAAGCCCTGCATTATACCATTTAACTTCCTTTAGATTTAACTTCAACTATGTAGTGCCCGGGCCTGCCTGATTACATACAAATTGAAAGTGTTTATGTTTGATCTCATATTAGTGGCTTTGGTAAATCTAAAGGAAAATTGTACAAAAGCATTGAATAACGTGGGCTGCAGGCTAGATGTGGCTATTTGCTTGCCTTTATCCATCCTCTGGGACACTATTCCTTCCACTAACATCAACAATGAGCCACTACTACTCCCACTGAAACCCTTGATGGGGCACTGTTCCTTCTACTGATACCAAGGGGCACTTTTTTCTATCCACTGATACCCTTGATCTGGAACTATTCCTACGACTGACACTGAAGTGCTGCTAAAACAGCTGCTAAAGCGCCGGCCGCTTTAGCTGCATTTTATCACCGCTTTTGTGGCGCTTTTCAGGCACTAGCGGGGCACTTTTTTTAAGGTCACGTGACAACGTGACCTTCAAAAAAAAAAAAAGACCCATTTTGCAGAGCTTTCAAATTGCTTTTAAGGCGTTTCGAAAGCGCTGCCCATTCATTTGAATGGGTAGGGGCGTTTTTGGAGTGCTTTTTTCAGTGCACCAAACATGCCCCAAAGATACTGCAAGCGCACCGTCCCAGTGTGAAAGCACCCATTCAAATGAATAGGAGGCAGTTTTCAGAGACTTTTCAGGCGCTATTTTTAGCGCTAAAGCACCTTAAAACTGCCTCAGTGTGAAAGGGGTCTAGTGGGGCACTTTTTCCTATCCACTGACACCATTGATGGGTCACTATTCCTCCTACTGACACAAATGATGGGGCACTTTTTTCTATGCATTGACACAATTAATGGAGCACTATTCATCCCACTGACACCAACAATGGAACACTATTCCTCCCACTTACACCAATGATGGAGCACTATTCTTTCCACTAATACCAATGATGGGACAATATTTCTCCTCCTACTAACTAAAGGCGCTATGTAATTTTCTTACTCCACTGACAACCAAGCCTAAGGCATTATTTAATCTCAGTGAGGCCAGGGCATTTTATACTTCGACTGTCCACAGTCTGTCCCTGTAAAGCAGGGGTCTCCAAACTTTTCAAACAAAGGGCCAGTTTATTGTCCTTCAGGCGGGGCGGGTTGTGACCAGCGGGGGCAGAAAATGTCCTGGGGCCCAGCATCAGTGAGAATAAATATGGCCTCAGGGTTGGTGGTCAGGAGGAAGAGGAGTAGTGCCCCTATCAGTAGGAGGAATAGTATCCCATCGTTGGTATCATTAGAAGAAATTGTGCCCCTTGTTGGTGTTAATGGGAGGAATAGTGCCCCAAGGGCCGGATAAAGGCTAGTAAAGAGCCACATCTGGCCTTCAGGCTGCAGTTTGGAAACCCCTGCTCTAAAGTATGAAGGACCAAAATCTGGTCATTTGTTTAGAAAGTTTGGATCCCCCTGGTTTAGCACAGAGAAAACATTACAAACACCATTTATCAAGATGACACACAGAACTTTACTGGAGTTCCATGGAACACTGACATAATGCTTTGGAGACCCATTGGTTCCCTTCATTAGGGTGACACACAGAACTTTACTGAAGTTCCATGCAAAACTGGCATCATCTTCTGAAGACAGAATGGTCCCCTTTATGAAGGTGGCACATAGAACAATGTGTATCTCAATGATGAAGGGGGCTGCTGTGCCTTCAAAATGTTATGCCGGTCTTGCATGGAACTCCAGTAGAGTTTTCAGCTGGGACCCAGTGTGCTGCTTTTACTATATATGGACTAGACATGTGCATGACGAAAAAATGTTTTTCCTTTCGTTTAGATTCGTAAATCTAGTTATTTCGTTTATTAAATTTGGTTGATTTGTTCAATTCGTATTCGGAATTTGTTATATACCTTTTTGAATCTTCTGATTTTTCTAGATTAGAAGTGTTCGAATCTATAAATTTTGAATCGGTCAAATCGAAAATGCAAGTTTTTTTTTTCTGATTCGAATGTGGCAAAGTGAACAAACAAAAGAAAAATCTTCATCAAATCATTACAGTGACTCTTTTAATCACCTTTGGCTTAACAAAAACAGCATTATTTCAAATGGTAAGCTAATAAACACACACAGTCTTTAATTTCAGAAATATGTTTACAGTTCAACTTCGTCTGTAATTCGATGAAAAATTTGATTAGAATTTCAATTCTAATTTCGGAAATTCGGACAAATTTCGTTCCGTTATTCGGAGCATTCGGTAAACTTTGTTTATACTCTAATTTGGGTATTCGGATATATCTGAATCTCTTAAACAACGAAAAATTTGTCTGAATATTTATTCAGAACTAAATGAACTGCACATGTCTAATATGGACTTTACATGGTAATACTATAGGCTAAGCACCTTCCAAAAGGTGTTTGAGGTGCGGTATAAATTGATTATACTTGGATTTCAATGGTAAAGCAGGGTCCTATTGATTGCAGGTTGAGTCATCTACAAAATCTTGAATATCATCCAACTAGTGGTCTGTAGTTGGGTAGACATATATTATAGCCAGCTACAAATCAGACACAAAATGGCACAAAGAGGTTTAATGATTACAAACCTCTGCTGCGAAATTGCACTTCTGACACAGCTCTTAGACATTAACAGTTCAATATTAGGAACGCTATTAGGACTACTGGTAGTCATACCGAGCTGCTGTAACACTGACCCCTGCAGTTTTTTAGAAGGTACTACACAGAAACCTGTCCAACTCTGTACAGTTATGTTTTTATCTCTACACAACACACTATAATTCAGATCTTAAAAGATAAGCTAAAAAAAAACCCCACATATTTGACACGTGTATGATAAACCTGTGAATGTGTGTGTGTTTTTCTTTTGTCTGTTTAGTGTAAAAGTATTTATTCTTAGAAATATTATGGAGATGAAAAAATGTTGTTTGTTTGTTGCAATTTCTTTTGGAAAGAATGATTGGTCAAAGCATTTGTTCGAAGACAGAAATTAGCTGTGAAAATCAGTTTGATGCTGTGTGTTAGTGTTTTATTTCAGCATTTGACTTGCAGACAAGGTATTCACTAGGGGGCTATTTATACAGAACTGGAGAAAAAAAAATGAAAGAATGCAAAGACTGTGTTATTTTGGTGCCTAATCATATCTGGGAATCAGAAAAGGAAAGATGAAACCTGATTGGTCACTACAGGCAGCAGACAGCAACTTCATTACTAAAGCCCAACTTCAGCCCAAACTTTACTTTCAGTAGTTTTGAGTGTGAAATGCTTAAAAGGTCTGTCAAATTTTAATTGCTTTCTGCGTCACCAGTTTGGGAGATTTCTCCTTATTCCCTGTTTGTTTCATAGAACAGGAAGTGAGGGAAAATATCACAACTTCCTGTCATTTTTTCAAGCATCAAACGGCACAGGAAGTGATAGGGACACAGTCAGTCAGTTTTCTTTTATAGCAGCAGCTTCTACAGCTGGTGTATTTACACAGCAACTCCCGGCTGTCATTTTGAGAGCCGGGATTTGCAGGCAAACACAGGATAGAAGGATAAGATGTACTACACATGCCCTATGCTCCCAACTGTCCCTGACTCTGAGGGACTGTCCCCTATTCGGATCAATGCCCCTCTGTCCCTTGTTTCTCCTCATTTGTCCCTCATTTTGGTCTTATCTATATGGTTGTATATTAGATACATCATTTATCTTATATAAAGTGTTTCCCAGTGCTAAAACTTTCATACAATTTCTAAATTGCTGCATTTGTAAGTTCCAAAAGTCAATATAAAGGAACTGAAGTGGTAAAAAAGCACTTGTGGATTTAACCAATCATTTTTGTGTTGTACAATTCTCCTTTAAGGGGGGCATGGCAGGGGGCATGTCCTATGCCAACATATTTTTGTTAATAGGCGTCCCTCATTCTCATCTCAGAAAGTTGGGAGGTATGCCTATGTACTTCAATTAAGTGTTGTTTTGGGAGTGTGTAGCACGCCCAGTGTTCCCCACTCTATCCAAACCAAAACGGAAAAAACTGTTCTGGTGTGATCAGGTCTAGAACATATTCATACGTGTACTAGTGATACAGCGCTAAGGCACAAATAGTGAGTGGTGAATGTAGAATTTAAGGTAAGCAGCTATAACACAATAAAACAATTACTAATACTATAACCAAAATATATACAGCGCTCAACCAAAATTAGCAAGTGCTTCAATCGGACCAGTGAGGTCAGATGAGTGAATAAAGTGAAGATATAGAAAAAACAAAAACATAATGTTCTGTTACATGATTTGCATGTAACATAAATATGCAGCTATAGTAATGTTTTTATAGTTGGTTATTATAATGCCATCTTGTGGTTCTTTTGGATATTACATCTTTCTATTGTATTTTCTAAGTGTGTACCTCCCATCCTCTGTGAGTTAATTTCCTCTTCCTAGTTCACTCTACTTTGTGACTTCCTGTTCCTGGTGCACTCTGCTATTCTATTTCCTCTTCCTGTGTCCTCTCTCTCATGAGGTAAAGAATATGGCCACATGCTAGAAGGCCTCACTCAATCTACTCGCATCCTAGGACACATTACTATGTTTTGACCTGCAGTTACCATCTTTCGACCATCTGTCACATTTGTTGTATGCTGTACCTGCTATTCCAATGAATAAACGCTCATGGAAGAAATCGGTAATTGGTGAGTCACTATCTGATAAGAACTGTCTGCGGTGATCATATCTGCTTATACAGGCCAGGCATAGAGGTCTCAACAAGGGATAAGTCGCCATTACAACAGTTAGGAGTCAGAATACATAAATATGTAGACCCTTAGAGACCCCTAGGAGCCAGAGAAGGTGGTCCATCTTGCCCCTGGAGATTACCTGGATCATTCCTGGATAGTGTGACGTGCTTCTTCCCAACCCGTATTGCCTGGATTTCCTTGATCATTAGAAGCTTATCCTATTTGGTGTCTGGTAAGCCCCCAACTACCCTTTTATCCGGATACCTGTGAACTTTCGTGTTTTCCCCTACACAATACCATTGATGGTTGAAGGCTTAATGCCATTTTATTAATACAAAAATTGGATGAACTCTTATCCCAATAACTCTATAACTGTGTAGTGATATGCACTTATATATTTATGTTTTTGTTTTTTCTATATCTTCACTTTATTCACTCATCTGACCTCACTGGTCCGATTGAAGCACTTGCTAATTTTAGTTGAGCACTGTATATATTTTGGTTATATTCATACGTGTGCTTTTTTCTGCAAAATAGATTGCATGAAAATGCATTTCAAATAGAAATCCCATTATTTCTTATGTCGTTGGTTCACATCCATGCACTGAAGTTTAGTGTGTGTCTGAAAGGAAATAATAAGGACCCATTTACCCCTACATGTGGGTGTTAGTATGGTGCAAAACGTATGCACAGGTGTGATTGGGCCATAATCTTACCTTTTCTCCAGTTTTTGTTACAAATAGCCCTGTATGTATATTTTTGTATGTGTTGTGAAATAGCTTGCTTATAGAATGTTTGTTTTAGTTAAAGTGTACCTGTGAACTACAAGAGTGAGGATGGCCATTTTGAATGCTTAGTAAATAAGAGCTGTTCTAGAATTAGTGACCTTGCTCATGGTTGGATTTTGCCTCTGCACCAGACCTCAGTGATTGTGGTGCCCACAGGATATAACAGTTGTTCCAGTTCCCCGGAAAGCAGGCTGCAGTATTTCTTCCCAACTATGCAGCAATGGAGGCCTACAATAGGAACTCCACTAAGCATCATTTGTATCTACAATGAAAGCATATCATAACACCAATTTTGTTAAGCACCCAAGGGGTGGGCCCAGCATTCTATGTTGGAGGCCCAGGACCTCCGCACTTCAAATCAAGTCATTACCCATTAATGGGGAGAATTACAAAAATTAGCTCAACAAAAACTTGAAATCCAGCCAGATATTTCTTCAAAATGAATGGAGTGGCTGACATGAGTGACAGCTCCAGGTTGTGTAATGCAACTTCATATTGGACAGTGGTTAGCATTCATGCCTTGCAGCACTGGGATCCTAAGTTTGAATTCTGGCCATAACACTATCTGTATAGAGATTGCATGTTCTACTTTTGCTTGGGTTTCTACTCAAAAGACATATTGGGAAGTTAACTGGCTCCTGTCAAAAATTGGCTCATGCGTTTGTAAAATAGGGACCTTAGACTGTATGTTCATTGAAGGCAGAGACTGATGTGAATGAATTGTATGTAAAGCACTACATTAGTTGAAGGCACTATATAAGGATCTGTAATATAAATGATGGGCAATATAACATAAATTCACATGTTCGGTTCCTGAAGGCTACAATTCAACACAATTTATGTTCACACCACAAACTATTGTGAAGTCGTATTATTTGTCTTTTCCCTTAGGATGAGCTCAATAAAAATAGCATTGTCAGATCTATAACCGCGCCATACTTACCTATATGTTTCCTTTGTATTAAACCTTGTTAAATTCCATTTCTGTAAGGTATTTGTGTTTTCAATTAAAAATGTAAATACACAATGTTGTATTGGTTGTTTAATTATATTGAATAATTTGTTATGAATGCTACTTATAAATTATGATTCTTTTCATAGTATGTTGCATTCAGAATGGAAAATTAGGCCATGCATACAAGGAACACATAGCAAAGTTGTTCAATACATACGTTTTTCTTTCATGCATTGCTGTACTGTTACCAGTCTGCTGAATTTGATTTTGTCTGGATTCTGGTGATCTGAGAACCCCTATTTGTGATGTAGGAGAGGAGTTCTCAAACACTCCAACTCCTTGCTACTAGCTCCTTGGCTGATTTGAGATCTTGACTTCAACCATCTTCCTCTACACCTCAGCCAATCAGAGGAAGCTTTGTATTTATTCATAGAATACAAAGCTCCCTGTGAATGGCTTCAACAGCACTCAGCCTGGCTTGATTTTGTTCCGGAAGCAGAATGGGAAGTTCTTGCCCGCTTCCAGAACACAGCGCTGTATACTGTATGTGTATTGTATCTTTACAACACACACAGCAAAGTAAACAGTTAATGAAGTAAACAGTTGATTTGGAACAGAATAGAAGAAGAAATAGAAGTTCAGGCTAAAGCTGAAATCTCAAAATCTACTTGCACACACAAGCTAAGACTAACCTATCTAGCCCAGTAAAGAAGAAATCGCTATACATACCTTTTCTGAAGCCGCTCCGGTCCCACGCTGAGCTGTCAGTGGTGGGTTCTCTGTGTAGGCGGGTGCAGAAGAGGCAGTCAAAATGAAAGCCCCATAGTAACTCTGTGGGTGACATCACAGTCAGCTGTCTCCTGCACAAAGCTTCCGCGATTGGAGACCAGACCGGATCGGCTTCAGGAAACGTATATATAGCGATTCTTGCTTTACAGGGTTAGATAGGTTAGTATTAGATTGTGGATGCAAGTAGATTTAGAGACTTTAGTTTTAGGGTGAACTTCCACTTTAGCCTATAGCAAAATGACAGCCGGTCGGGACTTTTGTTGATCTGGGTGGACGTCGTATGACGTTCCCCCCCAGATCGCGACTCACGCGTTGCTGTGGCGCAATCAGACACAGCCAATGACTGATCAGTCTACCGGTCCACTGCCAGTGCCATGTGATTGCTGTGACCAATCACAGCAGATCGCATGACAATTGTAAACAATGGATGGCTTCCTTTCATGCCATCCATTGTGTACAATTGTGTTGCTAGCTGTGATTGGTCACAGTGATCATATGGTACAGACCAGGCCAATCACAGCCCATCTGTACCATATGATCAGCTGTGGCCAATCACGGCTAATCACAACAAAATCACACTGAATTAATCAATTTTATTCAGTAAAACTGGTTGCTTATAGCAGTGAAATTCACTGGCATAAACAATCATAATGTGTAAAAAAAAATCCTGATCACTTCCCTAGAGTAGTACAGTGTTATTATGGAAACACTGTATTGCTCTGGTCACAGTTTGTAAAAAAAACAAAAATGGAAAAAAGAAAAAAAAATAGTAAAAAAACCCAAAAATTAAAAAAAATATATTAAAGTGGTTGACCTGTGAAATGCATGGTCAACAAATGGCTAATCATGACAATATGTCGGAGATAGATGTGCAAATCTGACAATATGTGAGCAATATGTGGGCAAAAAATGGGCAATTGTGTCATTATAGGAGCAGCTCCCTTAGCACCAATTCAGCCACCCCAGAACACCTCAAAATTGCTCCCACCTCCCTAACCCCAGTGAAAAACTTCCACCAGCCCCTAGCAAAAATCTCACCCCTTCCTTTCACGCCCCAGGAAAAATCTCCCATCTTTCACTCCATCCCTAGAAAAAAGATCCCCCCCCATCAGCAAAAATCTTCCTCCCTTTCCCAGAATAGATGTTCCCCAAAACATTCACCAGACCTTAAATGCAGGGTAGTGCCCATCGTAGATCGATGGACAGTCTTTGAAGGCCTCCACTTGGCTTTGTGTTATGTGACAAGTCAGAGTCAGGAGGATCCTGGAGGAGCTTCCCTGCACTCTGCACCAATCTGCGTCTGCCTGCCCCATTTAACGCATGAGTTGAGGATGGGTGGCTTGTACAGATCTAGAGCACCCCTTACCTGACTCTACACAGGGCAGGCTGCCCTCCCTCCCAGGTATGCTACTGAAAATAATATAAGAGTTTAGCAACTGCGATGTCGTATACTTTAACCACATTTTTTAAATGTTTTTTGTCGCTCCTCGTGACTTCCCACCAAGTATTCTATTGGAAAGTTTAAAGAGTTCTACTATGGAGATTTACAGCAGAGGGGGCATAATCACAAGCAGTGTTATCCTGGCCTGAAAATAGCAGATAAAATGGACAAAAAATATCTGTTGCGTCAGCCCATATTATTCCCAGATAGAAAGTCTGGGTTTGCTAATATACCAGAATGATGACATTTACTTTCCAAGTCAAAATGTTGCAATATTTCCGGCACTTCAATAAAACATCTGCTTCTTGCATAAGCTTCCAGTAGAATGTATCTATATTTATACAAAATTATTTTGCAATCTATCAGATAGATGAGTTACTATGATTGTATTCCCAGTTTATAAACAAAGTATAGCTGTAAGAGCCGGTTCACACTACAGCGACTTGGGAGGCGACTTGTGTGCTCCAAGTCGCATGCCAAGTGAAATCCCATAGAAGTGAATGTGAGCGGTCTAAATGTACACTACTGAAGTCGCTCCGACTTCAGAAAAGGTTCTTGTACTACTTTGAGGCGACTTATATCCGACTTGTGCCCATAGAAATCAATGGAAGTCGCCTCCAAGTCGGATCCCCCATCTAAACAGAAGCGACTTCACAGTGAAAAGAATAGAATTTATTTTAGGGCAGCCCCCTCCCTCCCTTCCCTTATTGGCCACAGCAAAGTCGCCTGGCATGAAGTCGTGTTGTAAGTCACCTTAAGTCGCGCTATAAGCTGCCCAAAGTCGCGCTGAAGTTGCTTTCAAATCGCCTAGAAAAGTCGCCCCGCAAGTCGGATCGCCCCTGTGTGAACCGGCTCTAAAGTGTTTGTAAATTCAAAAGTAACATTTTCATTTTTTGAGTGGATGAAGGCTTTTCAGTCACCCACTCTTGCTAAGCCATAGATGGGCAGATGTCACTCTTAGAGTTATAGGTGTAGCACTACCCCCATAGGAGTTGCTGAAGTTAGGGTTCCCCACTGCTGCACAGCCAGTTACACCACATTTCCTTCTTTCATCTAGACACAGAAAATCAGTCTTTGGCTTGTTTTGTTGTTTTATTAGGGGATGATAACTTGGATAGGGTAAGGAATTATGGGATGCCCAATGTGACAGCAAACAGAACTTCAGTGACAACTTCCTTCCTATACACAAACTTCTATTCTTACTTCCTCCTGCGCACACTTGGTTCCTTTATGTACAGCTTCTGCTGGCTCACTCTTGAGGGAACTAACAATATGTTGCTAGTTCAGCAAAGGCCCATTACAGGCAGGAACTCTCAGACCCTTTAGCAAAGTACAAAATTGCAGTGCACAGCATAACACATCTCCCTCTGCTTCCTTTGGCCACTGATCCCAGTTCCACTTGCTTGCAGAATGCTAGCCCACCTGGCTGCCATCAGCCACACCTGGTTGTTTCTCTTTTCAGTCCTCCTGGCTGATGCTACACCAGTCCTGTCTGACTGACACACACACATGGAGATTCCCCAGGGCAAGATTGGATGAAGAATTGGCACACCGTTGTCTTTAAGAGAGCACTGCTGCAGCTGGCAGTCTCTCCCCTTGTCTGTCCTTGCACCGTGCTGATCTACTTGCTGTCTCCCCTTGCTCTCTCTGCTGCCTCTCCAGCTTGAATCCCTCCAACTGCCTCCTTTGGTGGGATCCTTCCAGGCCAGCCTCCTGAGCACCAGCTCGAGGTAACCCCCCCACCCAATGGGGGCCCTCAAGAGCCACCGACAGCCTCTCCTTAGCACTGCTCCTCCATCTTCCAACCAACTCCCCTGCTAGCATGACCCATGTCTGTTTATGGGTGTCCCCGTTCCCCTGCCATGCCCACTCAGGGGGATTGGCTGAGGGCCCATAAATATTCAAAGCAGACCCTCCTAGCCTCCACCCACTATATTCTAGAATATTCTCCAATATTCTAGAGACAGGGGCACCAGAAAGCTGCCAGGATAAGTCATCCAGCCCTGAACACTTATAACCCTGACCCAATTACAGATTCGCCATGTAACATGAGTCAGAGTATAGTTTACCTCTCACTACTAGAAGCATACACTGGTCCTACACTGGCAATAAGACATCTTTTTTCCTCAAAAGGGACAGAATCAGCTGATGTTTTTTGTTTGACTCATCCAGCTGAGAGAACCAGACATAACCAGAAAACACTTTCCTTTCTCTGTCTCACTGAGAACTGGTGCTTGAGACCCTGTTCACACCGGTGCAACACTGGTCATGAGATTTGACAGTATATAATCGCATGACAAGTCGCACCCTATTTTTGTCTATGGAACAAAATCGGTGTGACTCCAACTTGCACCGATTTGGAAAAGGTTCCTGGACTATTTTTGGTCATGTATGTGTAACTTTCAAAGACATCTGTGCATGAAGCCAAAAAGATGTCGGCAAACCGTACATGAAATCGCACTGACTCATGGCTTTGAAATCTTGCTGAAGCAGCACAATTTCAAAGCTGCATTCAGCATGAACGGGGTGTAATAGCCAATCTTTCTTCTAGTTCTTTACTGTAATATATATGCCAGTGACATAGGGAAGAAAGGATTCCCAATATCCACTTAAAGTTGACCTTCAGTCAGGCTTCCAAAATTTTTTTGGGTGGTCCCCAACAGGATAATATAGGTAAATGCTTGCTTATTCTAGAGCAGCCTTTTTTACTCCAGAAGAACCCTTGAAATAATTTCCAGGTCTTGGGAAACTTCTGCTAAAACCAATTTATTGTTGGTCATTGGGTAAAATTCCCCTTACATCAGTGGTTCGCAACTTAACAAAAAGGAAGGCCCACAGGGATTTGACGCAACACAGAGTTCCCAAATGAGATTAAAATGTAAAAAAGTATACAATTTATTGAATCAAGGTTAAAAATGTTTTTAACCTTGATTCAATAAATTGTATACTTTTTGTAATGTTGTATAGTTTGGGGGAGGCAACACATTGTTCTCGACTTACCTATGCCAAGAGACATGTAAGGACCAAACCCTTCAATTTTGTTGGTTCTCAACTTCGGTCCTCGGGACCCACTAACAGGCCAGGTTTGCAGGATAACTGAAATGCATCACAGGTGATATCATTTGCTGCTCAGTGATTGTAGTATTCTAGTCTGCATCTCCCCAAGGTAATACTGAAAATCTGGCCTGTTGGTGGGTCCCGAGGACTGGAGTTGAGAACCACTGCCTTACATTGATGTTTGGGCCTCATACACACGGACGTTTTTTGACGCCGGCGTTTTCTGGCGTTTTTTGCAGCTCTCCATGTTAGTCAATGGCCCCATAAAAACTTCGGCGTTTTTGAGCTGTAGGTGGCGTCGGCGTTAATGAGCAGAAAGTAGAACCCATGGCCATCGCGTTCTGAGGCTGTAACATTTTGACGTTTTTTGACGCTGACGCCACAAAACGCCAACAAACGCCACCTAATATTGTACCGGCGTTTTCCGGCGTTTTTTGACGTCGACGTTTTTAGGTTGAAGAATAGCAGAGGCCAATGCATAACGCCGAAAAACGTCGACTTTTTTTCCTTGACGTCGGGCCCCACATTTTGTTTATTTTTTTAGATACGCCCGTGTGTATGAGGCCTTAGTATGAAAAATTCCCCCATTATAATAGTGGTCAGGAAACAATCGTTATAGACAGTTAAAAAGATAAATAACTTAATGCAGCTGCCAAGTGGCATTGACCCCAGATTTATGAAGGTGCCATCAGATGGGAGGTCAATCAGCTACAGCTCAAGGAGCCTCTAACAACCTCTGGAGGAACCCTTGTATAGAGGGATGAAAAGTAAAGAAACACCCAATTCCTTGCTCCCCCGACACCAGTGGCGGCTGGTGGTATATTTTTTGGGGGGTGGCAAATAATGCACCCACCCTCCCTCCCCTACTTGGTTGGTGGGTCGGGTCACCGGCCCCGCACTTACCCCATCTAGCTTGTGGTGGCTCCGGGCGGCAGACAGTGGCTTCACCTGCGTCTCCTCCCCTGCATCACGGCATGCATCTCCTTCCTCCTCTCCCCCATGAGCCGTGCGTCTCCTCCCCCCTCCTCCTAGGCGGCTAAGCGGATCGCCTCTCCTTTTGGCCAATCGGGTGACGGGTCTTAGGACCCTTTTCGAGATTGGATGGGAGGAGAATAAGTAAGACTATTTTCACACAAGTGTGTTTGCTTGAGGCGCAGTGCTCTGCGCCCCGAGTCCACCCTTTTTTGAAGCCTATAAGAGCTTCTGGCTCTAATCAAGTGCTTTAAGAAAAAACCCCATTGGACTCTATGCATCCAGCACCCCGCATGCAGATTAGGGGGCCAGATGTATGGATGGGAGGGGGGCGGTACCCCTGTGCCCTTCATGGACAGGCTGTCACTACCCGACACCCAACTCTCTTTTACAATACAGTCCAGCCCCAGAATGTAGGTGGGTCTTGACATCCATTCCCACATATAATGCAGGACCACTGGTCTTATATTATGCATGATGACCTCAGCAAGGTAGCAGCCTTCAGAGAACTGATCATCCACCCTAGAAAAAGACTACGTGAGCAAGAAATACGGTATGTAATACTCTCTATTATAATTGAATTTATCCCATAGTATTATGGGGCAGGCACCAAAATGTTTTTATCTAAAGCCTGACCTAAGTTCAGCTTTAACTGTTAAAACTCTGTATCCATCTGCTGCAAATTTCTGTTGCATATTTGGTCAGCTACAGCAGTGTTTCTCAACCATTTTTTCAGTCACAGAACCCCTTAAAAGTATGCACAGCCTTGAGGCACCCCAATCTAAAAAGGAGGTATCCTGTCACATCAGAGTCCCCCCCATCACATCAGAAGCCCCTTCTTTCACATCAGAGTCTGCCTTTCACATCAGAGTCCTCAGACCCTTTTTTCACAAATTATATACACAAAAGGTACAGTGCTTAACCTTTTTTGTAATCCAAACACATGTGATCACACTACACTATATTACCAAAAGTATTGGGACACCTACCTTTACACACACATGAACTTTAATGGCATCCCAGTCTTAGTCCGTAGGGTTCATTATTGAGTTGTCCCACCCTTTGCAGCTATAACAGCTTCAACTCTTCTGGGAAGGCTGTCCACAAGGTTTAGGAGTGTCTATGGCAATGTTTGACCATTCTTCCAGAAGCTCCTTTCTGAGGTCAGGCACTGATGTTGGAAGAGAAGGCCTGGCTCGCAGTCTCCACTCTAATTCATCCCAAAGGTGTTCTATCGGGTTGAGGTCAGGATTCTGTGCTGGCCAGTCAAGTTCCTCCACCCCAAACTTGCTTATCCATGTCTTTATGGACCTTGCTTTGTGCACTGGTGCGCAGTCATGTTGGAACAGGAAGGGGCCATCCCCAAACTGTTCCCACAAAGTTGGGAGCATGAAATTGTCCAAAATGTCTTGCTATACCTTCACTGTAACTAAGGGGCCAAGCCCAACCCCTGGAAAACAATCCCACACCATAATCCCCTCTCCACCAAATGATTTGGACCAGTGCACAAAGCAAGGTCCATAAAGACATGGATGTGTGAGTTTAGGATGGAGGAACTTGACTGGCCTGCACAGAGTCTTGACCACAACCCGATAGAACACCTTTAGGATGAATTAGAGCGCAGACTGCGAGCCAGGCTCTCATCCACATCAGTGCCTCACCTTGCAAATGCACTTCTGGAAGAATGGTCAAACATTCCCATAGACACACTCCTAAACCTTGTTGACAGCCTTCACAAAAGAGTTGAAGCTGTTATAGCTGCAAAGGGTGGGCCAACTCAATATTGAACACTATGGACTAAGACTGGGATGCCATTAAAGTTCATATGCATGTAAAGGCAGGTGTCACTATATTTTGGTAATATAGTGTATAACAAAACACAAATAATAATAAAGTCTTTGGAAACAAACTATGTGTGAATTAGTTTAGTGTTCTCATTTAAAACAAAAAAATTCTTGCAAAATAAATTCACCATCGGATGTGCTTTCACCTGAAGTGCCATACATGCTATGCATGTGTCCTATACAGCAGTGGTTCTGAACCCTATCCTCAAGTACCCCCAACAGGCCATGTTTTGGAAATATCTCTTAGGGCCCATTCACACAGGGGAGACTTGCGCTACGATTTAAGTCGCTTCAGGTTGCCCCAAGTCGCTTGACATGTTAAATCCCATTCACATGAATGGGAGCCATCTTAATGCATGCTACGGAGTCACTCCAACTTCAAAAAAAAGGTTCCTGCGCGATTCCAAGGTGACTTGTGCCCATAGAAGTCAATAGAAGACGCCTCCAAGTCGGATTTCCCATCTTAATGCAAGCAACTTTACAGTGAAAAGAATAGAATTTTATTTGGGGCAAGCCCCTCCCTCCCTTCTCTGATTGGCCACAGGCAAAGTCGCCTGGCATAAGTCGTGTTGCAAGTTACTCCGAAGTTGCGCTACAATCGCCTAGCAAAGTCGCGTCGAAGTCGGATCGCCCCTGTGTGAATGGGCCCTTAGGGCCCGTTCACACATAGGAGATTCAACTCCAAGGGCGACTTTGCTAGGCAATTTGAACACGACTTTGGGCGACTTACAGTCCGACTTAAGCGACCTCCATGCCAGGCGACTTTTCCTGTGGCCAATCAGAGAAGGGAGGGAGGGGGTTGCCTGGGTAGTTCAATATGTAAATTATTTTCTTTTTCCTGTAAAGTCGCTTCAATATAGATGGGGATCCGACTTGGAGGCGACTTCCATTGAATTCTATGGGCACAAGTCGGATAGAAGTCTCCTTGAAGTAGTACAGGAACCTTTTCTGAAGTTGGAGCGACTTCAGTAGTGTACATTAATACGGCTCTCATTTACTTCAATGTGATTTCTGATGTCAAGTGACTTGGGGCGACAAGTCAGATCGCAAGTCGCTGTAGTGTGAACTATGCAGAAATAACAGCCTTTAGACGCTTCCTATAGCCTGTAATGAGTGTCTGGATTCTGGATGAATGTATTTTGGACCATTCCTCCTTACAAAACATCTCCAGTTCAGTTAGGTTTGATGGTTCTGAGCATGGACAGCCGCTTCAAATCACCCCACAGATGTTCAATGATATTCAGGTCTGGGGACTGGCATGGCCATTCCAGAACATTGCACTTGTTCCTCTGCATAAAAGCCCGAGTTGCGTTTGAGCAGTGTTTTGGGTTGTTGTCTTGTTGAAATATCCAGCCCCGGTGTAACTTCAACTTTATGACTGATTCCTCAACATTATGCTCAAGAATCTGCTGATATTGAGTGGAATCCATGCAACCCTCAACTTTAACCAGATTCCCAGTACCGGCACCGGCCACACAGCCCCACAGCATGATGGAACCTCCACCAAATTTTACTGTGGGTAGCAAGTGCTTTTCTTGAAAACACTGTGTTCTTTTGCCGCTATGCATAACGCCCCTTGTTATGTTCAAATAACTCAATCTTTGTCCAAATGTGCGTTTGCATACCTCAAGTGACTCAATTTGTGGCGTGTGTGCAGAAAAGGCTTCTTTCCCATCTCCCATACAGCTTCCCCCTGTGCAAAGTGCGCTGAATTGTTGAACGATGCACAGTGACACCATCTGCAGCAAGTGGATGTTGGAGGTCTTTGGAGGTGGTCTGTGGGCTGTTTTTGACCGTTCTCACCATCCTTCGCCTTTGCCTCTCCAATATTTTATGTGGCTGCCACTTCTGGCCTTAACAAGGACTGTGCCTGCGGTCTTCCATTTCCTCACTATGTTCCTCACAGTGGACACTGACAGCTTATATCTCTGCCATAACTTTTTATAGTCTTCCCCTAAACCATAATGTAGAACAATCTTTGTTTTCAGGTCATTTGAGAGTTGTTTTGAGGCCCCCATGTTGCCACTCTTTAGAGGAGAGTCAAAGAGAACAACAACTTGCAATTGGCCACCTTAATTACCTTTTCTCATGATGGGATCAAAGCTTAATGAGCTCACCAAACCAATTGTGTGTTCCAATTAATCAGTGCTAAGTAGTTACAGGTATTCCAATCAACAAAATGACAAGGGTGCCCAAATGTATGCACTGTCTAATTTCGTTTTGATGCATATTGCGCATTTTCTGTTAATCCAATAAACCTCATTTCACTACTGAAATATTACTGTGTCCTTCAGTTATTTGATAGATCAAAATAAAATTGCTGATCCAAACACCCAAATATTTATAAATGGCAATCATGGAAATTGTCAGGGGGTCCTAAACTTTTGCATACAACTGTAGCTGTCCTAAATACCAAGCCATTGACTCTGGTCAAAGATAGATATCCAGACACCTCTGGCAACTCAGATCTTCAGTTGGATATTTTATGGTACTTTTCACAATAGTTTTACAGTTTCAACCTGATGATTCTGGACTGCACATATAGCCGACTACTACTACTTACATTTATTATGAATATAACCAACGCATTAAAAGTGCCAATAATATGATACACTTTTGATTTCCACCACCCAGAAATTATCCACCAGCAATGTTACTGCACCCCTTTTAGATATGCTCTCTTCTGGAGCAAAGTATCACACTTTGATTGCATGATCATATTAGCTTTGTGTCTCCTTTATGTGAGCCTGCATATGTCATCTGACTTTCCTCTCCTGGACTCTTCCACCTTCCAATTCCAGTTGGTATCTGGGTTGTACTCTGTTTATTAATAACTCAGGTCATGTGCCCTTTAAGACTACAGTCTCCAGTCTCTCCTCCTTTCCTCCACTAGGCCACATACAAAGAAGAATATCAGAGTCAAAAACGCACCTAAAGCCACATTTTTGCAAACGTGTTTAGGAGTCAAGCACTTGGGCGTTCTTTCATTTCATTGTGCAGAATATAAATTTCTTCTGGCCATTGAAATGAATGAATGCTCAAGTGCTAAACGCGCCTTTAGACACATTTATACGCATTTAGGCACATTTGAGCGTTTTTTTAATGCTTAAAAGCTCCTCTCCTGAATGAGGCTTAGGTGGGTTTTTTTCTGCCTCTAAAAATGCTCCTGCCTCTAAATTACTGTAAACACTCATGGACGCATATTGCCAAATGTATTGGGACACCTGCCTTTACACGCACATGAACTTTAATGGCATCCCAGTCTTAGTCCGTAGGGTTCAATATTGAGTTGTCCCACCCTTTGCAGCTATAACAGCTTCAACTCTTCTGGGAAGGCTGTCCACAAGGTTTAGGAGTGTCTATGGGAATGTTTGATCATTCTTCCAGAAGGGCATTTGTGAGGTCAGGCACTGATGTTGGACAAGAAAGCCTGGCTCGCATTCTATTGGGTTGAGGTTAGGACTCTGTGCACGCCAGTCAAGTTCCTCCACCTCAAACTAGCTCATCCATGTCTTTATGGACCTTGCTTTGTACACTGGTGCACAGTCATGTTGGAACAGGAAGAGGCTGTCCCCAAAATGTTGCCACAAAGTTGGGAGCATGAAATTGTCCAAAATGTCTTGGTATGCTGATGCCTTAAGAGTTCCCTTCACTGGAACAAAAGAGCCAAGCCCAACCCCTAAAAAACAACCCCACACCATAATCCCCCCTCCACCAAATGATTTGGACCAGTGCACAAAGCAAGGTTCATAAAGACATGGATGAGCGAGTTTGGGGGTGGAGGAACTTGACTGGCCTGCACAGAGTCCTGACCTCAACCCGATAGAACACCTTTGGGATGAATTAGAGTGGAGATGGTCCAACATCAGTGGCTGACCTCACAAATGCTCTTCTGGAAGAATGGTCAAACATTCCCATAGACACACTCCTAAACCTTGTGGACAGCCTTCCCATGAGAGTTGAAGCTGTTACAGCTGCAAAGGGTGAGCCAACTTAGTTTTGAAGCCTACAGACTAAGACTGGGATGCCATTAAAGTTCATGTGCGTGTAAAGGTAGGTGTCCCAATACTTTAGGCAATATAGTGTACGTTAACATGGAGGGGCATTTAGGGGTAGTAGAAAAAAAAAGGTTAAATGCCTCTAAATTAGGTGTTTTTGAGCTGCAGTGTGCATAAGCCCTAATGTGCTGACAAGGAACATGCTGATAGAAGGAGAGAGCAGAGTGGCAGAGAGATGAACTCATGAGTCTGCTTATTCTCCTTTCACGATTCAGTGACAGCCTGAGGGAGGGACGGGACCTGTAAGTGTTACTTAACTGCAGCAAAGAAAAATCAGGTCTCCTGCTGTGTAAATGCTGTGCAAATCTGAGAAATGGATGGACAGAAATACATAAGCATTTCATCTGTGAATTTAGGTGTCTGCCTTGAGTTCAGATTTAAATGCACAAGGTATATTTGCTTACCATGTAGGCCTGATTTAACAGTGGCAGGGAGGCCTTTCCATACTGATACCTCCTTTTTAAATGATTCAATTGCCTTATGAAAGTGGCACAAAAATGCTAGGATACTAAACCCATTTATAGAAAGCCTTGAGAGCACTCAAATACTCAACATACTGGACATTTAATACTGCAGTACCACCGACTCATAATGACACCACCGCCGAGATGCAGGCCCCGTTATAGACATGGAGGGACAGCTGGCATGGTCAACAAACTGCTTCATTAAGTTGGTGCTATTTCAAGGTAGCAAAGGCCAGTGGTGAAAATGGAAAGTGTTAAATTATTTACTATTTATCAGTGTTTATTTCAGATCAGCCTCACGCACATGCTTATGTAATCTGAGCAATCTGACAGATATTTTGTGAAGAATCCCAATGCAATATTATTAGATGTGAATGTGAAGCTGGGTAAACGCACACTATATTTTACCAGGCCGAGATGACGCAATCTGCATGAAGAAACCATTGGGCTGATCAAATGACGATGGGAATCATGTATGTCAGCATCTGAAAGAAGAACTGTTTGTGTTGTACCAGTTAGATTTTCATTTAGGGTCTATTTTTAAGAAAATTTGCTGTATGAATGTGACACACAGCTGCAACAAAAAAAAAATCGAGAAACTTTTTTCCAATATTATTATTTCCAAAAAAAACGTATTTCAAAAATGTTATAAATTGATTTGCATTTTAATGAGTGAAATAAGTATTTGACCCCTGACATGACTTAGTACTTGGTGGCAAAACCCATGTTGGCAATCACAGAGGTCAGACGTCTCTTGTAGTTGGCCACCTGGTTTGCACACATCTCAGGAGGGATTTTGTCCCACTCTTCTTTGCAGATCCAAGTCATTAAGGTTTCACGACTGGTAACACGAACCTTCAGCTCCCTCCACATATTTTCTATGGGGTTAAGGTCTGGAGACTTGCTAGGCCACTCCAGGACCTTAATGTGCTTCTTCTTGAGCCACTCCTTTGTTGCCCTGGCCGTGTGTTTTGTCATATTGGAATACCCATCTACGACCCATTTTCAATGCCCTGGCTGAGGGAAGGAGGTTCTCACCCAAGATTAGATGGTACCTGACCCCGTCCATCGTCCCTTTGATGCAGTGAAATTGTCCTGTCCCCTTAGCAGAAAAACACCCCAAAGCATAATGTTTCCATATCCATGTTTTTGACAGTGGGGATGGTATTATTGGGGTCATAGGCAGCATTCCCCCTCCTCCACACATGGCAAATTGAGTTGATGCCAAAGAGCTTGCTTTTTGTCTCATCTGACCTCAACACTTTCACTCAGTTCTCCTCTGAATCATTCAGATGTTCATTAGAAAGCTTCAGACGGGCCTGTACATGTGCTTTCTTGAGCAGGGGGACCTTGATGGCACTGCAGGATTTCAGTCCTTTCAGGATAGTGTATTACCAATTGTTTTCTTGGTGACTATGGTCCCAACTGCCTTGAGATCATTGACAAGATTCTCCTATGTAGATCTGCGCTGTTTCCTCACCATTCTCATGATCATTGAAACTCCACGAGGTGAGATCTTGCATGGAGCCCCAGACCGAGGGGGATTGACCGTTATTTTGTGTTTCTTTCTTCCATTTGCAAATAATCGCACCAACTGTTGTCACCCTCTCACGAAGCTGGTGGTGATGGTCTCGTAGCCCATTCCAGCCTTGTGTGGGTCTACAATCTTGTCCTTGACATCCTTGGACAGCTCTTTGGTCTTGGCCATGCTGGGCCACTCACAGTGGGAGAACAGGCGGGTGGGCCCCTCACAGTAGCACAGCCAGAACGGGCAGATGGACCCCTCACACTGGCAGAGCCAGAACAGGCGGGCCCCTCACATTGGGAGAATATGCGGACGGGCCCCTCACAGTGGCGGGCCCCCCACAGTGGTGGAACTCCAGAGACCAGTTGCAAGTGCGACTGCTGTGACCCTGGTAGTTACACCACTGCGGTTACATCTGAATTGGAAAGAGTTAGTAGCAGTCCTGGCCCTCTCTGAGAACACTGGGTCTTGCTACTCAAGAATTCTTCTGCACCAGTTGGCATGTTGCTCAAAGTAATGCCTGTGCCATGGGATCCAGACTGCAAACACATGCAACAGCATCTTGTTTCATCTGGATGAGAAAAGGTTATTGGAAGACAGTCCTCCCTCCTTCCTGTGAATCTTGGGAGCTCCTCTGCAGCAAACTGTAGTAGTGTAAAGACTGCCATATAGATGTCTCAAATGTCATTAGATCCCTGCTGAATCAGGCCATGATTTCCACTGTTGGCATCACCTGGCTTGATAAAATTGTAAGCCAAACACTGACCGCATCCAATCACATGTTTCAAGTGTGTGTTTCCGACAGCCATGGACAGCGGCTGTCAGAATTTAATAGCATACCTCCCAACTTTGAGATGGGACGAAGGACATCTATTAGCAAAAGTATGTAGGCACAGGCCACACACCCTGCCACACCTTCTTAAAGGAGAATTATACAAAAAAATATTCATTAGACCCACAAGTGCTTTTTTTTAGGTTGAATATATTTTTATTAGTAAGCATTCACATAGACATTATAACAAGGTTGTGTGGCAACACATTCGTCAACAGAAATATACAGAAATAGACAAAGGAGGAGCTGGGACCAGGCAGACTGGTCCCTGTAGTAACATGTTTAATGTTCGTACAGTCACAGTTTCTATAAATGTGTTGTCTTGCAGATTGTAGGAGGGTAAGGTTACCCAAATAGTGCCTCCTTGATGATTTGGGAGTTAAACATACCATAAAAAACAGGCTGATAACAGAAGAGTAGATAGAAGTGAGGGAATCCTAAGAATGGAGAAGGGTAGGAAAAGTGAAGGAAGGGAAGATCAAGAAAAGGGAATAAAAAGAGGGCCAAGAGGTTATGTGGGGAGAGAGTATGAAGGGTAGGGCGGCACACATCCAGCATTTCACTGAGAGGGGTGACGTGTTCGTCCAAGGGTCCAATCTCATTACCTAGTCAGGTACAGTAAAATGCCACAGACCAGTGGATAAGATATGAGAACTCGTTATGAAAGGAAGGTTTTCTGAAAGGGTTCAGATTGTGAGTAGTGCATCCAGAGGCTCCATTTGTTGCGATATTTTTCCCATGTATCTGTTTCCCTAGCTTGCATTTCCTCCATTATGTCATTAATCGTATTCACCCAGAGGTGAATCCGTTTTCCAGTGTCTAGAGATGACTTGTCGGGCTGCTGACAGAAAAAAATTGAGCAAACTTTGTTTCTGTGACCTAACTGAACCCGGTAAAATGGATAGGAGTGACACCTTAGGAGAGGGGGAAAGCTGTTTATCATAGATCCTGTTATAGATATCAAAGACACGCGTCCAGAAGGGTAATATGCGGGGACAATCCCACCAAATGTGGTAAAGAGTTCCTCTCGCTCCGTGACAGCGCCAACATTCATCTGAGGAATTGGGGAAGATCCTGTGTAATTAGACAGGGTCTTTATACCAGCAGGATAATAATTCAAATTTTTTCTCCTGGGTGTATACTGATACCGAAGATTTATGGGTGAACATAAATGACATCTGCCATTCCTCTGGGGTGACCTCAGTCTCCAGATCCCTTGACCACAGTCTGGTGTAAGTCGGAAGCTCTTTGTGTGTGCTGGATAAGAGTTCTCTGTAAATAAATGACAGCATGTGGCGAGGTGTTTCAGAGAGTGTACATAATTCCTCAAAATAAATAAGGGATCTATGGATGTTGCCTGAGCTATACATCTTTAAACAGTGCTTGTTGAGGCTGAGGGACGTAAGCCAATCAATCGCAGCTTCACGTTATCAAGTGCTTTTTTTTACCTCTACTATTCATTTATACTGGATTTAAAACTTACAAATGCGGCAATTTAGATATTGGATTAAAGGTTTAGCTCTGGGAAACACTTTATGAAAGATAAAAAGTGCATTTCATATACATCTATATAGATCAGACCAAAATGAGGGACAAATGAGGAGGAAAGAGGGATTTTGTTCCAAATCAGGGACAGTGTCTCGAAATCAAGGACAGTTGGAAGCTATTCTATAGCTGGCAGAAGAGATTTGCCATACTCCCAAAAGTCTGGTAGCTCCAAACACAGTGTACATGGTGATCCCTTATACACAGTCTGTTATATGGGAGATATAGGAGGAAACTTCCTAATCCAATGGTTGCTACTACACTAGCAGGGCTGCCATTGGGGGGGGGGGGGGGGACAGCCCATACACATATAAGGGGCCCGGGCCCCAGCTGGAGGAGAGAGCTTGGCATTGCCCCAGCAACCAGAACATGTGTCAGATAGGCTGAGAGGAGAGAGAAGCCAGAGGAGACAAGAGGTGGGAGAGGCATCAGAGGCTACTGGTCCTGTGTGGGCATCTGCTGGCCACCATCCTCATCCTTAAGTAAGGGGGAGATGGGGGTACCTCATAAGGGGGCAGGGAGCTCAGACTGAGGCTGTATGTACTGCTGTATCCCTCCATTCCATGGAGAAGTGGAGATCTATAGATATAATCCATCGATGTGTCCATACAGAGGACATGGGATGGAGGAGATGGGACTGGAGGAGGAGAACATGGGATGGAGGAAGAAGAGAACATGGGATGGGGAGATGAAACTGGAAGAGGAGGACATGGGATGGGGGAGATGGGACTAGAACAGGAGGACATGGGATGGAGGAAGAAGAGAAC
>BLSH010152873.1:396646-409490 GCA_018402905.1 Glandirana rugosa
GACGTCAATCTCGGGCCCACCAAAAAAAGAAAACTAAGTACAGAGGGAAGCGAGGGGGAAGAAGAAACAAAAATAAGGGGAAGTCCAAAGAGAGTGAAGCAAAAGACACCATTAAAATCTTCAACCTCTCATCTCATACTCTAACTGCAGCGGAAAGGTCATTACTCCAAAAGGGGCTCAAATTTGCACCCACAAACTCTCCTAACCCGTTTACAATGTTCAAAGATCTCAATGCCTTCATCCGTACACTTACGCTGAAAAGACATTTTGAAATTAAATCCAAAAAACAACCACCACCTGATCTCTCCCCCCCCCCCATGCCACCCACAGAACCATCATTCAACAATCTGGAACTAGAAGCATTACAAACATTGGAGGATCTATACCTAGACGACCACTGGGAGCCTTCCTCTCATCATCTGGACCTCCCGGAGGCCCCACATATACAACACACCACGTTTAAACCCAAATCGGTCTTTAATCCCACCCAAAGTAAGGGCCCGTATATACAAACTTACTATCAAGTGGTCTACTCCGAGCTAATCAGGATGTGTAAGACACAGGCGCCCAAAAAGAACAACTATACCTCCAACCTTACCCCAGCAGAGAAGTCAGCATTAAGAGTACTGACCGAAGATTCCAACATCATCATAAAAACGGCTGATAAAGGGGGAGGGATCGTCATCCAGGACAAAAGCCAATATCTGGCAGAAGCTGAAAGACTCCTAAACGACACAGCCACATACAAAATGCTACGTAAGGACCCCACGGAGGAATACACCATTGAAGCTCGCAACCTGACTACAAGAGCAAAAGAACTACGTATCCTCACAAAACAGGAATACCTCTTTTTCAACAGTGCTTTCTACCATATATCTTACTTCTACCACATACCAAAAGTGCACAAGAACAGCGAATGCCCTCCTGGTAGGCCCATTGTAGCAGCAATGGGTAGCATTACCAACCCCTTCTCCCAGTACGTAGATGCATTCCTGCAACCTTTGGCCCAGAATCTACCGGCATACATCTGTGATGGTACGGACCTCCTAGACAAGATCCAGAACTACAAGTGGGAACCAACGTACAGATGGGTAACATTGGATGTTAACTCCTTGTATACATCCATTCCACATGGCATCGGCATTAAAGCTGTTTCATATTTTCTATCAAGTGATGACAGCATCAATCCTGAGCAAGCAAAGTTCATAGTGGAGTCAGTAGAATTCTGCTTAACTCATAATTATTTTGAATTTAATGGGCAGTTCTTCCTTCAGCTGATGGGCACTGCAATGGGAGCCAATTTTGCCCCAAGTTACACCAACTTAACAATGGGCCACTGGGAACTCACCCATATATGGCATAACAATCCGTTTACCTCTCAAATGATATTCTACGGCAGGTACATAGATGACATCATAATCATCTGGGATGGCCCGGAAACATCAGTCCAGGGCTTTGCGGATTATTGTAACAGCAATAAGTCGGGCCTATCCTTTACTTCATCCAACGACCCAGATGAGATAGCATTCCTGGATCTGACCCTGTTCCACAAAGAAACCAGGATCTTGGCAAAAAACTATACTAAACCCACAGCAGGCAACTCATATTTACACTTCCAGAGCTGCCATCACCCAAGGTGGATAAAGAACATCCCCAAGAGCCAATTTTGCAGGTTAAGAAGGAACTGCACACAGGACAGTGACTACCACCACCTAAGTCAGTCACTGACTGAAAAATTCATTCAAAAGGGATTTCCGCCCGAGTTGGTCCAACAAGCCCATCTCCAATGTGCCCCCCACCCTTCCACTGTCACCCGCACCAATTCCAAACAGGATACACATTCCATCCGATTCACCACCCAGTTTCACAACCAATATAGGAAAATGGAAGGAGTCATCAAGAAACATTGGTCTATACTACTCGAAGACCCACACCTAAAAACCATCCTGCCTCCCCGCCCCAGCTTCACCTACCAGAAAGCCAGAAACATCAAAAGTAAGATTGCTCCAAGCAAACTCAAAACCCTCCCCAAAAAAAGGTCCAAACCATCTCTGCCTCATTCCGTTGGTTGGCATGTTCCAGTGCAAAAAAACGCTATGCTTGACCTGTAAGCATGTGACTCACGGGCAAAAACACTTCAAAGTTTAAGGCAACACTTATCCTATCCCTCAATTCTTCAATTGTTCAAAGGACTTTGTAGTTTACTGCCTTTTGTGCCCTTGCAACCTACACTATGTGGGACGTACCATCAGGCCCTTGTGAAAAAGGTTCGGAGAACATCGGAGATACGTAGAAGGGGGCAAAGATATCCATAGTGTGCCCAGGCACTTCCTGACACACCACAATCAATCGTCAGCTGGGCTAAAAGTGTGGGTTATCGAATCTATACGAAACACCTTGCCTCCTGCTGAACGCTATAAAAAGCTGTGCCAGCAAGAAATGTTCTGGATATATCATCTGGACCTTTTATCGCCGGGAGGGCTCAATGAAGGAATCGAAAGTAATGTCTTCATATAGATACAAGTACAGACGCATGGATGTGTTTAGATATGCGGATTTAAGGCCCATGGTGCATACGCACATTCATATGGATATACATTTTTACATATGTCCAAACCCAGATCAAGTCCATAGCCCTGGGACCCCAACACAGGGCCACTGCACCCCCGGACCATGGCCACCACCATTACCTCACTACACACCATTGGTCATCTAAGCCCATTAAGCTATTACTTCAGCATTATAATAAGTCTAACTAACACAGAAGCTGGTTCCAGCTCTAGACACCTTCAGAATACAAAACATCACTCTGCTCTCAGACGTGTACAGGTTATCTAGCCTTGTCATTTGGATCTTTCATAATGGTTCCTCATAATGGTTTTTCATGTTTTCTTGTGTTTTTTTATGGTTTTTCATGAAGTTTCTATTCTATGTTATCTTGATTATGACCCGTTCTCGTCCCCCCCCCTTTTTTTTTTTGGGCAGTTCCATCCCCATCCCAGGAGCACATCCTCCAGGACTCCCATACAGCTAGCAGTGGCTTACAACTGCAACGCTCACCTGATTACTACCATTGTGAGTGGGTTTTTTTTTACAAGTTTTAATAAATGATGTTTTACTCTATTACTGCACTTAGAGGCGCACTTTTTGTTCTTTGTCGTTTACCGCTATTCTCAGAAAGAGGCCATCCTCTGAAGGGCGTGGGAACATGGGGAAGTGGACTTTGATGGAGCACCCATGAAAATACTTCCAGATCTATCGCGGGCAACTCTGCAGCGCAGAGCCATGCTATGGCCTCTTCTAGAGTTGGCTAGAGCGCAGGGTTACACATACGGCTGGGGCTTCCCACTAGTGGTCATTTTCCGGAACGCAGCCTCCTCATTCACACTGTGCTCCCCTTCAGAGTTGTCGGCCCTATTTTCTTTCTTGGAAGTCGCTCCCATTCAAATACCGAACTGGCTGATGATTCTCCAGAGGTCGGGAGGTCCCCCGGCGGGCCGCTACTCACTACCACTGTGTCAGCAGAGGGCAAGAAGGAGATCCCGAGCCCCCTCAATGGAGCGAGCACTTGAGTTTTGAAAAGCTGTTTGTTGGCCTCCCTGTCCCGGGTCTGCCTCAAAGAGGTTGGTGTCATGTCTAGTCGTTCTGAAACTGGAGTCATTGTGATGCTGCTTGCCTGTTGGGGTCCCCCCCGCCTCCCCCCGTGACTCCCGGTCGGCTTGCACTTATCTGGCCCTATAGGCTTTCGGAGACCCCGGAGGAGCCGCTCTGGCCCCCCCCCTCCTCTGAGCCAACAAGTATGGAGTCTGAACATTAAGCTACCGGGGCCTGGCCTTTAGGACAATTTATGTGGTCGGCTGCATGGCTCCCCACGACAAGTATTCTAGAGACCTAGTGATAGCAGGAAAATGGGGTCAGCACTGCAGAAGCATCGACTGTCATGCTGTCGTGTTTTGGATAAGCCGGGGTGTGAATCTGGGAGACTCCCCACACTAGCTGGGGGGGCCCTCCTCCCGCCTGTATGTTAACGCTGCCAGATCTGATATAAAGTGCGTAGTCTTGGAGAATGGAGACTCGCTTTGTGTGTCGGATCCCAAGAACACATCCCCCTTATTTGAGGGTCGTTCAGACTCAGAGACATCAGCTGAACCTGACGTGAGGGAGGGGGGAGGGAGGGGATTGTGGACATGGCTGCTGCATTATCTATTTTGTTACCCCCTTAGTATCTTTGGGGCATGTTCATATGTGAACTTACGTTTTCCGCTTTTGCTATTTTGTTTGGTGGGGTGGGGGGGAGGTCTTGAGGGGGGCAGCGGGACTCTTTATCGATGTAAGTTTATCGCTAGACCAGGAGATGAGGTGATCTGGGACCAGTGGGGTATCGTACTTTTCCTGTTCCTTGGGTCTCACAGCATATATGATGTAATCCTAGATGATACCTGTGTGCTGTCATACCCATGGAATTCTTGAGTGTTGGCTTCTATTAATATTGGTTCTATGTGCCTGCTGTATATCAGTTTGAGAAAGGTTCTAGGTAGGCTATGCTCTTTAGGAGTAGTTAGGCAAATCCTGGGTGAACTTGTCTTTGACATAGCCGGGGGGACTGGGGGTGGCTGGGGGCTCCCTCCGGTGGCTGTTTCCATCCACTCTCCCCCTTAGGAATACGTTCTATGTCCAGTAGGTTCCCATTGGAGAGCGTAGTGCAAAGATTGCATTAATAGTAGTAAAAGTCTTGAGGGTTTCCCCTCTTCTCTAACCTCTCTATCTCTGCTTTCCCGCCCGTTCTTATCCCGTCCACTCCAATCGAACGTCTTAATATATTTTTCATCCCTACCTGTTCCTCTACTTTTTCTATCTACTGTTTTTTCCCCTTCCCCCCTCCCACTCTTTACCCTCCCCCCTCCCCTTTTCTCCTCTCACCCCTCCTCCTCTTACCCCCCCCCCGTTTTTTTTTTCTCGTGTTTGCTGCGCTGTGTTCCCCTCCGGGAACGTGTAGGCATGGACACTGCCAAAATTATTTCCATCGATGCTAAAGGACTTAATGTCCCTGAGAAACGGAGGATGATGCTGCGGGAGTTACACCGCATGGCCGCTGATGTGGCATATGTGCAAGAGACTCACTTCAGAGATGACAGATTACCGGTCCTGATAAATAGACACTTCCCCACTGTTTATCATTCTACCTACCCGGAGGCTAAGGCCAGGGGGGTATCTATCCTGATCGCAGGAAGAGTTCCGTGGTCATACTCGGACAGTATGGTGGACCTCGGAGGGGCGCTACCTGTTCTTAAAGGGCACAATAGGAAGTGCACGGGTTACTTTAGCGAATGTGTACGTCCCAAACAGTCAGCAAGACCGTTTTATAAGCAAGATGCTGGAGAAACTGCTTGGTTTTACAGACGGCCAATTGATCTTGGGGGGAGACTTCAATATTCCGCTGATTCCTGACGAGGATACATCTTCCAGGGTCTCCTTGATCTCCCCTAGTGTTCGTAAACGTGTTTCCAGATCGTTACACCATGCCCAACTAATAGACATCTGGCGTCTCTTACATTCCGGAGAGCGAGACTATACAAACTTCTCCCCACCTCACGCAGTTTACTCGCGCATAGACTATTTCTTTATCCCACATGCCCACCTACAAGCGGTTAGGGAGGCTTCCATTGGCTCCATCACGTGTTCGGATCATGCCCCGGTGACTGTATCCTATACCTTGATGGACACACAGGCATCCTCGGCCAGGGCGTGGAGGCTTAATGAAAGCTTACTACAAGATGATGAGGTGAGGGCTGACGTTGTTAAGGAGCTAACCTTCTACTTTCAATCCAATGGCACAGGTAACTGTGACCCCGGGGTGGTATGGGAGGCCCACAAGGCTACTATCCGTGGGGTCCTCATCAAGCATGGGGCACGTCTCAAGAAGAGACGTACACAGCAATTGATGTCCCTCTTACGGGAACTACAGGCGGCAGAAGGCCGGCACAAACATGCCCCCGCCCCTGATTCGGGCAGGGGTCTCCTAGAGCTCCGTAAGCGGATTACGGATCTGCTTCATTTCAAAGCAAAAGCAGCAATGCAAGTGTGCCGGAGGGTGGCTTACGAGTCTGGGAACAAGTGCAGGAAGGTACTCGCTCGATCCCTACGGGCACAGACACTAGCGAACTATGTCCCACATATTCAATCACATGCAGGCCACCGGGTTGGTCTTCTCAACCAAATTGCTGAAGAATTCCGTGCATTTTATGAGGCCCTTTATAACATACAAGGTCCCTCTCTGTCCCTAGACCGCATAAACCACTAAATCTCCTCTGCAGGTATGCCTGAGCTGTCGCAGGATGCGGCGATGGCGATGGAGGAACCTATCACCTTATCGGAACTACAGCGGGCAATAGGGGCTGCCAAAACGTGGAAGGCCCCGGGCCCGGATGGCCTAACAATCCAATATTACAAGACATTACTTCCCCAACTGGGCCAGCCAATGGTCGAACTGTTCAACAAATTGGGGACCTCGGCTTCCCTTCACCGGGATACTCTCCTGGCCCACATTTCCGTAATTCCAAAAGAGGGGAAGGACCCTTCTTCCTGTGGGAGTTACAGGCCCATATCTTTACTAAACATAGACCTAAAACTCTTTACCAAGATCATAGCAACCAGGTTACAGCAACACCTTCCCACTTTGATCCACCTAGATCAGGTCGGGTTCGTCCCCACTAGAGAGGCCAGGGACGACACCATTAAAGTCCTTAACTTGATTCATGTGGCAAATACCACCAACACCCCGTGCATCTTTCTGGGTACGGATGCCGAAAAAGCCTTTGATCGAGTACACTGGCCTTTCATGTTAGCGGTCTTGCATAAAGTAGGGATGGGTTGCAATATGCTGAAATGGATCTCTGCCATATACTCAATTCCCACAGCTAAAGTAAGATTGAATGGGTTTCTCTCCAGCCCTCTAAGTATTTCCAATGGCACGCGTTAGGGATGCCCGTTATCCCCACTCTTGTTTGCACTATCCCTGGAGCCTTTCCTGTGTAGAGTGCACTCGAACCCAGATATTACAGGGGTTGAAGTGGGGGGTAGCCAACATAAAGTCTCGGCGTATGCTGATGATATGATGTTTTCCCTCACGAAGCCTAGGATTTCCCTCCCAAACTTATTAAAAGAATTTGAAACATATGGTACCCTGTCAAATTTAAAAATCAACTTTACTAAATCAGAAGCCATGCGGATTGGTGTTCCCGCCCACTCCCTTGCACACCTACAAGCCAGCTTTAAACTAAAATGGTCTAGTTCGTCCCTGAAGTATCTGGGTACGGTCATTCCAGTGAAACTTTCCAAACTATTTAATCTACACTTTCCCCCTCTCCTAAAGACGGTCCATCGCCTTCTTGATACCTGGTATACGGGCCTCCATTCATGGCTTGGACGCTGTAGTATAGTTAAAATGAGCATATTATCCAAATTTCTCTACCTTTTTCAGGCCCTTCCAATATCCATGCCTAGCGGATACCTTAAACAAGCACAATCCTTAGTAATGGACTTTATTTGGGCTCATAGACGACACCGGTTACACAGAAGGATACTAACCCTTCCTAAGCCACATGGTGGACTGGCTTTGCCAGACCTCCGTAAGTACCAACAGGCAGTCCATATTAACAGATTGATCGACTGGTGGCGTCATTGGGAACTGAAGCTTTGGACGCGCCTGGAGCAAGTCCAGAGTGAAGTACCCCTTATGCGGACCCCCTGGTGCCACCCCTCGATCCCACGCTCACTAAAGAGACACCCCGTTATAGGCCCCACAATTTCTATATGCTCACGCCTCTTCTCCACAACCTCCCTGTCTCTGGCAGGATCCCCGCTATTTCCCATTTTAGGGAACCCCGCGTTTGCTCCGGGCTACAGAGACTTTAGATTTCAGAGCCTTGCCCAAAGGGGCTGGATACAGGCGTCCCATTTTATTACTGATGGGGGTTGGCCTCATGTGCCCGCTCTTATGGATTCTCGGGGCCCTTTCCAATTGGACTTTTGGAGAGCTCTCCAACTGGTCCATTTTTTGAAGACTCTACCTGTACCGGATCGTTTTCGTAGCACTCCTACCTATTTGAAAGAACTATGCGGCGGAGAGGGCGCCATTGGGCATACACTTTCGATAGCATATAATCTTCTGGTCACTCCAGCTGAAGACTACCGGCCCCCTGGCTTGTTGGAGTGGGAGCGAGACCTTAACCACACTTTTAGCCCATCACAAAGCAGTAACATTATACGATTTACACAGAAATCCTCTATTTGCGTGAAAACACAGGAGACAAATTTTAAAATGCTGTCAAGATGGTACTATACGCCTTCTAGACTACACCAGATTTTGCTTCAGCATTGGATAGATGCTGGAGATGCCAAGTAGACTGAGGAACGCTTCTGCATGTCTTCTGGTCCTGTCCTAAACTTGAGCAGTATTGGAAGTCAATACGACAAATTACACAGAAATTCACAGAGAGGACAGTACCCGATGATCCTGCATTCTTCCTTCTTCATGTTATGGATATCTCAGCGAAGGCTTATAAAAAATCGCTCATCAGACTCTACTAGATGCAGCTAAGATGTGCATTCCTCTATTGTGGAAGTTTCAAACCCCGCCAACAGTGGGTATGTGGTTCAGGAAGGTAGAGGAAATAAATATACTTGAGGATCTAGTTCTATCAGCTAGACATCAACATGAACAGTATCAGAAGACCTGCACCTTATGGAACATGTTTGTCTGAAACATGTTTGAGTAAGGGAAGGCACTTTTTGAATCTCCAGCGGTTGGTTGACTCCGCAGTGCATCCTCCGATCTCGCTGTGGTCAACTGGGATTATCTCCTAAAGATCTCGGGTGTGGGTTGTCGGGGTGGGGAAGATAGCGCAGCAGGACCTTGAGTTACAACCCCCCCTTTTTTTTTTCTTCCCTTTCTCTCTCTCTCTCTCCCTCCTCTCCTACTAGTTCTACATTTTTTTGCCTCTGGCTATCTTTTGTCTATTCCTCGCCTTTGCATTCTTTTTCACCTAATATTCATTGAAAATAATGGAAAATCATGGAGAGTCAGGACCCCTGTTCTTAGTCAGGAGCTCTTGGAGGCTCTTATGGTATGGTGTAATGCGTATGCAAGTTTCAGGTTGTATCATATTAATGTATGATTTGCTTTGGATACCTGTACATCTCATGTCTGGTTCATGTGGTCTCTGTCTCTCGCCTTTGTTAAATAAAAAATTGGAAAAAAAAAAAAATAACAAACATCTCTAGCAATAGCAGTCAGGAACCACCCTGACATTCACGGTGTCCAGTGTGGACTTAATGTCCACAAGTGTGCCCTCTTCGCAGATGATCTTATCCTCTTCATCACATCACCTCTCATATCTCTTCCCAATATCAAATGCCTTCTACACAAATTTGGAAATATCTCAGGCCTACATGTCAATTAGTTCAAATCTCAAGCCTTTAAGATAAATATTCAAGACTTCCTAATCTCCGGCCTGAAAGACCACTTTGACTTCTCTTGGAGTAACTCCTCGATTCCATACCTAGGGGTTCACTTCACTAACAGGGTAGAAGAATTATACTCAGCCAACTTTCCCCAACTATATAAAAAACTAGAGTCAGATCTCAACTGCTGGTCTCAACGTAACCTCTTGTGGCTAGGGCGTATTCACTCCATAAAGATTACCTTACTTCCACAACTCCTTTACCTTTTTTGCTCGGTCCCCATACACATCAATAGGGACCACTTGAGGCGTTTCCAAGCCAAAATCATAGCTTTTGTCTTGGGCACAAAGGGTCACCGAGTAGCTAAAGGGGTCCTCTTCAGATCCTTAAACAGAGGGGGCCTGGGTCTTCTTAACCTCCTTTGGTATTATCAAGCCACCCAGTTAGCTCACATCTCTGTCATCTACTCACACACAGCCAAACCTGATTGGGTGCATATGGAACGTCAGGCAGTACTGAATTATACCCTAGACCACCTCATGTGGTGTCACCCGGAAGAATCGCCCTGCGATCCTAGCTCCATCTATCTCACACTCGTTTGCATTGTGGGATGGTCTTAGGAACCACCCCAAACTAACCTCCCAGATACGTCCACTTGCCTCTTTCAGAATCCTCAGTTTTCCCCGGGAATGAAAATTAAATCCTTCCAATGGTGACTGTACAGGATTGGCCATTTCTTTAAAGCTACGGGTCCACATACCCTTAGTTACTTTGTCAGCAAACACGAAATGCCCTCCGCAGAGAAATTTCCCACTTTCTACACCCTTTATGGCTTTCCAAACCTTCCCCGTCCTCTATTACGCCCACGAACAATGGTGTGGACAGGCCATGGAGCAGAGGGGGGGATCTCAGTGATTTATGAGTCCCTCTCCAGGGTCCACGCTAAACCTAGCTACATGACAGATTGGGAGAAAGACCTATCCCAGGAGTGGGAACTAGATGATTGGTACAGAGCGTTCTCATGCGCCTACCGAGGCATCCTAAATGTTTCCCTGATAGAGGCGGACTTCAAGGTGCTGACACGATGGTACCTGGTCCTTAGAAATATTCTACCCTTCGGCTTCACCCCTCTGCTTCAGATAATACTCTCACATGGGCTCTGTGCTACATATATGGTGGGAATGCTCCAAAATAAGAGGGTTTTGGAACAAAATTATCTCTATAATACAAAAGGTCACAGGACTCCAGATCCTCTCAAACAGTGCTATTAAACTTCCCCATAGAAAAGACCCCCATGAGCAAGAAACGACTAATCCACTTTATTTTCCTGGGGGCTAAATTAACAATAGCAATAGCATGGAAGTGACCTTTGGTCTCCTGCACCATGGCAAAAAGGAACATTTCTTGGATAGTGGCCCAGGAGAAGATGGTTAGCATACTACAGGACACAACCTGTAAATTTGTGGAAATCTGGGAACCAAGGGCCAATTACGTGCATACTCCGTTGACTCCTCGGTAGGATCTGGACTATTTCCTATATCTCCTCTTCTTTGCTGTAGCCGTAAATGTTTTGACTTCAAATATTTGGTGACTTTCTACTGGCAGGTGTGTGACACACCCCAAGAGATGTCTTGTCTCGGAGATAACTCACTCCCCAACAGTCACTGATCGGGGGGGGGTCTGTTCGGGAATGGTATTAAACTCTTATTACTTCACGGTTCTACACCCCTGAATGCGATCCTCCTGACACAACCATATCACAATTCCTATTTCTCTGGTTTAACTTTCCTAGAGTATGCATAATATGTTTGACCTAACATGCTGCGGTTAGTTTTACGTATTTCCAGCTACTCCTAGCTGAGTTTTCTCCAAGGATGTATACATATCACCAATAAGCATATATGTTTCTGTAATGAGGTCATGCAATGCAAGATTTCACTTCTTATTGTTACTGTAAAAATGTTTAGTTGATATTTTTTCTCTATTTTTTCTCAATAAAAATCAATTGAAAGGAAAAAAAAAATAACAAACATGTTATACTTACTTGCTCTATGCAATGGTTTTGCACAGAGCAGTCCCGATCCTCTTCTTCTTGGGTCCCTGGCCACTGATCCTGGCCCCTCCCCCTTGACCAGTGTCCCCAATAGCAAGCCATTTGCTATGGGGGCACTGGTGCGTGCTCGCTCCTGAGTCCTGCTCTATATGTCCATAAGACACATAGAGCCATGGCTTGGCCCCACCCCCGTTCTCTCCTCATTGGCTCACTGGCTGTGATTGTCTCAGCCAATGAGGAGTTCATTATAAGTCACTGATCACCGCCATTTTTAGTATAAAAAAAACTCCAATATCTACATCATCATTTGTAAACATGGCATGTAGCAGAATACATTTTGACCAACATTTATGAAGAAATCAGACTTTTTAAATGTTTTATTTGATATGTTTTATAGCAAAAAGTAAAAACTGTTTTTTTATTTTTTTCATTTATATAATAAAAAATAGAAAACTCAGGGGTAATCAAATACTAACATAAGAAAGCTCTATTTGTGTGAAAACAAATTATATAAATTTTGTTTGGGTACAGCGTTGCAATTACCAGTTAAAGTAGTGCAGTACTAAATAGCAAAAAATGGCCAGAGCTGAAGTGGTTAAAGGCTCCCCCATTAAGATGGTTGCCTGAACTCTTGAGGGAATTTGGTATAAAAGCAGACACCTACCTTCCTAGAGAGGTTGACAGAGTCCATAAGGGGACAGTTTCCCCTATAGCATTGGCACAGTGCCCCCTACATGTGGGATGAATGCCCACATCTGCTTACAAGCATGCTGAGGAATTTTTAGTTTTGGGGGTAAAGGTCTGCTTTAATGTCTATATGGCAAGGCCTCTAAAGAAAAGAAGTCCTTTTGTTGCTTTTTGCAGAAAAAAAGCAAAGAGTATAATTAAAGTGGAGCTCCACCAAAAAGGGGAAGTTCCGCTTCAAGGCCTCCTTACCTGCTCCTGTTTGTGAAATGGAGCTTTTAGGGAGGGGGGCATGGGCGTCCGCAGAACTTTTTTCAGGGGGGGCATCATTTTAAGGTCACCCATGCTCCGCCCCTTTCGATAATGTCACGAAGGGGAGGGGCTTAGCCACAACTCACAATTATTTATTTTAAAGGGGGAAATGGCAGACTTTATTCCAGGCATGTGCTATGTACAGGGTGCAGATTTCAGGCGTGTGCTTTGTACAGGGTGCAGATTCCAGGCGTGTGCTTTGTACAGGGTGCAGATTCCAGGAGTGTGCTATGTACAGGGTGCAGATTCCAGGAGTGTGCTATGTACAGGGTGCAGATTCCAGGCGTGTGCTTTGTACAGGGTGCAGATTCCAGGAGTGTGCTATGTACAGGG
>BLSH010152873.1:440482-450872 GCA_018402905.1 Glandirana rugosa
TGCTAGCGTGCATGTTGGCACAGCTTAGCATGCAACCGACAACATACATCGTATGATTGCACGTGGGCTGCCAGCATGTATGTTGAACGCCGGCCGGCTTGCACTACTGCGCTTGCTCGCATATTTCTCCTTCACGACCATAGCATCGCAGTGGGAAACCCGAGGAAGTAGATAAAAGCACAATCAACTTCAAACCACACACAACTAAGCGCTGAAAGTCTAGCAAGAAACCTAGCAAGAAACCGAGCAAAGAACTGCGAGCAAGCAGTTGCTACAACGGAAGAGCTCTCTCTTTAGACCGACGACAACACGATCCTGAAGTCCGAACCTGGGCTTTGGTTGCATCCTCTTCCTCTCTCTCCTCAGTATACCGAAACCAGTCCCTCGAGGTCCTCTTATTAGGACTACTAAAATCCTTAATAGAGGCCTACTGCCTGGGGACGAAATCGGTGGAGAACCGTAACCACAGGGGGATATAGGTCTTGAAGGAGCCCAAAGGGTGACGCTACGATACCAGCACTTCCTCTTTATACGCTCGTTCGCGTCATCACGTTCGGCCGGCCGCAAGTTGTATGTACGACCGTCGGGTGCACGTTAGTATGCTACATACAACAGCCAACGTACGATTCGACACGGTTGTACGTGCGATCGTCGTCCCGTGTGTATGGGGCATTAGTCTGTAGGGTTCAATACTGTGATGGCCCTCCCTTTGCAGCTATAACAGCTTCAACTCTTCTGGGAAGGCTGTCCATAAGGTTTAGGAGTGTCTATGGGAATGTTTGACCATTCTTCCAGAACAGCGTTTGTGAGGTCAGGCACTGATGTTGGACGAGAAGGCCTGGCTTGCAGTCTCCACTCTAATTAATTCCAAAGGTGTTCTATTGGGTTGAGGTCAGGACTCTGTGCAGGGCAGTCAAGTTCCTCCACCTCAAACTTGCTCATCCCCTCAGCCTTCCCAGAAGAGTTGAAGCTGTTATAGCTGCAAAGGGTGGGCCAACTCAATATTGAACCCTACAGACTAAGACTGGGATGCCATTAAAGCTCATGTGCGTGTAAAGGTAGGTGTCCCAATACTTTTGGTAATATAGTGTACTTCCTTTCATAGGGCTCATTCATGTGGATGGCCAGGGGGTGGTGAAAGCAGACAGTTGAGCCACAGTATCATAATCCCCCCCTACCCCAACCACCCACCTAAACAATGACATGCCGCTGCTGAGGGCTGTATACATGCCACGACCATGGCAAATATGGAACACCAAGTTGCATTTGGCAGGCAGTACCACTGCCGAACCCTGACAGATTAAAGCTAATGCATTGCACATGATTGTGGTGCAGTTTTAGGGTTAAAATAGGTGATGAGAACATATTTCCTCCCAGTCACTTGTCAACCGCCCCCTCTTAAAAGTGATCTTCTGTGGATTGCTTTTCAGAGGGGTGGCAAGGGCTGCCGTACATGAGATCAACAGGGTGTCTCCACTCTGAATGAAGAGCAATGTAGACACCTTCAGACAGCAACATTGTCAATCTTGGGGGAGGGTAGTGTTAGATGGACTAGCAGATTTAGATGAACTTAGCTGAACTCTAGCAAACATAGCTAGAAGTTACAACAACATTTTTATTTTCATTCAAAAGAGAGGTATGCATACTTTAAAAATATATACATACACTCACGGGCTCGAGCCCTGCGGGAACGCATGGGAACAGAGTTCCTGCACTTTTTCCAAGGCAGGAACTCCATTCCCATTGGTAGGCGTGTCTTGCAGAACTGTCAGTGGCTTACCAAGGGGGGGCGAGGTAGAGCAAGTGGAGAGTCTCAATCCCCATTCCCAGTCTCCTGTGTTCAGTGCTGGCCGGGTGACAGAAAACAGACTATTTCTTAATTTCGGTTTTCCGCTGATTAATCCGCCGCATCGCTCCTTGTCGGCTCCAGTGTAATGACATAACCGTCCTTCAACTGTGTAGTGCAATGCGGTGGTTTAATCCGTGGAAAACCGAAAATGAAGAAATAGTCAGTTTTCTGTCACCCGGCCAGCACTGAACACAGGAGACCGGGAAACAGCTGCACAGGGGGATTAGATCATTAGTGGACAGGATTGTGAGTCTCCACCCGCTCTACCTTGCCCCTAGTTTCTTGCAGCCCTAGTTGCCCAGCTGGTGGTGCCCAGTGACATCTGAGGGGGCCCCCCTGCTACCCCCTCCATTGATGGGCACTGACGAGGCTGCATTTGATGGGCACAGATGAGGCTGAACTGATGGGCACTGACAGGCTACATTAATGGGCACTAGTGAAAGCTGCATAGATGGGCACAGATCATGCTGCATTGATGGGCACTGGTGAGGCTGCATTGATGGGCACTGGTGAGGCTGCATTGGTGGGCACTGGTGAGGCTGCATTGGCGGGCACAGGTGAGGCTGGATTGATGGGCACTGGTGAGGCTGCATTGATGGGAACTGATCAGGCTGCATTAATGGGCACTGGTAAGGCTGCATAGATGGTCACTGATCAGGCTGCATTGATGGGCACTGGTAAGGCTGCATAGATGGTCACTGATCAGGCTGCATTGATGGGCACTGATCAGGCTGCATTAACAGGCACTGGTGAGGCTGCATAGATGGGCACAGATCAGACTGCATTGATGGGCACTGTGAGGCTGCATTGATGGGCACTAATCAAGCTGCATTAACAGGCACTGGTGAAGCTGCATAGATGGGCACTGATCAGGCTGCATTGATGGGCACTGGCGAGGCTGCATTGATGGGCACTGGTGAGGCTGCATTGATGGGCACTGGTGAGGCTGCATTGATGGGCACTGATAAGGCTGCAATGGGCACTGACAAGGCTGCATTGATGGGCACTGATGAGGCTGCATTGGTGGGCACTGATGGGGCTGTATCGATGGGCACTGGTGAAGCTGCATTGATGGGCACTGGTGAGGCTGCATTTGATGGACATTGGTGAGGCTAAGCTGATGGGCACTGGTGACGCTGCATTGATGGGCACTGGTGAGGCTGTGCTGATGAGGCTGCATTGATTGGCTCTGTGAGGGGCATTATTGTAGATTAGGGTACAGTAGTGTTGTCCTCGGGACAGTGAACCCCAGTGGATCACTTTTCAGAGGGTATTTGACAGGTGGCAAGGAAGCGTTATATTGCCTCCTCACCATTTATTTAATCCCTAAAAACCTGCACCACCTTGCTGCAACTGTTTGTTTTTCAGGGGGTGCCAGATATAGGATCTGCACCTGATATAGGAGTCCTGATAACCTAAACGCCACCGTACAGTGTATCTAACGACCACTCGTTAGAGATGGAACGTCACTTTCGGTTGGGAGTGATGCACAATGTTGTAGCAGTGGTGGTGGGGGGGGGGGGGGGAATCTTGGATGAGTTCCCACACTTTTTTTCCCAGGACTTGAAACCTGTATACTCACCTAGGTGGATGCAGCATCGGTCTGATGCTGAGTCTGTCCCCTGCTGCTTCTAAGCCCTAAGGGAACTGAGTGATCAAAGGCCGCTGATCGCTCAATTCTCAGCCTTCAATATGCCAAGAGACGGTGACTGTCAGTCAAGCTCTCTGCTCTGCCCCTCCAGCGCTCACTAGAGCCCCAGGCTGTGCAGGGGGTGGGGCGGCCAGCTCAGGCTCTCAGCAGCACGCCAGTGCTTCTACTACCGACAAATCGATCCAGAGCCTGAAACTGCTGAAAATGGGTCACAGGAGTGAAGAATAAACTGCACTCCTGCGTTCCATAGGAGCAGTAGGGCCAAAAAAGCTTTGCCCATACTTCTCCTTTACCACCTTGGTGCCTATGTAACACAAATATGCGTCCCCACTGATCTGGGCTTTATTCCGTGGCTTTATTCTGAGGCTAATAAAATGCTGTTCGCTTTTGAAGCGCTTTTGAGGCACTAGCGGTGCGCTTTTTTTAAGGTCACGTTTTCATGCGCTTTTGAAGCGCTTCCCATTCATTTCAACAGAGAGGGGCATTTTTGATGCACTTTTTTAGGTGCTCCAAAGATGCTGCTTGCAGAACTTTTTTCACCTCCCAGCCAGTGCACCGCCCCAGTGTGAAAGCATCCATTTAAATGAATGGGAGGCGGTTTTTAGGAGCTTTTCAGGCACTATTTTTAGCACAAAAGCGCCTCAGTGTGAAGGGGGTCTTAAGATTTGTTTTACCCTTAGGCGTGAAGGGTTTAAGGATAAAGGTTTACATAAATGAACAACAGCTGATCATTGTAAGCACCCCTGTCATAGTAAATGGTTTATCTGAATTCTATAACTGCCACTTTTTGTCTGGACAGCTTGGTCTGTTAAAGGAAGTTGAAAAATAACAAACTTACTGGCTAGATCACCAGTTGAAAATAACAGAAGAAAAACCTAAAAAAGAAAACTAATGCAATCATCACATCTAAGATTTGGTAAGCTGCAGAATAATACATTGGATTTAATACCACTTTAAAGCAGTTTCCAGTCACTTTTTAAAAAATGAGTAAGTCCGCAGCTAACATACACACGGTCCTATTATCGGCCAATAACGGTCGTCCAACAGCCTGTTGGCCGATAACCCGACCATTAGTATGCACGATTGTCAACATGGGAAGAAGAAGGAGAAGAAGAGAGGAATAACAGAGGGAAGGGGACAGCGGAGAAGACCGTCAAAAGAGCAGAAGACGCCGCAGAGAAGGAGAAGAAAGAAGATCCCTCAGAAGATGGAAGACCCCGCAAAAGAGCCGAAGAAAGAAGAGCCAGAGAGGGGAGAAGACCGCCAGAGCAGATTTAATAAAATATTTTAAAAAGCTGTGTGGTGTTTTTTTTGTACATATTTCTTTCCAGGTAAATGGGTAGGGGTACGACGTACCCCATACTCATTTACATAGGGTGGGGGGCTGGCATCTGGGGGGCCCCTTGTTAAAGGGGGCTTCCAGATTCCGATAAGTCCCCGCCCGCAGACCCCGACAACCAACGGTCAGGGTTGTCGGGAAGAGGCCCTTGTCCTCATCAACATGGGGACAAGGTGCTTTGGGGTGGGGGGCGCAGAGCCCTCCTGCCCCAAAGCACCCATACTCCCCATGTTGAGGGCACGCGGCCTGGTATGGTCAAGGAGGGGGGGGCGCTCGCTCGTCCCCAGCCCCTTTCCTGGCCTTCTGGGCTGCGTGCTCAGATAAGGGTCTGGTATGGATTTTGGGGGGGGCCCCACGCTGTTTTTTCGACATGGGGTTCCCCTTAACATCCGTACCAGACCAAAGGGCCTGGTATGCTCCTGGAGGGGGACCCCATGCCAGTTTTTTTTTTTTTTTAAATATGGTGTGGAGTTCCCCTTCAAGATCCCCAGAGCACAAGTCGCATGCCAAAGTCGGACTTCAATGCCTTTCAATGGGCTGAAGTAGGATCAAAGTAGTACAGGAACCTTTTTCAAAGTTGGTCCGACTTTGAAAAACACAAGTCGGACCAGTTAAGACGGCTCTCATAGGGAATCATTGTTTTTGTGACGTAATGCGACTTGTGCTCTTCATGTCGGTCCGAGAATCGGATTAGTGTGAACCCAGCCTCAAGGTTTTATTGTCAAAGCTTGATTGAACAAGCTGAGGTTAGAAGCTGATTGGCTAGCATGCAGAGCTGCACCGTTTTCTGCACTCTCCAGCTTTAGTAAATCAACCCCTATCTGCCTGGAGTTTGCATGTTCTCCCTGTGCCCATAGCTCCCAACTGTCCCTGATTTGGAACAAAGTCTCTCTTTCCTCCTCATTTTGGTCTGATCTATATAGTTGTATATAAAATGCACCATTTATCTTTCAAAAAGTGTTTCCCAGTGCTAAACCTTCCATCCAATTTCTAAATTGCTGCACTTGGAAATTTTAAAAGCCAATATAAAGGAATAGTAGTTGTAAAAAAAGCAATTGTGGGTTTAACTAATCATTGTTTGCATAATTCTCCTTTAACTAGTTGCCGTCCGCCCACCGTGGCTTGATGGCGGCAACTTGGTTCAATATCGCAAAACGCCGTCAGGTGATGGCGGCTGCAAAATCACGCACTGCGGGCGCGTCCGCACGCTCACTGTGTTCCGGGGGGGGGCAGGGAGCGAGTAGGGAGGACTCGATGTCCGCCGGCTACCCACGATTGTCCCCCCGGAGTGACAGAACTGGTATTCATGTATGTAAACAGAGATCTCTCTTCTGACAGGGGGAAGGGATGTGATCACAGGCTCCCTGTGTATGGGAGCCGCGATCACTCTCCTCCCCCAGCCAGCCCAGCCCCCATACAGTTATAACATACACAGGGAACACAGTTAACCCCTTAGAGCGCCCCTTGCAGGTTAACACCTTCACTGCCAATGTCATTTACACAGTACAATCAGTGCAATAATCGGTGTATAAATGCCGTTGGTCCCAAAAAAGTGTCAAAATGGTCCAACATGTCTGCCGCAATATCACAGTCCCGATAAAAATTGCAGATCGCCGCCATTAATACTAAAAACTAAAAAAAAAAAAAACTCAATAAATTAATTCTCATCATTCGTAAACGCGGCAACTTTTTCTCAAACCCATCAATCGCTGATTGCGATTTTTTTTTTTAACCAAAAATATGAGGAAGAATATAAATCGGCCAGAACCGATTTAAAAAATTGTTTTTTGGATATGTATTATGGCAAAAAGTAAGAAATATTTTTTTTTTTTTTGCAAAATTGTCGCTCTTCTTTTGTTTATAGCGGCGCTCAAAAATGACGCAGAGGGGATCAAATACCACCAAAAGAAAGCTCTGTTTGTGGGGAAAAAACGACGCAAATTGCGTTTGGGTACAACGTCGCACGCCCGTGCAATTGTCAGTTAAAGCAACGCAGTGCCACATCGCAAAAAGTGCTCTGGTCCTAAAGTGGGAAATCCATCTGGGGCTGAAGTGGTTAAGGGGGTGTGTCCTATGCCTAAATACTTTTGCTAATAGGTAGCAGGGTGGATAAAAATCAATCTTTTTTTTTTTTCCCAGATGTTGGGGAACTCCTAAAACTCCCACAATCACAGATTGGTACAAACAAATACAGAAAATAGCCGAAATGGAAGAATTGATTGCCATGGCCAATGACACACCTACCAAATACACAAAAATCTGGGCCGACTGGATCTCCTTCAAATTCTCAGATGAATACAACAACATAACGCACATTTAACTTGTCCTCTAACCAAGCTAGAACCAAGTCCTCCATAACAAACCTTAAAATACAGACAGACAGCCCCCCTGTACCTCTTCCCCGCCCCCCTTTATTCCCTATCCCCTACCTACCCCCCTTCCTATGCTCTCGCACTTCCTAACACACCACCCAAAAGCGCTGGTCGCATGAGGGGGTTAGGAAGGATAAGAGAGCGGAATTAAGCCACAAATTACAGTCACGATATACTGAACCCACCAAAGGTACACACCATACCCATAACTCCCCCACATCTCTTTTGTGTATCAATGTACGCAATAAATTAGCCTTAGCGGAACGCATGACCTAAGAGACTCACAATTGCTCCACCCAATTCTATACATATACCATTAGCTCCCTCTCTATCTTCTGCCCCCATAGTACATGTGTCCCACTGGTCCCCACTTACCAGTCTGAAGAGATGTGTGATGTTGATGTACACATAAACGAAGTGGGAGCAGTGACAGTTATACGCAAAGAGAGCATGGATTACACCTGATCTTGTTATGTTGTGCATTTAAACTGTTGTACCTGTATTATATGTTATCTAAAACAAAAAAAAATAATGAAAATGTTGACATATGCGATACCCTTGGAAGTATTATCGCACTGTATCCTGTTTACCCTTCAATAAAATTTCTTTTGGGGAAAAAAACATGTAAAAAAAAAAATCAATCTTTTTTTTAAAACATTTTTTAAAAAATCATATATTTTTTTTTTTATTTAAACCATTTTTTTTATTTGTATCAAATTTATTTTAATAAAATGCTTTTGGAATAAAAATCAATCCAAAGATAGTTTGCTATTTAAGATACATTAATAATTTAGTTTATTCAGCATCAAATGGAGCTTGGTTATGTAGCATGAGGCTGTATATTCTGCAATATTTACATTTTTGGTAAACTCATTCAATGAATCCAAGCTCTGCAAGCTGAGTAAACATGCACTGCATTGATGCATTAATACAATGTCACAGTAACCATGAGATAAAACAAAGTTCAGGAATATTCTTTTATCCCATTGTTTTGCAAATCTATGTACACTACAAACTGTATGATTGAATCGGTTCTGATATCGCTGTTTTACTAACCAGACAGCTTAGTATTCTAAATAGGAAACATTAATTTTGTTTTACAAATATTAAACCTAACTACCAGCAAGAAGAAGCCCTTACATTTAAAGAGCACCTGTCATTTCAGATCCATCATGGCAGCGCCTGTTAGCGGCATCCATTCACCTGCTGTCGCCACATCCCTCAACTTGTTGTGTCACTGCCACATCAGCAGGCGTCCCATTAAAGTGACTGTCGGTGAGTCACCTGTGGGTCAGAGGAGGAGCCGCTGCCGGACAGAGATGACAGCTGCTCTTTAAAAATTATGATTTAAATCAAATCCACCCTGAGAGGTAGACTTGTGCATGATGGAAAATTTAATTTAGTTTTCATTCGTAAAATATATGATTTTGTTCTGTTACGATATGTTACGTTAATTCAATTTCGGTAGACATGTGCGGTTCGTTTCCTTCCGAATTGAAATTCTGACTAATTTTCGATTTTCAGAAATTCGGATGTGTCCAAATTTCCGAATTACAATAATACCGAATTTAAATGAATATGAAATAACGAGAAAAAAATTTGGCCAGAATTCGAATCATTTTTGAATCCTTTTTGAATCCTTTTCAAATTTGAATAGTTATCAAATTTGAAAAGTTTTCAAATTCAAAAAGTTTTCAAATACCAATAGTTTTCAAATTCGAAAAGTCCTCTAATTTGAATCGTTTTTCAATTACCAAATAGAACAAAATAGAATAGAAAACAAAGAAAAAGAACAGAAAAATAAACAATAGACTAGAAAAGAATATAACAGAAAACAAAAGAATAGAATACAACATCTCTGTTCCACTCCACCACATTATATTCTTTCATTTTCTGTTATATTCCCTTCTATTGTATTCTATCTCTTTTCATTCTATTCCTCCACTTTCCACTCCACCCCATTCTCCTTGGAAATTGGAAAATGATTTGAACTCGAAAATGATACGAAAACTTTTCGAAACATTTTGAAAACGAATAAACTAAACGAATTCCGAAAACAAATTAAACTAATAAAACAAATCTAACTAAACCAATCTACATAAATAACGAGAAAAAACAAAATGCCTTTTTTCGCTCTGCACGTCTAAAATTTCAGATAATTCATTATTTCTGTAGAGTATCGATATTCTTTTTAATGAATCGATTTGTTTTGGATAATTCGTTATTTATGTATGTATATATATTCGTGATAACGATTCGTAGTTTGGTAAGTCGAATGTTCATTGAATCCATTAACACACAGTGACAATATCTCTTCTCATATGCTCAAATACAATACAACACCCTTCTCACTCAGTTCTCAGGAATGCACTTTGCCAGTAATCCAACCTCCACCACAAAATCAATCAGCTGATTGGACTATTAGGCCTCATGGCTCATGCTGTTTTACAGCAGCTGTTTTTAGCTGCAGACGTTTTTTCCTACAGCCATTAAACCCTCCTTTATGTTATCCTATGTGTCCATGTTATCCTATGTGTCCATGTTATCCTATGGGTTCATGTTATCCTATGTGTTCATGTTATCCTATGTGTTCATGTTGTTCTATGTGTCCATGTTATCCTATGTGTCCATGTTATCCTATGTATTCATGTTATCCTATGTGTTCATGTTATCCTATGTGTCCATGTTATCCTATGTGTTCATGTTATCCTATGTGCTCATGTTATCCTATGTGCTCATGTTATCCTATGTATTCATGCTATCCTATGTGTTCATGTTATCCTATGTGTCCATGTTATCCTATGTGTTCATGTTATCCTATGTGTTCATGTTATCCTACGTGTCCATGTTATCCTATGTGTCCATGTTATCCTATGTGTCCATGTTATCCTATGTGTTCATGTTATCCTATGTGTTCATGTTATCCTATGTGTCCATGTTATCCTATGTATTCATGTTATCCTATGTGTCCATGTTATCCTATGTGTTCATGTTATCCTACGTGTCCATGTTATCCTATGTGTTCATGTTATCCTATGTCTCCATGTTATCCTACGTGTCCATGTTATCCTACGTGTCCATGTTATCCTATGTGTCCATGTTATCCTATGTATTCATGTTATCCTATGTGTTCATGTTATCCTATGTGTCCATGTTATCCTATGTGTTCATGTTATCCT
>BLSH010152883.1:6220-22620 GCA_018402905.1 Glandirana rugosa
TTTCTTCTACTATATTCTCATCGAGTCTAAAACCATCTTCCCTTTGATGGGGGTAACCTTAAATACCTTTACCTGATACCTTTCTTGACCTATGTCGTATTCGTTAACGTCTGTATATAAAACCGTTATCCTGTTTTTCGGGGTAATCTATCTGTTAATTGTCTTAAACTTTTTAATAATAATGTTCTATTTTTTGGATTAGTATGTAACAGTTTCCAAATATCTATAAATTATAGTGATCTTTGATTCTTGCTCCAGGAAAGGACTGTGTTCGTGCTGTCGTATATGCATACCCGACCGAGGCGGGGGTGCGGGTCAAGGTCCTAGGCCAATGTGATATTTCAGTTGAGGCCTGGTGGGAGGTGTTTGACTTTATAGTGTAACCGGATCCTGGAACTGGGCGTGGGGGCGGAGCCAGCCCATACGTATATGCTGTCGTGCTTGTGTCAGGAAAGGACCTCGTTCTTAGTTTCTAGTGATATTAAATATCTATAAACCTTTGACAATGTATGATTAGGTTTTTTATCTTGTAATAATAATTTTTCAAATTCTGTTAATTGTCTATCTAATGGGGCTTTTTGTCCTATTGCCAAAATATATGTCTGCAATTGCTTATGCTGTATCCAGTTCTTTCCATAGTCCATTTCCATAAATTCCAATGGGGGTAGTTTCCCTTCTACCAAAATCTGAGCTACTCTTATATCATCTTCTTTGCCACTTAAGAAATTTTTTATTTCCTAGTGCAGGTGGAAATTCTGGGTTAGAAAATAGTGGTGTCATTGGCCCGATCTGAGTGGAAATTTGCCCTTCTTTTCCCCTTCTTAGTACTCCATCCCATACCTTTAATGTGGTTCTGACTAACATTGACTGATCTATTGTTTTTGGTCTATGTTTTTTATCCACCCATGGTAGTGATTTTAATCTCGTCCCGACAATATCCTCCTCCAGCTTAACCCATTTGTTATGCTCATCGTTATGGAACCAATCCACTATTCTATTTAAAAATACCGCCCGCAGATATTTTCCAAAGTCCAGGAGGGCCAACCCTCCTTCCTTTTTAGATCTAATCATAATATTTCTAGCTATTCGAGGAGTTTTATTGCCCCATATAAACTCTCCCACTGCACCTCTCAGGCGCTGCATTAGAGCCTTAGGCGGATACAGTGGGATTTTTGTGTAATTTTAATGTAGGCAGGTTCATGGGCATTTTACTAGTTTTCAGTTGAGTAGGAAAGGTTTGGAATCTGAATTAGGTTTGCATTGCTATTAATAGCCCTGCTTGAGAGATTACTGGCTTATTCTTTCCGAAAATCACACACAAAGTGCTTAAACTCGCGCCAACAGGGACGCAAGAAGCAATATTGTTTTGGCAGAAATTGTACTTTGACCATGCGCAAGTGTTTGCCACTTTCAAAGACCAACTCACTTCCTGTACTATTAGCCTTTTTAACTGGGATACAAAGTAAAGAGAAATAAATTAGCCACCAGAAAAAATGAGTTCCCCCTACTTTTAAGATTTCTTTACAATTCTGTTTGAGATACAATAATGAGGAGCACAGGCAGAAAAAAAAACTCGAGGCGTTCTAACCCTTAAATAGTCTATCTAAAACTAGATACACACTTTTGTCTAGAATTCTACTTGAATTCAGAATCTTTCTAAAATACTGGCGATCAAGAAGAACATGAGGTTTTCCTACAGTATAGTCCAATTCAATTTTCTGTTTTGAGAATAGGTTTGATTAGTTAAAGCCTCTCAGGGTGATTTTTAGAATTTGTGGTTATTGGATTTATAAAGCAATAAATTCCTTTCCAGAATAGATATATATTAAAACAGGCTAATAAGTAGACATGTGCACTGCCGAAAAATATGTTACTTTTCGTTTCATTAGTTTTTTTATTTGTTTTTGTTTTTTACCGTTTTTGTGGGGCCATTCTTTCTGATCGAAAATTATTATTTTAAATAAATTTGTAACTTCGGAAAAAATTCTAATTTGTTATGTTCCATTCATTTAGATGCGGTATTCGTTCTTTCGATAATTTGTGATAATCGGAAAATACAAAAATCTGAAAATTCAAAATAATAACTACCGTATATACTCGTGTATAAGTCGAGTTTTTCAGCACATTTTTTGTGCTAAAAAAGACCCCCCTCGACTTATACCTGAGTCAGTGTCTGTGGTGATCAGTAGTTTCACGTTAAACAGAGCTGTGCTGCTTCTAAGAACCGTTCTGTGCTGTGTAAGTGTGACTAAACACATTGGAATGCAGAGAATGCAGAGAGAGGTGTCAGATTCTCAGCTTGATGTCGGCAGGTGGGCGGGACAAGCTGATCTCTGTGAAGAGCTGCAGCTCTCTCTGCATTCTCAGCATTCTTTGCATTCCAATGTGTTTAATCACACTTACAAAGCACAGAACGGCTCTTAGAAGCAGCACAGCTCTGTTTAATGTGAAACAAAACTACCTTACTCATCCCTTATGTGTTCTGGCTACAGTATCTGTGTCCTGGCATTAAAATCCCTGTGTCCTGGCATTAAAATCCCTGTGTCCTGGCATTAAAATCCCTGTGTCCTGGCTAAAATCCCTGTGTTCTGGCTAAAATCCCAGTGTTCTGGCTCCCTGTCCCTGTGTTCTGGCTGCTGCATTTCACACCCTAGGCTTATACGCGGGTCAATAAGTTTTCCCATATTTTTTGGGCAAAAGTTGGGGGGTCGACTTATACACAGGTCGACTTATACACGAGTATATACGGTAATTAATAACTATTACTAACTATTATAGATAATGGAATTTCCTTTCAAATTTGGCTGTTAGTAAATGTTACGAATTTATCCAAAATAACGAATGCTGCATCTAAACGAATGGAACAGAGCGTATTAATAATAGTAATAACAAAACGTTTTTATTAGTATTATTTATTCTGTTCCATTCATTTATATACGGCATTTGTTATTTCGGATAATTCATAACTTTGGATAAATTAGTATTCGTTACATTCACGAACAGCCAAATTTCAAAGGAAATTCCAATAGCTATAATTTAATAGTTAGTAACAGTTATTGTAGTCTTGAGATTTTGGGTTTTCTGATTTTCGTTCTTCTTTTCGTTGTTTTGAATATTTGGATTTTCTTTTGAATTTTCAAATTTCTGATTTTCGTTCTTTCAAATTTTCGGATTTTCATTCTTTCGAATTTTCCTTTTTGGAAAATGTTAAACGGGTTTTCATTAATTTGAATATTTCTGAATTCGGAATAGAACAAATTGCACATGTCTACTAATAAGTACAGTACACTACATCTATGAAAATACCCTCTCCATTTGTGCTGTTTTGTTTATGGTTGTTACCCTAAAAAGTAAAAGAAAATCCCAAATTTTGGGTCTACATCAAAACACTAATCTAGGGGAAATTTTACAATGGGGGCTCTAGTTTTGGTGACCCTTGTGACACAAGGAGAACCGCTGCTCCAGGTAAGAGATCCACACTGATTTCTGATCCAGATGCAGGTGCAAGTCCCAGACTGCCAGCCATAGATACTAGGTAAAGGAGAGATGGCTGCACATGGTCTTCACAAAATATCCTTTATTGAAATTCTTAAATCATGAGACATGACACACCACAAAGAGCCTGAAGTGAGGTGGACTAGTTCAGGTGTGTGAAACTAGTCCACCTCGCCTCTGGCTAGGCTCTTTGTGGTGTGTCCTGTCTCATGATTTAAGAATTTCAATAAAGGATATTCTGTGAAGACCGTGTGCAGCCATCTCTCCTTTACCCGACCCTTGTGACACACCAGGATTTCTTCTGAATTTCTGTTTTGGCTATGGGACAAGAAGTGAATGGAAATCCCTCCAATGGGACACCGATGGCAAAAAAACCGATGGGGATTATAACCCTCCCTTAAGCTTATCCAAAACGAAAAATGGTTTTGCCTTTAGTTACACTTTCATGATTGCAAAAGGAACAAGTGACCGCATGGCACAGTTTACACATGAATGCAAAATACTTCATAGAGCTTTCAAAAAAAAGTTTTTAATTGTTCCTTTCTAAGAAGCACTAAATGGTAAACTGAGGATTTTGGGAACATTTGTAGGCAAATCTATATCTTTATTTGAAACCATGTTCTACATTCCGAGAAAGCTCTTCTTTGGCCACTAATCTGCTCTGATTTGTCCTATGTCCTACCCCAATAATGAAATTCCACTGGGGTGATGGAAGCTGCGCCAGAGTATTTAAGCAGCAAGTCCACAACCTGTGGCCAGTGGTGACAGGGCATAAAGTCAGGTTTTCCAACTGTCAATATCCTCCAGAGAAGAACCAGGCACCCACTTATTGCTGTAATAAAGTGGTGTCCTGTGATGCTTGGATGTGCATCAAGTCTGTATGCGTTTTGCTTATTGGTTCTTTTGCTAGTCAAAGCATTTCTGGACTACTGCCTCCTTGTCGAGCCTTATGCTATATGGAGGAAGCTTTGTATTTAGCTGCATGTTTTATAAATTTAATTTTTGATGACTAATCTGATTTCATGCTTTTTTCTTGTCTTTCTTCTTAGGTACTTATAGTGGCCCTACTAAAGATGGATACTGCATATTACTTCCCTAACCTCAACTGCCGTGCCAAGGCTTGTAAGACCAACCTGCCTTCTAATACTGCTTTTAGAGGCTTTGGCTTTCCTCAGACTGGACTGGTTACTGAGACCATAATGGATGCTGTAGCTGCAAATTGTGGCTTACCTCCCGATCAGGTAAAATATCGCTGGTACTTTATTTCTATTGTTCATATTAGGTTTCATGTTTTTTTATCTAGCTATATTCATTAACTTCTTCCAGTTTTCTTTTAAGTGCCAAATCCCTATGTCACTTGTTCTCCTGAAACGTCCATATTTTATCTTTTATAAATAAATTGACTATTTAAGTGCCAACTTTTTTTTTAGACTGAATTTTCTTTCATTAGTCCGATTGCAACATTGAATAGAATGCTAACCTAAAGAAAATGTAGAGGTGAAAAAGCAACAGTGGCTCCTGCTGTTGTCAGTCAAATCCTGTGAGGACTGAGAGGGGGCGGGGCCAGACCCACTATGTGTGTCTATGGATGCACTGAACCCACCTCAGGAACGCGACCGCATTTGTACGCCCATAGTACACACCTTGCTATGGAGGCCCACTCGAACAGGGGGAGCAGACCGTGCTGGCGGAGGACCCCACAAGAGGAGGAAAGGGAGCTGCTCTGTGCAATCATTGCACAGAGCAGGTAAGTATAATGTATGTTTTAAAAAAAATGCCTTAACACCCTCTTCATCATTTGAGATCTTGGTTGTGTCTGACTAAATATTCAGTGCCAAAATGTTTTCCTTGATTTCATTGTAAAAAGGTCAGTCAGTATGTATAGAAGTATAGCCAAATATTTTTTTTCTTGTCCTTCATTTTGGATAGAGTAGAGAGAGGGTATGTCCCACTTTGTCTCTATGCTGGGCAGATTTATCTTCCATATGGTCAAAGTAACTATTGACACACATTCAAAAAGTGATTTGGAAATCCAAAATACACCAGTTATCATCATGAAAGGAAAAGAGGGAAATCCTCAATGGGGCCCCCTGTTTGACAATCTAAAAGGGGAATTCTTTTCACTTTAGACACATGTCCACTCATACGTGACATCACGTAAACTATATAAAGCATCTCCAATGTAGTACTGACCGTAAAAAAAGAAACATAAGGCGTTTCCTCCCTATCAAAGACTTCTGGCAATAGATTCACTTTAAAGTAAACCTACCACATTCAAAGGAAATGTAAACTAAGCATGTATTGAAATAATGCATAAACAGAGATCTTTCAGTGAATAAAGGGTAGTCCCCGAGTTACAAACATCTGACTTACATACGACTCATACTTACAAATGGAAGCAGCTTGATGTCACGCTGGTCCTGGAAACCGCCAGGCAGCTTTCTTGCTGCTCACCGCATGCTGCCACCTACTGTCTGGCAGACCTGTTGGTAATCCCACATCACTGCATGGCCAGTTAACCCTTCCCTATAATATCCAAAGCTCAAACTTTATTTTTTGGCTGGAGTTTCACTTGCAATAAATGTACCTGTTCAAACTTGCATACAATTTCACACTTGGAGTGTGGAAGCTGTGCCCACAAGAAATCAAGTGGAAGACAAAGAGCTAGTCACCATTATTGCCTGAAGTCTCCCTGTAGCTGATTATGGATATAACACACCATGTTCTGCTCTATGAATCTGTGTGCAGATGGCCATTTTGGTAGAGGCATTGCTTCCTCTCATTAGCGCTGTCTCCTCGAAGACTGATGATCTAATATAGGGTAATAATCAAGAAGCAGCAGGTGAGGTGGAAGAGGTTTGAGAATTAATAAAGCAGTGAGATGGATGCATTGCAGTCTGTTGGGTACATCTTTCACCAGCAAGTACAGTGAGCACCACAGTAGTGATGACGTCAATTCTCCAGGGTAAACCCAAATAAGACGCCTCTAAGTGCAGTATAAACAATTTTATTGTAATAAAATTGTTTATACTGCACTTAGAGGCACCTTCTTTGTGTTTACCTTGTTTTCTCTAGAGTCTGCTGCTGCTCGTTGGGAGTGCAGACCTGGTGCCTAAACTCCCCTTTAATCAGCCCACCTTTTCCTTTGGGACAATTCTCTGTGCCACAGCAGTGATCCAGAAGCACCCTTCACCTTCCATTAATTGATGTCAAATCTCCAAAACCTATGAAATTGCAGTCAGAAGCAGAAGTGGCTTGGATCTCACAATGCAGATACATTATATTGCAAAAGTATTGGGACACCTGCTTTTACACGCACATGAACTTTAATTGCATCCCAGTCTTAGTCCGTAGGGTTCAATATTGAGTTGGCCCGCTCTTTGCAGCTATAACCGCTTCAACTATTCTGGCAAGGCTGTCCACAAGGTTTAGGAGAGCTTCAACTATTCTGGCAAGGCTGTCCACAAGGTTTAGGAGTGTCTATGGGAATGTTTGACCATTCTTCCAGAAGCGCATTTGTGAGGTTAGGCACTGATGTGGATAAGAAGGCCTGGCTCAGTCTCTTCTCTAATTCATCCCAAAGGTGTTCGATCAGGTTAAGGTCAGGCCAGTCAAGTTCCTCCACCCCAAACTCATTCATGCATGTGTTTTTTGAGAGCTACCCATCTAAAGTAGCCCATCGATTTTTTGCTTGATTTCCCCATAAACCTAGTGTTCATAGGGGAATGCCTCCCGCAACACTATTGTGTACAGTTGGTGGGGTGGGGTGGGGTGTGGGTAGCCTTCTCAGGCGACAGAACATGATTACTACGGGCAGCTATAGCCACCAGCAGTAATGGAATGTAAAAAAATCTGACAGGCTGGTTGTACCCAAGTCAATAGATGGACTTTGGTACAATTATCCTGCCCATACATGGATCAAATCTCAGCCGCTTCCTGCTGAATCAGCCAAATTTTGGTCCATGTATGGCCGGCTTAATAATGAAGAAGAATTAAAAGGCGAGAGTAAAGTTTCTATTTAGGTGTTTCATTTCCCTTGTTCTGCTGTTGTTGGATTTTTAATTATGTTTTTAGATCCGACAAGATCAATTATGAGGAAAATACAAATGCAAAATAAATTGATACTTACTGCTTAAAATGTCCTTGTTGGCTGACAATCATAAACCTGATTGTGTAGATCAGGGGTCTCCAAACTGTGTAAACAAAGGGCCAGTTTACTGTAATTCAGGCTTTAGGTGGGCTGGACTGTGACCAGTATGAGTAGAAAATGCCTCGGCATCAGTGCCCCATCATTGGTTTTAATGGCTGGAATAGTGCCTCATTGTTGATATAAATGATAATAGTGCCCCAAGGGCCTGATAAAAGCAAGCAAAGGACCACATATGGCCCTCGGGCCAGTTTGGATACCACTTGTGTAGATGGAAAGTTGCAGCCTGCTTGTATTCAGCTTATCTTTGGTTCTATTCTCAGCTGCTTTAACCTGCTCTTGCAGGTCCCATTTCATCCAATGGGACTTCTTCTGTGAAGCAGTAAGGTAAGTGTATCCGAGTGCTCTCCGGATATTCCTCTGATTGTAGGTATGTACATATCTCCTGAGAGGGGAATGCCTGGAGGTGGTTAGACAGTATCTGGTGCCTGACTTAAAAACCTCAGCTGATTAACAGTGGGGCCCAATCTGCACGTTGGTGCCCTTTGATTACCATCTCTTAGACCCCTTTCACGCTGAGGCACTTTTTCAGGCTCTTTCACTCTAAAAAAAGCCTGAAAAGCTCAGGAAAACCTATTTCCATTAGCATCAATGAATACTTTCACATTGGGGCAGTGCGCTGGCGGGGCGGTGAAAAAACGCCCCTCGCCATTGAAATGAATGGAAAGCTCTTCAAAAGCGCCTGAAAAGCTTTTCAAATGTGCTCAATGTTTTACTGGCAGTTTAGAAGTGCTTCAATGTGAAAGGGGACTTAAGGCTGCAAGCAGGGATCAATTTTGGATTTATAGACAGTCTGAGCTGTTAAACAGGACAGCAAGCACAGCCACAACCGCTTACGAGTCCTAGCAACCAGAAAATCTTGTCCTGGACACTTGTTTGTCTCTGGTCCTCAGGTAGCTGATGCTCAGTGTCCTCACAGGTTCAATTTCTAGAAGTCTAGTCCTTGGCTATCTCTGGTCTCTGCACTGCAACAACTGTGTCTCAAAGCCCTGGGAAAAAACTCTGCTCTCCCCTCCTCTCACAGGGGTTCTTGCGGCACTTGTAGTTCCCAGATGCATTCACCTCCCCAGTGCAGCTCTTTGCAATATTCATTTCCTGAGGTCCCATGCAGCTGCATCATAGCCATTCTAGTCCTTTCTGTCTCTTCAGGTTCCACTTGTGTTGGGAGGCAACCTGGCGCTAAAGCCAGCATAAGAATCCTGTAGTAGGCAATGTTAAAACCATGTCAGGTTATTTTATGTCTGCATCCTGATGAGATTCCCCTCACTTTCAAGAGTGCTGCGGGGGGTGGGGGCATGGATGTACTGAAGCCTCCCAAAATGTATCAAGCACCCCCATCAGCAGTTGACCGCACCTTTCTTCTGCAACTCTCCCCCAGGTTTCCCCGCCTTTCATGTTAAGGGCTCAGCTTAATTGTGTGGGCAGGTTCCTCTTCCCTATGTATGACAGCCAGCAGGAACCCTTAGAGTGAACACACACACACACACACACACTATCAAGACGAATAACTGCATGGTCACATGACAGAACATTTTGTTAAAAAAAAAAAAGAAAGTTGAAAGGTAATTTCTAAAACTGAGCAAAAGAAGTTATGGCGTCTGCATAGTCATAACTGTATTTGAAAGTATTTATAACCTACTGTGCTAACAACTACTTAATGTGTACAGTGTATGTAAATGTCAACAAATGCCTGTGACTTTGTGGTGATTTGCAGGTCCGCCATGTGAACATGTACAAAGGCATTTCTAGAACACATTATAAGCAAGAGTTTGATGCCACCAATCTGATGCGTTGCTGGGATGAATGCATGGAGAAGTCTTGCTATGTCAATAGAAGAAACGAAGTGCAAAGATTTAATAAGGAGAATTATTGGAAGAAGAAAGGACTGGCTATGATTCCACTAAAATTCACAGTTGGCTTTGTTGAGAAAATGTATCATCAGGTATTGTCACCTAGTTTTCTCGCATATGGCAAGCTTCTCCAGGTTTTCTGTCTGGTATGGAAAGAACACATGGGTTGTTTTCTTAATCTTAACAAGTATGTCCTGGAGTCCAAAGGCTGTAGAGCTTTTGGTGGAATAAAACCTCTAATCCTAGGTCCATGTCTTATCTTGCATGCTGCACTCCATTACTAAGTAAATCCCTACATGCCGCCCAACGTGGCCGAAAAATGCCAGACTTTCTACTGCGTTTGTGCAGGATTGCTTTAACCCTGCAATACTGAGATGCCAAAATTAAGAAGGCTTGCTGTCTGACTGAGCTTATGGCACCTCCTCCTGCTGCCACTCTCTCTTGATATTTTAGTAAAGGCTAGTGAGTTCTCAAAGGATGTTTGTGGTTTTTGTGTAAGTATCATGCTGTTTAAGATTTAGAGGTAAAGAATATGGATAGGTTATCAGCAATAATACAGAGATGACCAGAGTTTTTTCAAATATGCATGCCAAGCATTTAGTACTAGCACTGGGGAATCAGGAATTGATGTAAAGAAAAGATGGCCCTGTTGTCTCTATGCTGGATGATTGAGAAAACAACCAGAAAATGTGTACACACAAGGCTGACTGCTAGTTTTATTTAAAATGTTTTACGGGTTACAGTTCCGCTTTCTGGCTCTCTACCATGTGAGCCTGCTGCTGGGTGAAATTCTTGAGTACTGACAGAACACGAACACTGTGGACCCTTTTGAGAGGTCACCCAATTGGTCAGGAACCAACCTGAGTTTAGTTAGTGGCTTGGATGGGCAGATATTTTATTAATTTTATGCTAAGGACCTGCTGTGGAAAGCCCTCCTGCATTGTAACTGCAGCCTTGCTAAACGATATGCAGAACAAACCTGTTTGTTTTCCTACAGTGTTGTATGGCTTTCTGCATGTGGAGAGATATGGTACAGATGTGTGTGACCAACATACTGGAGGGAGATGGCTTGGGGGGTTTCGGGTGAGGTGGTGGAGTGATTTCAAAACACTGTAGTGCAGCACCTCTTGAGAGACGGAAGATTCGCTACAGTAATAGAGAAGGATAGCAGAGGGTGCATCTTGGTGTAGCAGTATAAAAACTCATTTATTCATATGACAACTGGCCACTTACAAGAAAATGTACAGTAGTGATAAAATCACAGGTCAAATCGCATGACAAGTAGCATCCTATTGCCGGCAATGGCTGTGTTCAAATTGATGCAACGCCAACTTTGCTGTGCCGCATCAATTTGAAAAGGGAGTTTTTTGGTGTGACTTCAATAGACATCTGTGCATGAAGCCACAGATGTCTTCAAAGTCGCACTGAGATGCGGCTGTGAAATTGTGCGGTTTCATCTGATTTCAAAGCCGCACTCAATGTGAATGGGGGCTAAGTGTAGCAATAGGTGGATGAAAAACAAAGCTATGTAACTAGCAACTCACAGAAGTATAGGCTTAAGAGCCTTATACCATACGGCTCTTCCACCTCATGTGGTCCCGATCATCCAGATGTAGGAGATTCAAGCGGGGTTCAGCTGTCACTTAAACCTATGGATGTGGATGGGAGGCCTGGAGAGTACTGTGAGACCATAAGATGGCCAACAGTTTCTCCTGTCCTTCTTGTGGTCTCCCAGGGCTCCCTTCCACATCCATAGGCTCCAGTGATGGCTGAACCCTGCTTGGCTCTCCTACATCTGGATGATTAATGGACAATCTGACCCAAGTGAGGCTGAAGACCCACATGTTATAAGGCTCTTAACCCTGTTCTTCTGTGAGTTGCTATTTACATAGCTTGCTTTTCATTCACCTATTGCTACACTTAGTCTGCTGTCCCCAGTGGCGGAACTACCAAGGTGGCCCAAGAGCCCAGACTGGGGCTCCCCAGTGGCTGCAGGACTCTGAGATGTGAATGTTTCTCCCAGGGCCAGCGCTCCCACTAGGCGAACTAGGCAGCCGCCTAGGGCGCACTGCCGCCTAGCCTAGCATAGCCGGGAGGGTGTAGGCCAGCCTGGATGTATCCGTTCGCTGCGGCCAGCGCGGCTCCTCTGAAATATTGCTGCCTTGGTGTGTGCTGACTGTCCACACCCAGAGTGTCACTCACTGTGTGTTGCCTCCCTGTGCATAATTGCAGCTGTGCAGTGCAGTGTACAGGGCACCGTTCGTCCGGGCAGCTCTGTGTGTACGATTCAGATTGGTGGTAAGTGAGTCGCTGCTGCCCACCAGACCCTGCCAATCTCTGCAGCACCGACCCTGTAGGGGGACTGGGCACATGGGGGTTTCGAACAGTAGGGTAAACCAGCTGTGAGCAAGACCGGAAGGGGGGCGCAATCACAGGAACGATGCCCTGTGTCCCTCGTTCCCCTGGCTTTTAGCCACTGCAGGGAGGGAGAGACACAGACACAGGGCATCTTTCGTGTGATTGCTCTCCTCATCACACCTAAGGTTGCCACACTTTTCAGCCTGGACTAAGGAGTTCTGGGGGTCTCTGTAGTGGGAATTCCCAGGTGTCCCACTAGCCTGCACTAAACAGTGCTGCTCTCCCTGGTGTTCATCCCCACCCCCTCTCCACTCCATGGTCAGCAGCTGGCTGGTAACTTTGATGGCTATGCCTTGCTCCCAGAGGACATGTTTCTGCACACAGATATCACTAATGTGCTGAGGAAGACCTGGCCAAAAGCCCAGGATGTGGTGGCAGGAGGCCAGCTATGAGCTAAAAAGTGGATTGTCACCTGCCAGCTGTTGTGGAAACAGAATTCCCAGCGTGCCCTGACAGCTTCTGCTGGACTTCTAACCTGCCCCTATACAGTCCATATACTACCCTAGACTGTCCATATATCTGCAGACCATGGCTGGCATGAGGAAGCGAGCCGGTGCCACCACTATTTGTCTTCAGGCCGGGTCCAGAGGCGCAGGCCTGTGGACTACGGCTGAAGAAATGGGTTGAGAGGCGCCGCAAAGATCCCAGATTGGCGGCGGAGTCAATGGGGAGGGTGGCAAAACAAGGTTTCACCTAGGGTGTCAAAAATCCTTGCAGCGGTCCTGGTCTCTCTCACAGCCCAGAGCCAGCACTGGCAGTCCCCGCAACCCCCCCTTGCCGCATGAATGGGAGAAGGGGAGAGAACTGATCATTTCTTCTCCTCCCGCCCTCTGCGCCTGTGTCTGCCCCACCCACACTCCCCGGCAGTGCTATGCTTCAGAGAAGGGGGAAGTGTGAGTGGGAATTTTGAAGTCCAGCAGCCAAAAGAGGAAGATTGCTGACAGATACTGCTCACCAACCATCCACTGTGAGTGAAGTGCCCCCACCCCTCCCTTCTCTCTAATGCCTCCCAGTGAGTACTAATGTAAGAGGGACTCAGATGTAAGAGGGGCCTTGGTGAGCAGACACTCCCTTACATCAGATTTCCCCTTTTACACCAGAGTCCACAGCATTCACCCTTACATCAGAGCCCCCCCCCCTTACATCAGAGTTTCCTTTTACATTCCAGAGTCCAGAGATCCCCCTTACAGTGTAGGTATGAATTCTGAGGACTCTTATGTAAGGGGGGCTCAGCAGACTGATGTAAGGGGGGGGGGGCTCTGGGACCCCGATGTAAGGGAAATGCTGGGTACTCTAATGTAAGTGGGGGCTCTGGTTATGAGAGACCGCCTTATATCACAGTTCCACTTTACACCAGAGTCTGCAGCGTTCACACATTTCAGCATTCCACGGCACCCCCCCTTAAATCAAGGTTCCCTATTGCATTCCAGAGTCCACAGAGATCCCCCTTACAGTGTAAGTGGAAATTCTGCAGACTCTGATGTAAGGGGGGGGGGGGGTGCTCGGCTGACTCTAATATATCTGATAATATTTTAAGAATAGGTAAAATTGTGAAATAATTTGGTAGAATTCTTAGACTGTAGCTGTGGTGTAGCAATGGTGTAGGAATGGCGCTGTCTACCAATAGGTATAGGGTAGTAACCCAAAAATTAATGGAATATCCAATGTCACTAAAGTATGTGTAACAAATAATCGGTAATAAATGGTGTCCATAAAAATCCGTAAAATGTCCGTAAAAGTCCGTAATAATAAATCAATGTTTAAAAGCCAGCTAAAACATTAATACGATTGTTACAACTAGAGAAGATGATGAGGTAGTGGCGTAAGAAATATCATAGGATTAAAAGGAGAAGTATAAACTCATATAAAACATTGTATCAAAGAATGTCCGTAAAAATCAGTAAAATATCCACACCACTCAGTAATGATGGTAATAAGTAAATATATATGCCCTCTAAAATACTGGTAAAAAATGACTTACTAGAAAGAGCTTCAACATTAATATAGGAGAAACAAAAGTATTTGCTGATGGATGACAGACAAAGAAGTTCTGCCTATCAGTAAAAGTCCGTGAATGTATGTGAGTTTTCGTGGGTTAATTTACCAAACAATTATATATCAAACAACATGAATAAACAAAGGGCTGAGAAAGCTGCGCTGTGGAGGTCTATATAAGTCCCAACCAAATCATAGTATGCTGTTGAGTGTAACTTCAGTCCTTTGTTTTCCCCACGATTATGGGTGTTAATACCGAACTTCAGTAACTTCCAAAGTTACAAGGGTGATGATAGATGCAGTAGTTCCCAAATAAAGTGACTTCAGTGCTGATCCAAACATCAAAAAATCAAGGTGACTTCCGTGCTTCCCCGCATGTGTCCCCACTTACCAAAATTTCCTCACCCCTGCAGGGGTACACGCCTCGGTAAATGGGGTCTTGGGGTCCTCCCTCAGGGCGTCCAGATAGATCCTCTCTGTTGTCCTCTCCTGGGTCTCCTCTTCCGGTTTCCAGGGGAATCCTCCTTCGGATTAAAAGCTCAGGTAGGGGATGCAGCAAGAAAGGAAAATGGAATCCACGATGGTGAAGTACGTTTGTGCAAAGAATTTATTTAAATAAAAGTAAAAGCTTGTCCATATAAAAAATCTCAACCGTTTTCCCGTAAAAATGGAGTAAACACATAGAGGCAGGGTAGAACCCGCTTTGAGGAAGGTAGGAGCCCCTTCCTTCCTCCTCGTTGTGCGTTCCAGTGATCAGTGCTCCAAAACCGGAAATGGCGTAATGACGTTAGGGCCACGCCTTACGCGTTTCGTCAGAGTGACGTCTTCTGAGGCAATGGCCATAATAGTAAAACCTACTCCTTATATGTCCGTATATGTGGGCGTGAGATGGGTGGAGAGAGGGGTGGTAGTAATTAGCTGAAAGAACGGAGCGTGTGAAAAAAGACGAAGCAAGGGACTGAAGTTTATAACTAATAAGGAAAAAGGAAAAAACGGCCATAGGCAACGGATATAAAAAAGGAAAAAATTAACAATAATGAGGAGGGCAAGTGCGTGTTAGAAGGGGATCCCACCTTGCACATTACATAATATATAATAGAGTCCACACTTGGAGGAATATATACATCATAAATAGTGAAATATAGACCAATATAAATATATGCAATAGGGGTATTAGAGACATATATGTCACAATCTATATGTAAAGAGGATAAAAACAACTCAATGAATGTATCAACACCTAAAAGCAGTACGTTGTCATTAGACACCCCCCAGCGGTAGTGGGAGTAATTGCAGGACATTTTTGTAGATGATGTGGATGAGAAGGTCCGTAAAAAATGCATTTGTGGTGAAGAGTGCGAGTACCAAGAAAAATGTGGCGTGACGTTTATGTTAAGTAATTGTGGGAAACTTATACAAAATATGAATGTCTAGTAAGAAAAATATATATGTATTTTTAAAACCAAAACATATATGTATTATTGAAATAAAACAAAACATATATATAGGCAATGAAACTATGTGCATAAGTAAAGGGAATAAAACTTATCAAGTAAAAAGCAACATATGGAAGCTAGAGGGAAAAAGGGAGCATATAATAAACAGGGGCGACAATGCGATATCCGTAAGACATAAGCCAAGAAGGTATCCAAAATGTCTTACACTTTAAGTGGCTGTGTATAGTGCAAAAAGATAAAGAATAAAAAATATATATAAAAATATATAAAATATAGGAGAAGTGTGGTAATAGAAGCAATCAATATTGCACGAGAAGATAGTGTTTAACCCAGATAAATATCAATAGGAAAATAAAAAATATATAAATAAGGTACATGAGTGGTGAGAAAATGCGCCACCCAGTGGTTTTGGGAGTAGTTGCATAACATTTTTGTAGATGATGGGGATAAGAAGGTCAGTGGAAACTGCACATAAGTGAGAAGGGTAAAAGAAATATATTAGGAATACTGTGGGGTGACATCCATAATGATTAAATGTGTGAGTATTAATAATAGGATTAAAATGTGTTCTAAAAATTAGAAATAAAACAATTCAGGTCAATGTCGACATTTAACCCTTTGGGGCTAAGACTATCCAAAAGATAGATCCAGCGTGTCTCGTTCTGTGAGATTTCTATCTTTTTATTGCTCCCTCTCCAGTTGTCTTTAATCCTATCTATACCATAAAAGGTTAATTTCTTAGGGTCCCTTTGGTGCATAAGGTCAAAATGTCTCGACAGATTGTGCTTCGGGAACCCTTTTTTGATATTTCTTACGTGTTCCGCTATTCTTTTATGGAGGGGTCTTGTAGTCCTCCCCACATACTGGAGGCGGCAGGGGCACTCCAGCACGTAAGTCACATGCGTGTTATTGCAGGTAATAAGTTTGTCAATTTGATATTCCCTTCCATTGGTATTGGATCTGAACTTATCCCTTCTC
>BLSH010152883.1:29149-51371 GCA_018402905.1 Glandirana rugosa
GCCCATAGAGGAAGCAGTTCGGATGTACTCAGAATGATGCTGGTCCTCGGTTTTTGCAGACCTCATGTATTAACCCAGTCTCAAGAAACTGTTCAAAGCACAGATGAAGAGGACAGTGAGGAAGAAATGATGGGCATCGACTGGCTGTGGCCACCTTCATCAAAAAAATAATTATCTGCTTTAACCAAAAAAATGGACTGGTATTCCTCAGATCTAAGATGCCAGAACTCAGTTCAAAGTCATCCACTAGAGGCCCCAGAGGACCTTGTAGTGTCATCCACAGCAGAAGATGTAGGAGACTGACCAGGATCACATGGAGGTAACAATGAAAATGGGTGAGGCCAAACCTACTGCCTCGCAGGAACCACGAACCAAGCAAACCATTTGGCCACCACAAAAACTGAAAAATTACACCTTGGGAGAAAGCTCAGAAGTCATTTACACAACACAGTGGAATAATGATAGGCTGACCCCCCCCCCCTGCCAAACATTTGATAGGGGGTCCCATTTACTCACACCCTGACGCACCCAGGTGGGCAGTTTCTACATCGATGGCCAATAAACAAGATAACCTCAGCACCCAACAATTGGTGGGAGGTTCCCTTGTTGATCTCAGGTGTCAATGAGAATTATTTAGGTAGTTACTTGCTAATTGATGCTCATATTAAAGAGGAAGTAAACCCTGAAAAGTTTTACTTCCTCTTTGTTCCTCTATGCTACTCTGCAATGTAAATCATAATAGGCTAGTATGCATCACATACTAGCCTATTATGTGTCACCTGCATTGGAAGCCCGCAATGTCCCCACTCCAGGACGCATCCATCTTTGCCCCTCTTCCTTCTGCGGACCGCGGACTCCGGCTCTGTGATTGTCCGGAGCCGCGTGACATCACTCCCACACATTCGCGTAGGAGCCACCAATCGCGGCACAGAGGTCGTTTCTTCACTGCGCATATGCAGATGATGCCGCCACATGCAAGTACACTGTATATCTCCTAAACCATGCAGGTTTAGGAGATATGCAGGAAACCTACAGGTAAGCCTTATTATGGGCTTGTCTGTAGGTTAAAATGGTTGTCCAGAGTTGACAAGCACTTTAAGTGACTTCCGCCAGTGAAGCTGGTGGTATAGATGCTATGTGCTTGAAGGAGGTTGTCCCATCTTGGGAACTAAAGGGATTAATTGGGGGGGGGGGGGTGTATGTAGCCAGGTCATGTGCTACAGCCCTATGGAGACGTTGCCTTTTATTCTTCTTTCCCTCTGAGATACTTTTTTTTTTTGTTATGCTTCACCATTCTCTTCTGGCCATCAGGGGGAGAGCTAAAGCCAAGCAAACCCATAGCCTTCTATGCAGAGTGCTGAGCATGCTGGGAGTTATAGATGAGACGGCAGTCATATAATGGCTACAAGACACAGTAATGGTTACACTACAGATCCCAATATGCACAGTGCAGTAGGAGGCGTTGAGAGAACATTTTTATGAAACTTCTTCCCTGTCTGGCTATTTGCCTGCTAGCTGGAGACCATACCAGCAGAGATCTGAGCCGGAGACTGAGAGTGAAGCCACCCAGTGGCAGAGCAGCAATACCCACATCACCGCATCTGTACCGCTGCAGCAGGGAGAATGGAGAATCAACTCGCCCTCCACTTCCACCACTGGTCACCACCAGAGGCTTTTGGGGTGAGACCAAGGAGTCTCCCCCCCCCCTCCTCTTCTACAGCAAGAAGTCACTGCGGCATCCTGGGGACTGGTGAGAGGGCTATTTGTCCATTGCTGATACTGCTAGCAGTGTGGAGAGCAGAACAAGAAGTGTACCCAATCCATGCCGCAACCATACTGAACACCGTACTGCACTTATTCCAAACCTAGGCTGCACCTGTACCAACCCTATGCTGTATTATAACAAACCTTTACTTCATCTGAACTACATCTACCCTTGCACCTGTGCCAAGACTATACTGTACCTATACTGCATGCAGGTTAACTGGGACTGTCATTAAAGCGGTTGTATGCTCCTATATATATAAAAAAAAAAAACCCTGTAAGGCAAAGGCATAATGAGCTAGTGCACCACATACTAGCTCATTATGAAATACCTTAGAACGAAGATCCAAGAGGTCTGTCTGGTCCCCGCAGAGGGAGCTGACATTTTCCCTCGGGGGATCCTTCCGGGGTTCGCGGCTCTGGCACCGTAAGTGGCCGGAGCCGCGAGGCATCATTCCCACACATGCATGCGGGAGCCCTTCTTCCCGGCAGGGTTTCCGGCAAGGTCCATCCGGCGCTATATGCCAGGCCTTCGCCGTGACATCACTGCGCATGCACCGCTGACGTCAGAAGCTGCATGCAAATTGAATATCTCCTAAACCGTACAGGTTTAGGAGATATTTATTTTACCTACTGGTAAGCCTTATTATATACTTACCTGTAGGTAAAAAAAATTGATTTTAGGGCATACAACCGCTTTAATTGCACAAATGCTCTTAGAGGTCCCCAATGATAGCTGGCAGAAGAAAATCTCAAAGAGCTGCCCTTCCCATAATAATTATTCTGCAAGCCACCTTTATTCCCCTGTCCTTTCCAATATTGTCCTCCTTTTCTTTGGGGCAGTACATACCCAGTTGGTGTAAGACTAGCATCGCTGCCATAAATGCACTCTGGCAGTATAGCTCAAGCACTTTACTATTGCTCACTTCTGCACTTGAGCAGGCCTTGCTACAGCTTATGCTGATCTGGGCGCTAGACTTATGCCTAGTCCTTACTGTTAATCACTTTGTATGCTAAATTGTTTTATTACCGTTGTTAATCTATTTTATGCTTGCCCAGTTGCCAACCCTATTAGGTGACAATATATTGGGTTTGTCTTTACTAACTGGTTTGGTGTCCGTTGTCTCTGATGTAGCGCTACTATTGGGTACTAAGTATTACTTGTGGTGATTTTCTGTGATATTGTGTTAGTACACTCCAATCTGGTGTGTCTGAGGGCTGAGGTTCTTGAGAAGGCCGGGGCAAAGAACAGAGGACCCACCCTATCCAGTAGCTGCTAGGGGGGTAGCACTACATTCCTATCAATTTTCCCTTTTCAAATTCTCGATTTGACTTTTTTTATTTGATTATTTATATATATATATATATCTGTTCCAGTAATATACAGGTAAAGCCTCAGGGGAAAAAAACTAGAATTATAGCCATGTCTTTTTTAAAGCTGTTTACATATTGGCAACGGCATCTCAAGTGTATTTGACACCCCAGGGCAGGCAGCAATTGGACAATCATTACAATATGCTGACAACAAACATTTTATTGGGACAAAATGTTATATGAGAAATACTATATAGTAACTTTCACTGCACTAATTGAGCCACCTTACCCCCCAAACGAAATACCTGTCCCCATCCAAGCAAAAAGCTTTACCTTCAGCAAATATTATCCCCTCCCAAGATGTGTAGCGGATTTCAGAACCAGAGCATCACAGGGTGAGGGTAGGACCTCCCAGGCTTGAGAGAGCTTCCTTGGGTTAAGGTCTGTATCTGCTAGGGAGCTAAGATGCTAGCACTCTGGAAGTGGGCTTGTAGACCACTTTTCACCAGTATACCAGACCTACTAAATATTCACCCGGTGGACCAGAATTTCTATAATATTCACTTCTCTAGACAAAGTGAAAACATGTTTTTTTTTTATATCACAAATTCCTGACCTAAATTCATCTGACCAGTTTGGGCAAGACCAGAATTAAACTGCGCATTGTCAAACTAAATTGCAGGATTATGATAATTCCGGCCAGCTTCTGAGAAAGTGCTTGATTCCTTCACAGGGTAAAGCCTAGTGTACACAGGCCTGAATGTTGGGGGCATTGGCTGATTCAATAGAACCCGGCTGACATTCAACCCATGTGTACTACAGTCGGTAGTGACCGCAAAAGGTCTGACGATCGGCTCCTGATCAACGCTCTCAACCAATGGCTGAGCGTGCTGACCAGAGTGCTCTGGCGGGGGGTTGGCCCCCCTGTCAGAACACAAAAGAACAGCAGGGGAGATCGCTATACTAATGTTGGATAGTTAGTATAGCAGCTCCGACCTGTGCTGTCAGTTTTTTTTCATTCAGTCCTGCTGGGTTGAATGAAAAAAACTACTGGTGTGTACTAGGCTTAAACGACTCTGATTGTACTATACACAGTTGCGGCCATTACAGCTTATGCATATTTTTCCTGCCAAGGAAATTTCTCTGAAGCAATTCCTTCCTCTTTTTAGTTCTATACAGAGGAAAGAATTCAGAACAATGTATTTTATGATAATAGAATTAATAGAATACATTAAGTGTCACAGCTAAGCATGTCTGGAAAAGGGCAAATTGCTTTTTCACAGCACTGTACGTTGGATTTTTTTTTTTTTTTTTTTATATATATTTACAATTTTTATTTTTTCTAGAGACAAAATCCAAAATGATTGGTCATTAAATTGTTTGTCTAATCCTTATCAGATTGCAAGCAGAGAGTTGAAGGTACCATTATCACATATATACATTTCTGGGACCAGCACAGAAATTGTACCAAATTCACTTCCAACTGGTGGAACCATTGGGACAGATATTTATGGTCTAGCAGTTAAGGTAAGAGTTTGACAGGATTGTTCTAAATTGTATATCATGCAACAGACAAAGCATGTGACATGTACAGGCTGCCAGATAAAATGAAACTGTTGCTTCACTGTTGGAAATGTTCTTATTTTTCTTGCATGGGTTGGAGCAAGCAATCCATTGTCTTGTAAATATCCTTATGAGAAGAAAACATTTCAAATGCTGTTATTTCATGTGTGAGGTGGGATGTATCAACCATTGTATTAAATGCTGTCCTTTTCAACCATAAGGCCTCATGCACACAGGACATTTTTGACGTTTTTACAGCAGCTGTTTTCAGCTGCAAACGTTTTTTTTTGTACAGTTAATAAACCCCCCATCATGTTATCCTATGTGTTCATGCACACATAGGCTGTTATCAACTGTTTTGAGCAGTGACGTTTTTGAGCTGTTAAAAAAAAAAACCCAAGACCAGAGGGTTCTGAGAGAGGTTTTTCAGTTGTAAAAACACGCCAACACCCAAAAACACTCACTAACGCCTCTCACCAGCGTTTTTGGACGTTAATGCTCATTAACGTCAATAATGCCACTGCAAAAACGCTCAAAAAAGCTGAAAAAATCATTGATAAGCTACTAACGTTTTTAGGACATTTTTTTAACGTCCTGTGTGCATGAAGCCTAGTGGAAATGTCTAAGCTTGTGTTTTTCTTGATCTGCATTGTTGCTATCTGGAGCTGAATTTGGTGCCTTATGGCGGTTACACACGATCCGAAAATCAGAAGACAGATCGTCCGTTTTTTTTTTTTTTTGCATGGTAATCTCGGATTGAATCGGAATAGTTTACTAAAGTCACAAATTCTCGTACGGCAGAATAAAAAATCAGAAGTTATGTCATGTGTTGTAGTGTGTTTGTATTGTATTTTCGGATGACAACTGTACTGATCAACCACTTGCCGACCGTCAACCGCAGGTTGACGGCGACAAGATGGCTCTCCTGGGCAAACCGCCGTCATCTGACAGCGGCTGCCCGATCGCGCACTGTGAGCGTGCCGCTCACTGTGTCCGGGGAGGGCCAGGGAGCGGGTGCGGCGGACTCGATCTCCGCCGGCTACCCGCGATGCCCCCCCTGGAGTGAAAGAACGGAGGTCCGTGTAAGTAAACACAAACCTCCATTCTCTTAGAGGGGGAAGGGAGTAATCACAGCCTTCCTCTACATGGAAGCTGTGATCACTCCCCTCCCGCTCAAACACTAAGACAGTTAGAACACGCCCAGGGAACACAGTTAACCCTTAGAGCGCCCCCTGCAGGTTAACCCCTTCACTGCCAATGGCATTTACACAGTAATCAGTGCATTTTCAAAATGTTCCGACATGTCTGCTGAAATATCGCAGTACCGCTAAAAATCCCAGATCGCCGCCATTACTAGTAAAAAATAAAAAAAAGAAATAAAAACCCCAGAAATGAATTCTCATCATCCGTAAACGTGGCAACTTTTGCGCAAACCAATCAATAAACGCCGATTGCGATTTTTTTTTTTTATCACAAATATGAGGAAGAATATAAATTGGCCAAAACCGATGAAAAAAAAACATATTTTTTTATATATATTTTTTTTTGAATTTGTATTTTAGCAAAAAGGTAGGAAATTTGCTTTTTTTTGCAAAATTGTCACTCTTCTTTTGTTTATAGCGGCGATCAGAAATGACGCAGCGGTGATCAAATACCACCAAAAGAAAGCTCTATTTGTGGGGAAAAAAAAAGGACGCAAATTTCGTTTGGGTACAACGTCGCACGACCGCGCAATTGTCAGTTAAAGCGACGCAGTGCCGAATCGCAAAAAGGGCTCTGGTCAGGAAGGGGGCAAATTCTTCCGGGGCTGAAGTGGTTAAACGAAAATCGTACAACCTTCTATCGTACGAGAAAAAAATTTTGGGTTTGTCCGATCTAATATCAGATGAACTGTCATGATCGGCTCTTGCAAACTATTTGATTATCATACGATCGCCTCGAAAGCGGGATTTTTAGTCTAATTTTCAGATCGTGTACTGGCCATTAGACAAATCAAATGAACAAATCAAAACATTATTCTAACATGGAAACTAAATATATTTTTAAAAAAATGCCTGAACAATATAATCTGTAAACATAAATTCTTTATTCAAAAAAATACTGATGTAGAAAACCTTGTAATTATCTTGAAGAAACCACAGCCACCCGTTCAGTAATTCCACCGTCTGAGAGTACAGAAAATTCCACTGAACCGCCATATCTTCTCCAATCATTCAGTCTCCTTGATAAGTAATTATGAACCAGTAAAATCAAGGAATGATCTCAACAGTGAATAATAATCCAACTCTATGCCATGTCTTCTCCACATTTCCTCATCCATGTGGCATAAAGAATACAATTAAACTCGACAGTGTAACATTATAACAAATTTCTTAAGAGCTGGAAATCAAAATCCATTCACATAAACAGTGCTTTCAATTGCACTGATTAGTATTGTCATTGTGAAATAGCAGCAAAAGGACCAATTAGAACATGCGTGTATTTATGTGCATATGTGTGTGTGCGCGTATATACAGTATATATACAAGCAGGAGGGATTCCTTATGTTATGCATTCTCACTAGAGACCCTCCATCTAATATCTTAAAGCAGATGCATAGACCTAAAAATTGGTAATTGGTATCCTTGAGTTCAGTGGCGGCCCATCCATAAGGCGCTGCCCCCCCCCCCCAGGCTCTAATTGGCTTCAAAAAAGGATGGGCTCCCCCTGACACTTACAAGTATCAAGATTAAAAATACTTCTAAATATCCCGTCATTCGGCTCACCACTGCCAGGATCGAAGTGACAATGGGCTGGGCTCCTCCTTCTTACACCCGTTTTGCCATCTGATTGGGCTTCCTCAGTAGAATCTTTCTATTTATAAGCGTTTTTAGTATTGATTCTTGTAAGGGTTTTTATGCGGCTATTGCAATAAAATGACCGCTACAGAGAACATGATGTAGTTGCTTTTTATTACATGTGGTACGAGTGAGCATACCAGGAGTGTGAACCAGGAGCACTTGATTAGAGATAAGGAGGTATACGATTGAAAGCACAGCAGGAAGGGCAGATATGAGCCTAGGCCACTGGCTGTGAAGAGATCTCTAACCCAGAAGGGAGAGGAAGCTCTGGTTAGCTGTTGTAAAGTGAGCAGTGAATTCACATGGCGTAGGATATTCACCTTTTGTATAGCTGGGGAAAGTTGAAAGCTGAAGAGCACTGTGGTGGACTGATTCATTAAAGATACTCTGTATCTATGTTTATATTTATTTTGTTACATTTGTAGCAATATAGTGGTTGTGTCACAAATAAGTTGTTACTAATTGGTTCAATAGCGCTACACTGTTTTATTTAGTGCCCGTTCACACAGGGGCGATCCAACTTCGGCATGACTTTGCTAGGCGACTTACAAAGGGACTCCATGCCAGGTGACTTTGCCTGTGGCCAATCAGAGAAGGGAGGGGAGGGGGTTGCCTGGGTAATTCGGGGGGAGTAACTGTGTAAATTCTTTTTTCCTGTAAGTCGCTTCAATCTAGATGGGGGATCCGACTTGGAGGTGACTTCCATTGAATTCTATGGGCACAAGTCGGATAGAAGTCGCCTTGAAGTAGTACAGGAACCTTTTTTTGAAGTTGGAGCGAGTTCAGTAGAGTAGATTAAGATGGCTCCCATTCATTTCAATAGGATTTAAGATGTCAGACGACTTGAGGCGACACAAGTGGGAGCGCAAGTCGCCCCTTTGTGAACGGGCTCTTACAGCTCATTTGGATATATACTGAATTAGTACTGCTGCAATACATTTGGAGGTGTCTGGCCTGGATAACACACAGTCCTAAGCTTGAAAAAAATCTATAAAGCACTTTTGATGTTTTTAGTTCATATGAGGCCCAACAAAGAGGGTAACCATATGCCCAACTGAGGTTGAAAGGAAGCTCTAAGTGCTTACCCCAAGAGGGGCCGCTGGAAATACACGGGTTCTCCCTAGTAGTACAGAGGCTGCCAGTCACACAAGCAGTTCCACATACACCGATCATTTAAGCTCAGTCTAGGGGATGATTTTTAGTATTCATTGCTGAAGAACTTTAACAGGAGAGGGGCTTAGGGTCACAGGATACTCAAAAACCATCAGTAGCAACAATAGGAGGACAATTCCTCTCTAATCTTTCAATAGAAGTCTTCTGGAGGTAGCAGGGAATGGGCAGTATATCTAGGACCCTACAGCAGGAGTCCTTATAACCACTTTCGGCGCTTAGTTCCATTATGGCAATAGCACAACAATTAGTCCCCTGCAAAGTCCTGACAGGAAAGGGGGGAGAGCGCCCCCCCCAACCATTCCAGGCCACATGCCCTCAGCATGGGGGGTGCTTTGGGGCACCCCAAAGCACCTTGTCCCCATATTGATGGGGACAAGTGCCTCTTCCCAAAAGGGCCCCCCCCAATGTTGAGGGCATGTGGCCTGGTATGATTCAGCAGGGGGGGATGATCACTCATCCCTACCCCTTTCCTTAGAAAAAGACAGAAAACACACAAGGGCGCACTGGCCTAGCGCATTATCCTCCATCACAAATTTTCAATAAGTCATAAAAACATGCACACAAACGAGTTCAGGTTTAAAAGCATTTGAGCACACAGCAGCTGTGCATCCATTTCTGCCTCATGCTGGTGGATGGTATCCTATACAGGCTGGCTTACACGTTTTGAGGCCTAGACCTCTTCCCCAGAGGCTCTGAGGAAGAGGTCTAGGCCTTGAAACGCGTAAGCCAGCCCGTATAGGATACCATCCACCAGAGTGAGGCAGAAATGGATGTGTAGCTGCTGTGTGCTCAAATGCTTTTAAACCTGAACTCGTTCGTATGTTTTTATGACTTTTTTTTAAAAAATTGTGATTGAGGATAATGCGCTAGGCCAGTGCGTCCTTGTGTGTGTTCTGTCTTTTTCTAGTGTGTCTGGACTTTCCCAGTCTAATAAAGGGCAGCAAGGCGGCACATTATCCGAAGTGTCCAAGAGCACACACCTTGGTTTATTGCTTTTGGTGAAGCCCCCTCTCCAAGTGCAGGAATTATTTACTACCCCTTTCCTTACCTGCCAGACTGCATGCTCTGATAAGGGCCTGATATGGATTGGGGGGGGGTGGGGGTTCGGGTGGGAACTTTTGCAATGTTCAAAAGTTCTGGCTCGGACTGAACCGGGAGGTGTTCAGTGCAACTATATTTTGTTCTGCACAAAATGTACTCCGTATAAAGCCAGAGTTGTAAACAAAAGAGAAAGAAATACCACGCAAATACCCTAAACGATGGAGCAGCCAGCACAGCAAGGAGAGATTGTGTGACATGAATAGAAAAGATATGTGCAGAGCTAATTAGAACATAATATCCTGTAGATATACAGGTATTTAATGTGTAAAGCAAATATGAAGTGAGTGTATCTCTGCAATCACTATAACCGTGTGAAAAAGCATGTGACATTTATAGTAAATAACCTCACATTCTTACACATGCAAACTGATCAAAAATTAAACAAAAAAGGGAAAGCAGAGAAATGTCCGATTAAAATCCACAATGGTAAAAATCAAAATGTTCAGAAAATTGATCCACAAGGAAGAAAGGTAAGTCCCAGTGCCAATGACAGAAATCCTATATGTAGAAAGTTATCCACCACCAACTTTGGCTTACCGGAACATGTAGACTCAATAAAGCCAACACCCAATTAGTTAATAAGGCAGGAGGTGTTTATTACACCGATATATGAAGCTTCCACACTGCTTCTTCCTGGCCACAATAAGAGATGATCCCTCCGTCCTTGATAGGGCTCAATCCTGTGGAGACTGGATGGAACCGGCAAAACCAGACCAAAAGGTGTACAATTTGATTTCCATAGATAAAAAGCGCTTGTAAGGTATTGGGTAACAGTCAATATAACGCAGTGGCACCAACAGAGCTTGAATTGACACATTTCGTCTGGTTAGACATCATCTGGGGTATGAGTCTGTAGTAGTCATTGCGTTTAAATAGAAATAGGACTCCCTAATTGAAGTACCAACCTGTTCCCATGTCCGCCACGTCATCTGCCCATTGCTTCCACAGGCGTGTGTGTATTAAGCCTCGATCCGAAAGGGCAGGTTGACGTCTACATCCGCCACGTCATCGGCAGATTTCCTCCAGGGAAACTGGGAAATAATATGACCAAGCCTTGATTTGAAAAACCCACTGAAACCTATATGGGAAAACTTGGTCTAAGTTGGTCATTCATATCGGGTCAAAAATAGTAAATCAAGAAACAATCCATAAATATAGAGCACCAAGGTGAATAATCTAGTTCAAATAAACAATATTAAAATAGATTAAAATAAATGAATAAATAAAACGTAACCAAAATTATAACAACCCCACTATATTAGTATAAATTGCCCTAATTGATGATGTAACGGAAAAGGAATAATATTGAAGGCACCATGTGCGCACCATGCCCTATTGATAAAAGCATTAATGTCCCACTCCACGTTCACATCGAGCAGGAAGTGGGACTGTTACTCATAAATCCAAAAAGCTTTTTATCGAAATCTTCCATTATATAATAATATTTTGAATTCTTAAGGTATTGACCAATCCCTGCTTATTTGGAACAAACGCTGTCCAAAGTATTGTTCACTCTTATCAGCTTCAATCCTTCGTATCATTTTTTCTAACTGAGGTTTGGTTATATATTTTTTCTGGCTTCCTAGTTTCAATGGAGGAAATTTGGGAATGACGTGGCGGATGTAGGCGTCAGCCCACCCTTTTGGATCGAGGCTTAATACGCACACGCCTGTGGAAGCAATGGGCAGATGACTTGGCGGACATGGGAGCTGGTTTGATTTTCAAGACCAGGCTTGGTCCGCATGCTTCCGTGCCATCTTCCTATTCTGGAAGTAACTATGTGATTGCTTACATGCTGCATAGATGTTACAGGTTTCTACTTCAATTAGGTCATGTTTTCTATTTAGGCGCAAAGACTACTACAGACTCATACCCCAGATGATGTCTAATCAGACTAAATGCGTTTGATCAAGCTCTGTTGGTGCCATTGCGTTATATTGACTGGTACCCAATACCTTACAAGCGCTTTTTATCTATGGAAATGTGAGTGTTCCTGATTTTTTTACAATAACTTTTATACCTTATGGTTTTACACTATGTGGAGCATTTCTGTCTCTTTTTGGCTATACCGCTAAGTGTTACCAGGAAGATATTGTCTACCTTCTGGTTTGGGTTTGCTGGTTCCATCCAATCTCCACAGGATTGGGCCCCATCAAGGACGGAGGGATCATCTCTTATTTTGGCCAGAAAGAAGCAGTGTGGCAGCTCCATCTATCGGTGTAAAACACCTCATGCCTTGTTGACTCATTGGGTGTAAAACTTATTGAGTCTACATGTTCCGCTAAGCCTTTTCAAAGTTGGTGGTGGATAACTTTCTACATACACGATTTCCATCGTTGGCACTGGGACTTGCCTTTCTTCCTTGTGGATCAATTTTTACCTTTGTGGATTTTATCGGACATTTCTCTGCTTTCCCTTTTTCGTTTAATTTTTTTTATCACAAGTTTGCATATGTATGAATGTGAGGGTATCTACCATATATGTCACTTTTTTTTTTCATACGGTTATAGTGATTGCAGAGATGCACTCCATGTTTGCTTTACACATCATACTACCCTGACGATATACAGGTATTTACTCTAATTAGCGCTGCACATACCTTTTCTATTGTTAACAAATAGTGCTGCACAAATTGTCTGTCTGATTTTCACATTGGTGGGCAGTTAGAGCACAGGGGAGTTTATTTATATTGTATTTATTTATTTGTTATTTATTTTAATGCTGTTGTTCTCACTGGAGTTAGGGTTGATTTTTCCTGGTGACTATTGGAGAATATTCATCTCATTTCCTTTTACATTGCAAGAACAAGAAGTGAAGGGAAATCTCCCCATCAGGAAACTGAAAACAAAAAATAAACTATTTTTAGTTATGGGTAAATTCCCTATATAAAAATAAAAACAAAAGTGCTGGCTCTACATACGCTTTAACCACCGGAAGGTTTTACTCCCTTCATGACCAAGATCATTTTTTGCTATTCTGCACTTTTGCTACTTTAACTGGAAATTGGGTCGCATGCAACAATGTACGCAAATTCAATTTTTGTCTTTTTTTTTTTTTTTCATGCAAATAGACCTTTCTTTTGGTTGTATTTGATCACCACTGGGTATTTTTTACAATATAAACGAAAACTTTAAAAATAATTTTTTTTACACAGAGTTGTCTCTTCAAAATATTTCTCACACATGCCATGGGTATATGTGGAATTACACCTCAAAACACATTCTGCTGCTTCTCCCAAACAGGGGCATTGCCATCCAGGAGTGTCCCTCCTTCCATCACAGGTGCCCCCCAGTGGAGTGTGCCCCCCAGTGGAGTGTCCCTCCTTCCATCACAGGTTCCCCCCTAGTGGAGTGTCCACAGTACGCAGCCAGTACAGAGCACCCCCCCTGCCATGAGAGTCAGCGGCTCTGACAGCCCCCTCCCCCCCTCAAGTCCGGCACTCACAGGGCCAGGCTGTGGAGAGAGAGGACCCTCCACAGTGCGGGCAGATGTCATCTCTGCTCGCCCGCCCCGCTCTCTCGACTCCCTTCTAATCCAGGCCGCTCGGCTGCTCTGTAGAGCCACTCACCCGCGGCTTAGTCAGGTCACCCACCCGCGGAGGGCGGGCGACTTGACACTGCCGCTAGGGGTCCGTCGTGAGGCTCGGGGCTGAAGTATGGGAATACCACATGTGAGAGAATATTTGGGACTACCCATCACCTTTTCAGAGGCCGTAAAATGCCAGGACAGTATACATATGTCCCAAATGACCCCTTTGAGAGTAGACACTCCAGGGTATTTGATAAGCAGCACGGTGAGTGGTTCAAGGTTTTGAAAAATGAAAAAAGAAAATATATTTTTGTTTGTTTTATATGTCATTGCTGGTCCTGGGAGTTTCTGTTCAGGCTGGGAGCTGGGGTGTACCAATCCTATTACTCATTATCTCACCCCCATAGTGTGCACACTCTCCACCCCCATAGTGTGCACACTCTCCACCCCCATAGTGTGCACACTCTCCACCCCCATAGTGTGCACACTCTTCACCCTCATAGTGCACACTCTCCACCCCCATAGAGTGCACTCTCTCCACCCCCATAGAGTGCGCTCTCTCCACCCCCATAGAGTGCACACTCTCCCCGGCCCCATAGAGTGCACACTCTCCCCAGCCCCATAGAGTGCACACTCTCCCCAGCCCCATAGGGTGCACACTCTCCCCAGCCCCATAGGGTGCACACTCTCCTCAGCCCCATAGGGTGCACACTCTCCCCAGCCCCATAGGGGGCACACTCTCCCCAGCCCCATAGGGTGCACACTCTCCCCAGCCCCATAGGGTGCACACTCTCCCCAGCCCCATAGGGTGCACACTCTCCCCAGCCCCATAGGGTGCACACTCTGTCCACCCCCATACGGTGCACACTCTGTCCACCCCCATACGGTGCACACTATCCACTCCCACACAGTAGTGAGTGGGCTTGCTGTGTATGTACTGTATGTGCAGAAGCCAAACTGGATTGCATAGGCAGTACACAAAGTCGCTTTAGATCCTGGCTGGCTAAGTCTGAGGGGGTAAGGGACTCTGTTATGACCGGATTCCAATGGGAAGGGGGGGGGGATTCTGATAATATGGGGGTGACTCTAGTTTGAAGGACAAAATTTAATGGAGGGACTGTGATGTAAAGGTGTCTGACTCTGAAGTGATGGGTGGAATTTGATATTAAAGGGGAGCCTCTCCCATATAGCATCAAGGAGTGGGTGACATCATCCAGTACACATGTTCTTATCCTTAAGGCCAATGTATGCAGTTCAGGACTGGGGAGTCTTGGGAATTTGCATACTTTTAAAGGGTGCCATGACTTAAGAAAAAAGGTTGAGAAACACTGACCCAATACATGTGCTTTTTATTGCAGTCAAATGGAGATGTAGGGAACTAAGAGGGGATATGATAAATGGTGTATTGTCATTATGCCAGCCTACCTTTTTTATTTTTTTTACTGCACCCCTAGATTAGCCAGACTAGATACACCCTGTATTTAAGGCTGGGTTCACATTGTTGCACTGCAGTATGTGGATTATCCAAATGCATACAATACTGCAATGCATGTTGGAGTGCTGTTGTGCCATTTATTCCTAATGGCACCTTAAAATACCTGCATTGCAATGCACCATGATGCACAGTAACGCACATTATTGTGCAGCCTTTTTAGTGCATTAGGTAGGCCATTCAAATGAATGCAAACAAATGAATCCCAGCGCTAGCACACCTGTTAGATGGAACCAATCAATAACACACCTGGTAGACAGAACCAGTCAATAATACACCTGGTAGATTGAACCAGCTGATAATACACCTGGTAGATTGAATCAGCCAATAATAGAATTTTGTGCCATCCTGCCAAAACCTCATTCCGATGACTCTTCTTGGGCTAATTATCACCCTATATCGCTACTCAATTTAGATATCAAGCTTCTGGCTAAAATTCTCTACCCGTTTGAACCAGATCATCAGATCTCTCATCCACAGAGATCAAGTGGGTTTCATACCCTCTAGGCCAGCAGGAGATAATGTCAGACGAGCGGTCCTGATTGCTCACGCAGCCCGAACGTGCAAAATCCCCACTTGTTTTGTATCACTTGACATCAGGAACGCTTTTGACACTTTATCATGGCCATATCTGACTTTCGATTTGAAAAACTGAGGCTTCGGACCCCATTTCCTTGCCTGGATAGCATCCTTGTACACTTCTCCAACCACCCATATCAAATACGCAGGCTAAAAGTCAGATCCTTTCCCAGTCCAAGGAAGAACCCGCCAAGGCTATCCCCTATCCCCACTCCTCTTCGCCTTAGCAATAGAGTCATTGGCGCAGCTGATTCGGTTTAACCCTGACATCAGGGGCATTGAGCTAGGTGGATGTTACCACAAACTCTATCTTTTCGCAGATGACATCCTCCTATTTGTCTGCTCCATTAATATCCTCCCCCAACCTCCTTTAAAACCCTAGACAAATTCGCCAAAATCTCTGGTCTTGTAGCGAACCCACAAGTCCAAAAAGCTTAACATCTCTATTGAACCATCACTCCTATTTCAACTACAATAGGCTCTCCCCTTCTCATGGTCCTCACATAGTATCCCCTACCGGGGCATCCACCTTACAGCCGATCCAACAGGCCTCTATTCCTCCAACTACCCGACTACTTTAACACATTTAACTCGTCTGATGTCCTCCTGGTCCAAATTGCCCCTGGCATGGATGAGCCGCATAACGGTAGTTAAAATGACCATCTTGCCTAAGATATTATATCTATTTCAGGTACTACCAATCAACGTCCCATCACATTTCCTTTAGATCCTTCAAAGGGATTAATCAGCGTACCCTTTTTGCCCTCAAAACCAGTGGGGGCCTGGGAGTCCCCAACTTCACAACTTACTATCAAGCAGCATAGATATCCCAGTTACCGAAATACCATGCGACCCGCGAAACTCCCCTATGGGTCGCTTTGTAGTCGGTAGATTGCGACCCACTATCGGTAGCCAATTTACTCTGACTTCGTCCGAGCGACCCCAAACATGTCTGCAACCCGATTACCCTACACAGTTTGCACATCTGGGATAGGCTCAAAGATAAAGCTGGTCTTCAATCCCCACACAACCCGCTATTATCTTACCTGTGTAACCCATCTTACTACCCAGCCTGGACATCCCCTGCCTCATTTAAAAAATGGACTTCAGCTAACCTCTTTCGTGCTCACTGATTTACCACGCCTGACATCTTCAAATCATTTTCATCCCTATGCGAAACCCACAATTTGCCCACCACCGAATTTTTCCTCTACCTACATTTGAAACACTTTTCACTCCCTGCTTACGTAGGGACTCGCCCTTACCGGCCATGTCACTTTTCGAACATGCCTGTCACAAAGACCCTCATACAAGAGGTTTGATCTCTAATCTCTACGCTGAACTACTGGGCCCCAGCATCTATTTCATATGTATCCAAATGGAAAAGAGACCTGGGACTTCAGCTTGACCCTAAAGAGTGGTCAGACATATGGGTAACTACTAAATCATCTTCCCAAAACATAGTTGCACTAGAAACAAAGTCCTCATGAGGTGGTACCTAGTCCCAGCCCAAATCTCTACATTTTTGCCTACATATTTTGCCCTTTGCTTCCATGGTTGCTCTGAGGTGGACCCTCTTCTCTATATCTGGTGGACATGAAAACCTTTTTGTCAGACATCTTCCATCTTCTGTCCACTTTGCTTGACAGTCCTTTAGCCCCCGATCCGGCTATAGCCCTATTAAACAAAAAACCTATATAGGTAACCAGTACCCAATTTAAAGTCCTCCTGCAGGTCACCACAGCGGCAAAACAGAGTATAGCCAAAGCACAGAAGACTCCACAACTTAAGGTCACGGAGAAAAAAAAAACAGGATTACCAGAGCTATGATCCATGCTAAAATTGAGGCGACTATTCTAAACAAAACTACTAAGCAGGAAATGGATATGGAAACCATGGAGGGTCCATTTCATTCCTCTACTAAGAAAATATAGGACTAAGTATCATGTGGGGACCCACTAGCTCAATGTCACTTTCACTTGATCTGGTCTGGATTCAGGCAGGTGAAGCGATAACGGAGAACATTGAGTAGGAATCAGCTTTATGGTACTGACTGGGCACCAGGCTGGAAGAGAGAACCAATACGGAGCTGGGGGACCCATGAGGAGGAGGAGATGGGGGACAGTGTGTGAGCGGGGGACAGAGCCAGAGCCTTCCTTGGTTTCGGGTCCCTGATGTATATATCTTCCACCTGGATCGATGATTGTAGTCCATGTATGAGGTGTGCCGACCTAGCTCTGGTGTAAATTTCCATCTGCCAAGGCTGTCTCTACATGCGGTTTACCAGTTTATCTCTGGTAGGGGTGTTTTATCTTTAAGGTGGTGGATACACTCTTAAGTGGTGGAGCACTATGAAGCATTGAATATTCACTGTTTTTTCTTCATTATTTTTAAACACACTTCTTTTGGTCATTGGATTTCTGGAAGAACTTTCTTTATGGACACTTTTCTTTAAGGATTTTTTAAGGACACTTTTTCCTGGGTAGTTCCCGGGTCCTAATTATTCATATAAGTTTTAGCGCTGCACATTATATATTTTACCTTAGAGAACCATAATCTGAGCCACTGGGATGTGGTACACCGTCAAAGAATAGCAAAACTGGAAAAAATATATATCAAAGTTTATTGTAACTATATTAAAAGCCAAATTGACGACAGACAAAATTTAACAAAAGCCCTCCACCACAATTGACAATGTTGTCAAGATATAATTAAAAAACGCACGTCCGGACGTGATCCAGGCATCCATACATACATCCATGCATACATATGTGGGAATGAAAAACCAATTGGAGGGATGTCCACTACTGATGTCACGAGGCGAATGAGTCAGGCGCGGAGCCGACTCAGACGTGCCGAGCGGCGCTCGGTGTATCCACATTACGCCGCATCACATCAGCTCACCATACTGGAAATTGTCATTGGGATTGTCTTGGCGGACACTTTGGACACATCACATGAGCCATTTATCTGTCATTAATTTGGCTTATATTTACAATAAACTTTGATACATATTTTTTCCAGTTTTGCTATTCTTTGACGGTGTACCACACCCCAGTGGCTCAGATTATGGTTCTCTAAGGTAGCCTGCTGTGCTACCCTGTTTTTGTATATCCATTTCATTTCTCCAGACTTTGACAACACAATGTTGAACACTTGAACGCTTCACCGATACACAACTGGAGATATCTGTACAATTATTCCAACTTCTCTTGCCCCCTAACCTATTTTCCCTCCCGGACTACTTCATCTTTCTCATTTCCTCTTTCCCTCTTCCTATCCCTTCCTCTTTCTCTTTCCTGTCCATTTTAATTCCATCTTCTTGCTCTCTATCTTTACACCTGCAACTGTATTTCTGTTCACTGAATGTCGTCCTTACTTATGAGCCCTACTAATAACCTGAATGTTCAACCGCTGTACCCTCTGAAGCTGATTTTACCATTGCTTCGCCCAGGCACCGAAACACCCTCTCTCAAATCCTCCTCTCCCTGAGGTTATTTTGATGTTATAAGCAGTATTCTAGTTTGTTAGCAACATCGTAAATCTGGGCTGCGACCCACAAGTGTTTATGGACTATGCCTATTTTGACTTTTGACATTGAAATTATTTCTCTATCCCTCATGAAGGGCTATGAGTATTGTCTGTACCCATTCTGTTTGCGTATGTTCTGATATAAGCTAATAAAAATACCTGAACGATAAAAGAATTTTGTGCCACCAAAAATGAATAATTATCGCCCTGTATTGAAATGCAGTCTTTAGGGTGGCCAATACTTAGTCCCAGCAAACAATCCGACTGTCAATGGTGTGCAGTAATGTCATATAGATCACTCTAATGCCAAGTCCAGATGAGGCAATGAATGACTCTCAGAAAAATCAATCATCTTTATTGGGAAAAAGCAAGCTACCACTTACAAGAAGAAATAGCAGCCAGCTGCTGCAAGATCAGTGTGCTATACCCACTGGTGCCATCACCATCACTTTTTTTATTCTTTCAAATGAATGGCCGGCCTTATCTCATGGTACCACACATGCATTAATGCACTGCAGTACTGTGAATCCAGTCTTGGGGACCATTCTTGCCATGCAGCATGTGTTTGAATCCACGTTTTCTCGCATTAGGAAGACCATTCATTTGGACCTGGTATTCTTCCTGGTATATACTATATAAAATACATTTAGAACAGTGGAGCATAATCTAACCTTTCACCATTCTTTCTCTTACTCAGTATGCATGTGAGACACTTTGGAAAAGATTGGAACCTTTTGTCAAAAACAATCCTAATGGCAAGTGGGAGGACTGGGTAAGTGCAATGTAATTCTATCAAAATGCAAATCAAGTCCCAACTGAATGTTTGTGTCAAATGGAAATGTTGTTCCTTTCCAGTAAGCCTTACCTGTACCCAGTTACTGGCCTCAGGTGATAGAGATGAAAACAAATCCTCCTATAGAAGTTGTACCTGTAAATCTGTAGTCTTCTCATCTCTACACCCATTCAAAGTGCAGCATTTATAAAGCTTGCCTGAGCGGTCAGAAAAAAGGGGGCAGAGAACTGAAATTTCACTCTGCAGAGCTCAGTGAGGAGACCTCTGATTGGATGGAAGGAACACACACCACCTTCACACAGCACACAAGAACAGAGCTGAGGCTGTCAATCAGCTGGAGCTCCTGTCACCTGTTTTCTTTTGGTGTCAGGAAAACTTGTCAGAAGTGACTCTAATAGCAGAGGAACGAGGCAACAGACAGAAATTACACTTAGGCCCCATACACACTATTAGATTTTCTGCAGATCTTTGTCTTCAGATTTACCAAAACCATAAAATATGAGGTCAAAGCTTAAGGGCACTTTCACACTGGGGGTGGTGGGGCGTTAGCGGTAAATCCCCGCTAGTCACAGTGGGGATTTACCTTTCACATTGGGGTGGATGGGGAGTGACTCTTGAGGCGCTTTACAGGCGCTATTTTTAGCTAAATAGTGCCTCAGTGTGAAAGGGGTCTAAAGCCCCATACACACGGTTCGACGATCGCATGTACGGCTGTTGTATGTAGCATACTGACTGCACTACACGATCGTACGGCCGGGGAAAGAACATTCAGGTGCATGTAATTAGCATCCAGCCGTTCCTGACTTTGGAGCATGCGTGTTTTGCACAATACAACTTGTTGTACCAACTTCTCTGTACACACGATACAACGGTTGTATGAGAGCTTGTTGGTACGACCAAGTTTTCTAGTCTGCTCATACAACTCCCTTGTACGACCATCGTATGTTCGACTGTTCAAATCGCGCATACGAACGATCAATATCGCATACAACGGTCGTGCGTACATAGAGTCCGCCCGACCCGTGGGCACGCTCACGGAGTGCACAGTAGGCGCGTGCTTGCCCGCAAATCGCGCATGCGTGGCCGACTTACAATGCCGCCGGTTTGCGCAGCCGAGCCAAGCTGCTGCAGTACAGCTGCAGGACCTGGTCGGCAACTGGTTAAATGTGGTGGCTGTATTTACCATTTTTAGGCCGCATGCATACTGGGCATTTTTACAGCTGCTGTTTTGGGTGTCATGCATTTTTTTACTACAGTTAGGATAACATGCAGGGGAGTTTACTATGTGTCCATGCGTTTATAGGCTGGAAAAAAAACAGAACTAGTGCGTTAGTATAGGAGTTTTTCAGCTGGAAAAACGCTCTTACGCTGAAAAACTTGGTAAAACGTGTCTATCCAGCGTTTGAGCATCTTTTGAGTCTTTTGTTTTGCTAAGAAATGCAAACACTGCAAAACGTGGTAAAACACTAATGCAAAAAATAGTTGTTTTTTTTATGTGATATTCTACAGCTAATGCTACTGGCGTTTTTATAGCATCCAGTGTGCATGAGGCCTTAGGGCTTTCTATATTTTTACATCCACTTTCCTAAGGTGACAACACTCACTATAAAATATACCCATGGAGCATTTTCACCCAAGGACCCCACTTTCAAGGGTCCAAAGCAGCCACTCGTCTGCAAGTGCTACTAATGCAATCCTTTCCTTCTCCTGTTTTGCTAATCTAGCCATAGCCCCACCAACTGCCTATGAGGAGTTGGTGGAATTGAAGGATGCTAGTCTAAGGCCAGTCTAAAGAGCTCTGCCATATTTAATGTACTACTGGAACAGAAAAAAACAAATGTCCCCAAATCACCTCTGTGATGATGAGTTCCGGACACCCACAAAACTGAGAGAAATACTGTAGTACCCATATACTATTTAAACTTGCCTGCCTGCTACACAAGTTTTTTACATTTTTGTATGTAGGATTATCATACACCTGGGTCACAAACATCTTAAATTCCATTCCAACAGGCAACTTTTAACAGCTTGCCGACTGCCCCACATATATGTACTGCAGGGCAGCGGATCCTACAGGTAGAATCCTGTACCTGAACATCATTTTTACCTCCGGGTTTGCATCGTGCTCCGCTAGCTCCCAGCTCCTGCTGTGATTGGACATGGGGTCCGACGGGACCCGCTGATAGTTCCTGACAGAGGCAGAATGGCGGTCTACCTATGTAAACAAGGCAGATTGCCGTTCTGTGACAAGGGAAGACAGAGATCCTGTGTTTCTGCTAAGCAGGAACATGGATCTCTGTCTTCCCTCAGTTAAAGCATCCCCCACACAATTAGAAAGCGCTCCCTAGTGACACATTTAACCCTTTGATCGCCCCTGATGTTAACACAATCCCTGCCAGTGTCAGTAGTACAGTGACTGTGCATATTTTTTAGCACAGATGACAGTATTGGTGTCACTGGTCCCCAAAAAATGTCACTTAGTGTCTGATTTGTCCGCCACAATGTTGCAGTCCCGCTATAACTAGCGGATCGCCGCCATTACTT
>BLSH010152883.1:79164-99600 GCA_018402905.1 Glandirana rugosa
TGACAGTTTTTCAGAGTGTGTACACCATAGGGGGTCGGGTATATGTAAAATGACACCCCAAAATACATTCTGCTGGGGGATACCACATGTGTGAGACTTTTTGACAGTCTTGCCGTGTACAGGACCACAAAAACCAAGCAGGCTTTCTATGGGCGTAAAGTTTTTTGATTTCACTTTTCACTACCTATCACAGTTTCGGAGGCCATGAAACACCCAGATAGCATAACCCCCCCCCCCTCCCCAAATTACACCATTTTGGAAGGTTTACACCCCAAGCTATTTGCTGAGAGGCATTTTGAGTATTTTGCAGATCTGACTTTTTGTCACAATGTTTTGAAAAATGAAAAAAGAAAAAAAGATTTTTCCTTTTCTTTCTTCATTTTCCAAAACAAATGAGAGCTGCGGAATGCTCACCATGCCTCTTGGCAAATACCTTGGGGTGTCTACTTTCCAAAATGGGGTCATTTTGTGGGGGGTTTGTGCTACCTTGACATTTCAGGGCCTCCTAAACTGTGATAGGTAGTGAGGAAGTAAAATCACAATTTTACGCCCTTAGGAAGCCTGAAGGCGGTGATTGGTTTTTGGGGTCCTGTATGCGGATAGGCTCCCAAAAAGTCTAACACATGTGATATCCCCGTACTCAGGAGAAGCAGCAGAATTTATTTTGGGGTGTCATTTTCACATATACCCATGCCACGTGTGAGCAATATCTCATTTAGTGACAACTTTGTGTAAATAAAAAATACATTTTTCCCGAAACTTGTGACAAAATATAAAATATTCCATGGACTCAACATGCCTCTCAGGAAATAGCTTGGGATGTCTACTTTCCAAAATGGGGTCATTTGAGGAGGGGGTTGAATTTTAATGCAGAAAACGCACTATTTTGCCCAAGTGTTTGGTGCAATATAAAAGATGATCTTATGCCGAGTACATAGATACCAAACACGACATGCTTTAAAATTACAAACACCTGCGCAGCGGTGACAAACTATATACATTTTTAAAAGCCTTTACAGGTTGCCACTTTCGATTTACAGAGGAGGTCTATTGCTAGAATTGGCAGAGGTGCAGTTGTTTTAGTTTGGATGATTTTAAGCAGCTGCTTTAGTTTTCATTTTTAGCGTAATTTTCACCCCACATTTGAATTGTGGGGCACCTATACTCAAGCCTTTGGGTTGATGTGCTGATTATCCAACTTTTGTTTTTTCAATAGGAAGAGGGTCATGTGACACATCAAACTTATTGGGAATTTCACAAGAAAAACAATGGTGTGCTTGGTTTTAACATAACTTTATTCTTTCATGAGTTATTTACAAGTTTCTGACCACTTATAAAATGTGTTCAATGTGCTGCCCATTGTGTTGGATTGTCAATGCAACCCTCTTCTCCCACTCTTCACACACTGATAGCAACACCGCAGGAGAAATGCTAGCACAGGCTTCCAGTATCCGTAGTTTCAGGTGCTGCACATCTCGTATCTTCACAGCATAGACAATTGCCTTCAGATGACCCCAAAGATAAAAGTCTAAGGGGGTCAGATCGGGAGACCTTGGGGGCCATTCAACTGGCCCACGACAACCAATCCACTTTCCAGGAAACTGTTCATCTAGGAATGCTCGGACCTGACACCCATAATGTGGTGGTGCACCATCTTGCTGGAACTATGATGTCGGTGATAGGGAATTGCTGGCCATCAAGTCGGCTTTGGAGGAATGGCGGTACCTCCTGGAAGGAGAAATGCTAGCACAGGCTTCCAGTATCCGTAGTTTCAGGTGCTGCACATCTCGTATCTTCACAGCATATGGTTTTTTTTATGGTCAGTAAAAAACAATACCGGGTGAGCTGCTCCTTCCAGGAGGTACCGCCATTCCTCCAAAGCCGACTTGATGAACAGTTTCCTGGAAAGTGGATTGGTTGTTGTGGGCCAGTTGAATGGCCCCCAAGGTCTCCCGATCTGACCCCCTTAGACTTTTATCTTTGGGGTCATCTGAAGGCAATTGTCTATGCTGTGAAGATACAAGATGTGCAGCACCTGAAACTACGGATACTGGAAGCCTGTGCTAGCATTTCTCCTGCGGTGTTGCTATCAGTGTGTGAAGAGTGGGAGAAGAGGGTTGCATTGACAATCCAACACAATGGGCAGCACATTGAACACATTTTATAAGTGGTCAGAAACTTGTAAATAACTCATGAAAGAATAAAGTTGTGTTAAAACCAAGCACACCATTGTTTTTCTTGTGAAATTCCCAATAAGTTTGATGTGTCACATGAACATCTTCCTATTGAAAAAACAAAAGTTGGATTCAAAATGGCCGACTTCAAAATGGCCACCATGGTCACCACCCATCTTGAAAAGTTTCCCCCCTCACATATACTAATGTGCCACAAACAGGAAGTTAATATCACCAACCATTCCCATTTTATTAAGGTGTATCCATATAAATGGCCCACCCTGTAGATCTATAACATCTCATCCTGCATTACACAAAGATCTGATTACAGAACAATCTCTCATCCTGCATTACAGAACGATCTGATTACAGAACGATCTCTCATCCTGCATTACAGAACAATCTGATTACAGAACGATCTGATACTGAACTAGGAAGAGATTACTACTGCTTTGATGGACAGATTGCAGATCTAATAACATCTCCCATTTTTCTTCCTTTTGCAGCCCTCTAGCACTTTGCAGGACTTTTTTACAGTCATTTTTGTACCGAAAAGTTCAGGTCCCAATTGAATTCAAAGGGGTTCGGGGTCTGGGGTAAAGTTCGCATAACGTTCGGTACCGAACCCGAACATTTCCAGAAAGTTTGGCCGAACCCGAACGTCCAGGTGTTCGCTCAACTCTAATAGGTAGTAAAGACACCCAGTCATCTTGGGAGAAGGATGAAAAACATCTCAGGTACTGCTCCAAAGTTTGGTTAGTCCTTTCAGTCTGCCCGTTGGTCTGCGGGTGATAGGCTGAAGAAAATGAAAGTTCAATTTTTAAGGCCCCGCATAAAGCTTTCCAGAATCTGGAGGTGAATTGCACCCCTCTGTCGGAGACAATGTTGGCTGGTATCCCATGGAGCCTGACAATTTCCTTAATGAAGGCTTTAGTGGTTTCAGGGGCAGAAGGTACCACTCATGGGCACAAAGTGGGCCATTTTAGTCAGTCTGTCCACCACCACAAAAATAGAGGAAAATCCTTCCGACGGGGGTAATTTGACAATAAAGTCCATTGAATTCATTTTCCAAGGCCTTTCCGAAACTGGCAGTGGCCTCAATAGATCCCAAGTCTTGTTCTTGCTGCCCTTATTTTGAGCACAAGTGGTACAAGACTCCACATAACGCTTGCAATCATTCCCCACTTGCGGCCACCAGAATGTGCGTTGGAGCAGTTCAGCGGTTTTGTAGGCACCGAAGTGTCCTGCAAGTTCATGATCATGGCAGAGTCCCAAAACCGCGGTGCGCGCATCTTCAGGTACAAAGATCCTGTTGTCATGCCACAGTAATCCTTCTCTGAATTGGAGACTGTTTCCAGAGGGAACAGCATATTCTGCGGAAAAATGCTTAATTTGTGACAACAGATCTTCCTGGAGTAACAAAAAATTTCCAGAGGGCAGAATGATGTCGGAAGATGGTGGATTCCCAGGCTCGTTGAATATACGTGAAAGCGCATCTGGCTTCGTATTCTTAGATACCGGCCTGTATGTAATATGGAAGGAGAATCTGAAGAAGAACAGGGCCCATCTGGCCTGGCGTGGTTTTAGTCTCTTTGCAGTCCTTAAATATTCCAGTTTCTTATGATCCGTGTAGAACAGATGTGCTGCCACTTCCAACAGATACCGCCATTCTTCCAATGCGGCTTTGATTGCGAGTAGCTCCCGGTCACCAACATCATAATTCCTCTCAGGTACAGACAATTTACGAGAGAAAAAGGCGACTGGATGCAAGAGAGCTTTAGCGCCTTGTCGTTGGGAGAGTACTGCCCCAACCGCTGTTTCAGACGCATCCACCTCAAGAACATATGGGAGAGCTGGTTTAGGGTGTTTCAAGATGGGTGCAGATGTAAACAGATGCTTGAGGGTTTCAAAAGGCTGACTGTGTTTTTGTGGACCAATGGAACCGGATGCCCTGCTTGGTTAACTGAGTAATGGGAGAAATAATAGCTGAAAAACTCTTGATAAATTTCTGATAAAAGTTGGCGAATCCAATGAAGCGTTGGATCCCTTTCTTGACGCTGGGTGTGGGCCAATCCAAAATGGCTGACACTTTCTGAGGATCCATCTTGATGCCCTTGACAGAAATAATAAGTCCCAAAAATTGAATGCTCTGTTGTTCAACAGTACATTTCTCAGGTTTGGCATAAAGTCTGTGCTGTCTCAGAAGTTCCAGGACACGTGAGTAGAGTTGAGCGAACCCGAACTGTAAAGTTCGGGTCCGTACCGAACTTTGGGGTGTCCGTGACCCGGACATTTGAAAAAAGTCTGTTGAATAGCTGCAGGGTAGCCAATCAACAAGCGTTTCACTGGTTTGCCCTTAGAAGCCATCACACCCTACTAATGGCATGGCTGTGATTGGCCAGTGCATCATGTGACCCACTAGTATAAACAAAAAAAAAAACCGGTGATGGCGCCCTTAATGCAAACATATAAACATAAAAAGGAAAAAAACATGCAAATATTTTAGGTTATGCAGCCCACCCAAATCACAGAAAACAACAGCCGTCCGGGATCAATCAGTGAAAAAATGTTTTAAAGAAAGGTGTAGGGCGCTCACCTGAGCATTAACAATCACTAACTTAAAAAAGTGCTTCTATGACTGAATTAATTATGTGCGTGCTTAATCTTTAGTGCAATGATATGCATGAAACCAAATAAAATTAACAGTCTGCTAAGCTCCACAATACCAAAGAATGGTGATATGATGGTTAATTTGTGAACCACAAATATTTGTACTTCAATGTTCCAAAGTTCAAGTATCAAAGGCAGAATCAGAGAGTAAAATGCTACTATGTATCCTTTTAGAATTCCCTGTTGATTGTCTCCATCCGCTCACAGACAAGAGCGATTCCTTTCTAGTCTCCAGGCAGGCTTGCAGCTTTCAGCGTTGCACTGATCAGCTCATGTAATGTAATGAAAGCTCACATAGCATAATATCGTTTGGCTGATATCAAAACTATCAGTAATAAATGTAATCCCACTCACGTTCGCTGGTGCCAATCGATCGGCACAGATCCACTCAGCATGTGCAGATTGTCAAATGTGTGTCTCCACAGCGTGCGTTCCACTCTCAGAGGAAATCAGAACCATCAGGCTTTCTAGGCTGGAAGTGACTTCAGACACGGGCGTTGCTTCTATGCATTTCGTGTTCTAGTATGAACACATCATCAGGAAGTGCGCCCTCTGTGTCATCATGGGTCATTTAAATAGATGGAAAAACTCAAGGATTGGTTAATGGTATTTAAAGACCCAGTCTCATTTAAAAAATTCATTAAAAAAAAATCCATTCAACATAACACCAGCCCAAACCTATTGTTATAGGTGCTGGGCCACAATAATAAAACATCTTAAAATTTTATTATTACACAATCTGAAATAAAATAAAATCTTAAAAACTTTTTTCACAAAAAGTTTCCGGCTCCATCCGATCGAATATGAAATCGGTCATGATGCAAACAGGGAACTCGTTAACTAAATCTTCCAAAGCGCTCCTTGTTTTTTATCCACCACAAAGACGGGTTTATAACTCCCCGATCATTGTGTGGGTAACGATGTTCTTCCAACTTATACTCATCTTTAGTAAAGTGTGAAAAAATATATATTATAACTTCAATGATGATAAGTTTGTGCCCATAACTTACATAGTAAACAATTCTCACCCGTAAATTAGACATGCACTCTAAGGTTTCACGGGGGCATTTCGGAGCTGGTCACTCATCTAGGGTGAACGAACCTTGGTGAACAACTATAATAGATTTAACCTTGAGATTATAATTAAACCCAATGTGTGTATAAAACTTTTCTCCATCATCCATTCTATTTGGGATTCCCTCTACTTTATATAGACAGAAAACCCCTTCTATTAATTATGAGAACCCCAACAAAAATAAGTATGAATGGAGAAAGCAAAGATGGACTCATCCCTCATAAACCGTTCCAGGGGTTGATGTCTAAAAAAACAGCAACCCAAGGAAGAACCAATTCCCTTCCAACTATATTTTCCTCCCACCAATCCTCATACCAAATTTATTATTCATTAGAAATATAACAATTTAGATCTATGTCTAGATTCAAGCCCCGTGGAAGCATAGTGTCTAATATATGTATCCATCGTGTCTCCTTGCGTGAAATCTGTTTTATCAGATCACTCCCTCTCCAATTTCTAAAGACTTGATCTATTCCTATAAATTTTAACTGTTTGGGATCCCTATCATGTTTAGCTCTAAAATGTCTAGAGATATTATGTTTTAAACAGCCTTTTTTGATGGTGTAGACATGCTCATTTATCCTTTTATATAAAGGTCTAGAGGTTCTTCCGACATAGTTCAAACCACAAGAACAGGTAAGTAAATACGTTACATAGCGAGTAAGACATGTGATGAGTTTGTCAATCCTGTAATTTTGACCCTTATTATCTTCAAAAGACAGCACTTTTCTTCTTTTATCACCTGTGGATTTGCAAGATTTACACTTTCCACACCTGAAGAACCCTTTTCTCTCCAAAAATGTGGTGGCTCTTTTAGGGGGGTTAATCACATTCTTTGCAATACGATTGCGTAGGTTTGGCGCTCTTCGATAGATGAAAGATGTTTTTTTTGGGAGTAGTTTTTGGAGAGTAACATCTTTAAGCAAAATAGGCCAATATTTCTGGATTACTTTTTCTACTTTTCTATAGTCCTTATGGAAACCCATAGTGAATGCTAGATCTGATGCTCCAGTTTTCAAACGTTTACCATGTAGAAGTGCGTCTCTATTTAATTTGGCTACCATATCTCTTGTTGCTTGTAGTTTTTTCTTTCTATAACCTTTCTCCAAGAATCTTTCTATTAATTTTTCTGATTCTACATAGTAGTCGGATAAATGTTGACAGTTTCTCCGAATGCGAATAAATTGACTCTTGGGTATGGCTTCCAACCACCAAGGGTGATGGCAACTTTTTTTGGAGACATAGCCATTTCTATCCACCTCTTTAAAATACGTTTTAGAGTATAGAGATTTACCACACCTGAACAAGGTCAAATCCAAAAAATTGATGGTTTCCTTACTCCAATTTGCTGTCAATTTGATGTTATACTTATTTCGGTTCAAAGATGTTAAAAAACTTTGTAGTCTATCTTCAGATCCATCCCAAATTACCAATATATCGCCTATAAATCTTTTGTAACATTGCAATTCCGGCCAATGTTTAGTATAAATTTCCTCTTCCTCCCATTTATTCAAAAAAATGGTGGCAATACTGGGAGCATATTTAGCCCCCATCGCTACCCCCTTAATTTGGTTGTAGAAAGCATTCTGATTCCAGAAAAAATTATTCATCATAGCTAGTTTTAAGCCCTCCAAAAGGAAAGTAATTTGTTCTTGCTTTATATCCAAAAGGTTATGTAGAGCCCATTCAGGGGCTTCCAAAGCATCTTGTTGTCCGATGTTTGTGTATAGGGACTCCACGTCAATCGTTACCAATAGAGTGGAGTCACTCATCTCAATCCCCGGCAACAATCTGATGATGTCTCGACTGTCTTTTATATAGGCTTTCGATTTAGTTGCAAGGGGTTGAAAAAACACATCTAGGTATTCGTCTAAACGGGAATAAAGAGAATCTATCCCGCTTAGGATGGGTCTTCCAGGTGGGTGTTGGTTATTTTTATGCATTTTCGGCTAATAATACAGGATTGGAAGACGGGGGGCATTCAGATATATATATGTGGCCTCTTTCTTGTTAAGGAGGTCCTTCTCTTTCCCTCTTTGTATCCATTTCTTCAAGCCCTTCTGTAATTCCCGCGTAGGGTCCACTTTTAACTTCTTATATGTGTCTTCTGCTCCCAAAATTTTTTCCATTTCTGCTTCATATTCAGATTTTTTTTAAATAACAAGGCCTCCACCTTTATCAGCTGGTCTTATAACTATTTCCTTTTTCTTTTCAAGGGCTTTGACTGCCTTCATTTCTTTTATTATCTGGTGTTTGACACCAGGTGTGGAAAGTGTAAATCTTGCAAATCCACAGGTGATAAAAGAAAAGTGCTGTCTTTTGAAGATAATAAGGGTCAAAATTACAGGATTGACAAACTCATCACATGTCATACTCGCTATGTAACGTATTTACTTACCTGTTCTTGTGGTTTGAACTATGTTGGAAGAACCTCTAGACCTTTATATAAAAGGATAAATGTGCATGTCTACACCATCAAAAAAGGCTGTTTAAAACATAATATCTCTAGACATTTTAGAGCTAAGCATGATAGGGATCCCAAACAGTTAAAATTTATAGGAATAGATCGAGTCTTTAGAAATTGGAGAGGGAGTGATCTGATAAAACAGATTTCACGCAAGGAGACACGATGGATACATATACTAGACACTATGCTTCCACGGGGCTTGAATCTAGACATAGATCTAAATTGTTATATTTCTAATGAATAATAAATTTGGTATTAGGATTGGTGGGAGGAAAATATAGTTGGAAGGGAATTGGTTCTTCCTTGGGTTGCTGTTTTTTAGACATCAACCCCTGGAACGGTTTATGAGGGATGAGTCCATCTTTGCTTTCTCCATTCATACTTATTTTTGTTGGGGTTCTCATAATTAATAGAAGGGGTTTTCTGTCTATATAAAGTAGAGGGAATCCCGAATAGAATGGATGATGGAGAAAAGTTTTATACACACATTGGGTTTAATTATAATCTCAAGGTTAAATCTATTATAGTTGTTCACCAAGGTTCGTTCACCCTAGATGAGTGACCAGCTCCGAAATGCCCCCGTGAAACCTTAGAGTGCAGGTCTAATTTATGGGTGAAAATTGTTTATAATGTAAGTTATGGGCACAAACTTACAGTGCCTTGCGAAAGTATTCGGCCCCCTTTGAACTTTGCGACCTTTTGCCACATTTCAGGCTTCAAACATAAAGAAATAAAACTGTAATTTTTTTGTGAAGAATCAACAACAAGTGGGACACAATCATGAAGTGGAACAAAATTTATTGGATATTTCAAACTTTTTTAACAAATAAAAAACTGAAAAATTCTCTCCAGAAGTTCAGTGAGGATCTCTGAATTATCCAATGTTGATCTCAATGACTAATGATGATAAATAGAATCCAACTGTGTGTAATCAAGTCTCCGTATAAATTCACCTGCACTGTGATAGTCTCAGAGGTCCGTTTAAAGCGCAGAGAGCATCATGAAGAACAAGGAACACACCAGGCAGGTCCGAGATACTATTGTGGAGAAGTTTAAAGCCGGATTTGAATACAAAAAGATTTCCCAAGCTTTAAACATCCCAAGGAGCACTGTGCAAGCGATAATATTGAAATAGAAGGATAATCAGACCACTGCAAATCTACCAAGACCTGGCCGTCCCGCTAAACTTTCAGCTCATACAAGGAGAAGACTGATCAGAGATGCAGCCAAAAGGCGCATGATTGAAGTTATAATATATATTTTTTTCACACTTTACTAAAGATGAGTATAAGTTGGAAGAACATCGTTACCCACACAATGATTGGGGAGTTATAAACCCCTGTCTTTGTGGTGGATAAAAAACAAGGAGCGCTTTGGAAGATTTAGTTAACGAGTTCCCTGTTTGCATCATGACCGATTTCATATTCGATCGGATGGAGCCGGAAACTTTTTGTGAAAAAAGTTTTTAAGATTTTATTTTATCTCAGATTGTGTAATAATAAAATTTTAAGATGTTTTATTATTGTGGCCCAGCACCTATAACAATAGGTTTGGGCTGGTGTTATGTTGAATGTATTTTTTTTTAATTAATTTTTTAAATGAGACTGGGTCTTTAAATGCCATTAACCAATCCTTGAGTTTTTCCATCTATTTAAATGACCCATGATGACACAGAGGGCGAACTTCCTGATGATGTGTTCATACTAGAACACGAAATGCATAGAAGCAACGCCCGTGTCTGAAGTCACTTCCAGCCTAGAAAGCCTGATGGTTCTGATTTCCTCTGAGAGTGGAACGCACGCTGTTGAGACACACGTTTGACAATCTGCACATGCTAAGTGGATCTGTGCCGATCGATTGGCACCAGCGAACGTGAGTGGGATTACATTTATTACTGATAGTTTTGATATCAGCCAAACGATATTATGCTATGTGAGCTTTCATTACATTACATGAGCTGATCGGTGCAACACTGAAAGCTGCAAGCCTGCCTGGAGACTAGAAAGGGATCTCTCGTCTGTGAGCGGTGAGCGGATGGAGATAATCAACAGGGAATTCTAAAAGGATACATAGTAGCATTTTACTCTCTGATTCTGCCTTTGATACTTGAACTTTGGAACATTGAAGTACAAATATTTGTGGTTCACAAATTAACCATCATATCACCATTCTTTGGTATTGTGGAGCTTAGCAAACTGTTCATTTTATTTGGTTTCATGCATATCATTGCACTAAAGATTAAGCACGCACATAATTAATTCAGTCATAGAAGCACTTTTTTAAGGTAGTGATTGTTAATGTTCAGGTGAGCGCCCTACACCTTTCTTTAAAACATCATGTGACCCAGCCTCTGTATAAGCTGGAGTCACGTAGTGCTGTATGTCACATGCTCTCAAGCTAGTCTAGGGAGAGGATGCTGCCAGCGCTGTGAGGGACAGATTGCAGATATAATAACAGCTCATCCTGCATTACAGAACGATCTGATTCTGGACTAGGTAGAGGTTACTACTAGAGTTGATCGAACCTCTGGAAGTTCGGTTTCTGCAGGTTCGGCCAAACTTCGGGACAAAGTCCGGGTTCGGGTCCGGACTTGACCCGAACTTTGACCCGGACCCCGAACCCCATTGAAATCAATGGGGACCCGAACTTTTAGGCACAAAAATGGCTGTAACAAAGTCCTGGAAAGTCCCAGAGGTCTGCAAAAGGAAGGAAAATGGGGGTAAGGGTCGGACAAGTGCCCTACAAAGAAATGGGGATAGGGAAAAAACTTAAAATACTTTTAAAGCTAAAATCACATAAAAAAAATGGAGGTGGAGTTGGAGGTTGAGGAGGCGGTGAAAGTGGAGGAGGAGGAGGAGGAGGTAGCCAACACTGTTTTTTTTATTTTTGGAATTTTTTTGTTTTTTTTAAACCAGCAATGTAGATGCACTTTTTAATTTTGTGCAAGAAACAATAATCTGTCCCTTTTAAGCAACAGTAGGAACCTCTCCCTATAGAACTAGGAGATGATTTTAGATTCTAAAATCATCTCCAAGTTGTACAGGGAAAGTTTCCAGCTGTTGCTTTAAGGGAAAGATTATTGTACTAAAATCATCTTCAAAGTGTGTGGGAAAAGCCTATTGCAGGGGCATAGAGCCATATTACTGTTCTAAAAAAATCTTCTACAATGTTTGTGGCAAAAGCTTGTTTCAGCCGCATGGAGCCATATTAGTGTTCTAAAATCATCTTCAAAGTGTGTAGGAAAAGCCTGTTTCAGCCGCATGGAGCCATATTAGTGTTCTAAAATAATCTTCAAAGTGTGTGAGAAAAGCCTGTTTCAGCCGCATGGAGCCATATTAGTGTTCTAAAATCATCTTCAAAGTGTGTGGGAAAAGCCTGTTTCAGCCGCATGGAGCCATATTACTGTTCTTCCAGCCGCATAGAGAGCCATATTATTGTTCTAAAATTTTCTAAAAATTTAGAACAATAATGTGGCTCTCTATGCGGCTGGAAGAACAGTAATATGGCTCCCACACAATTCTAAAATTTAGAACAATAATATGGCTCTATGCGCCTGCAATAGGCTTTTCCCACACCCTGTGAAGATAATTTTAGAACACTAATATGGCTCCATGCAGCTGAAACAGGCTTTTCCCACACACTGTGAAGATGATTTTAGAACACTAATATGGCTCCATGCGGCTGAAACAGGCTTTTCCCACACACTTTGAAGATGATTTTAGAACAGTAATATGGCTCTATGCGGCTGAAACAGGCTTTTCCCACACACTTTGAAGATGATTTTAGAACAGTAATATGGCTCTATGCCCCTGCAATAGGCTTTTCCCACGGTAACTCCAGCCCCATATAGAGGCTGGGTCACATGGTGCACTGGCCAATCACAGCCATGCCATTAGTAGGCATGGCTGTGATGGCTTCTAGGGAAAACCAGTGAAACACTTGTTGATTGGCTGCCCTTGGCAGCTTTTCAACACGTGGAATAAAATACCAGAACCCCGGACCCGAACCCGGACTTTTTTTTTGAAAAGTCCGGGTTCGGGCCTGGGTCCCAGACACCCAAAAGTTCGGTAAGAACCCAAACTTTACAGTTCGGTTTCGCTCAACTATAGTTACTACTACTGCTTTGAGGGACAGATTGCAGATCTCATCCTGCATTACAGAACGATCTGATTCTGGACTAGGTAGAGATTACTACTACTACTGGTCTGAGGGACAGATTGCAGATCTCATCCTGCACTACAGAACGATCTGATTCTGGACTAGGTAGAGTCTACTGCGTTGAGGGACAGATTATTGTTCTAAAATCATCTCCTAGTTCTATAGGGTCAGGTTCCTGCTGTTGCTGTAAGGGACAGATTATTGTTCTAAAATCATCGCCTACTCCTATAGGGTCAGGTTCCTGCTGTTGCTGTAAGGGACAGATTATTGTTCTAAAAACCCCGCCTACTCCTATAGGGTCAGGTTCCTGCTGTTGCTGTAAGGGACAGATTATTGTTCTAAAATCATTGCCTACTCCTATAGGGTCAGGTTCCTGCTGTTGCTGTAAGGGACAGATTATTGTTCTATAATCATCGCCTACGCCTATAGGGTCAGGTTCCTGCTGTTGCTGTAAGGGACAGATTATTGTTTTAAAATGATCGCCTACTCCTATAGGGTCAGGTTTCTGCTGTTGCTGTAAGGGACAGATTATTGTTCTAAAATCATTGCCTACTCCTATCTGGTCAGGTTCCTGCTGTTGCTTTAAGGGACAGATTATTGTTTTAAAATGATCGCCTACTCCTATAGGGTCAGGTTGCTGCTGTTGCTGTAAGGGACGGATTATTTTTCTATAATCATCTCCTAGTTCTAAAGGGAGAAGTTCCTGCTGGTGCTGTAAGGGACAGATTATTGTTCTAAAATCATCTCCTAGTTCTAAAGGGAGAGGTTCCTGCTGGTGCTGTAAGGGACAGATTATTATTCTAAAATCATCTCATAGTTCTATAGGGAGAGGTTCCTGCTGGTGCTGTAAGGGACAGATTATTGTTCTAAAATCATCACCTACTCCTATAGGGTCAGGTTCCTGCTAGTGCTGTAAGGGACAGATTATTGTTCTATAATCATCTCCTAGTTCTAAAGGGAGAGGTTCCTGCTGGTGCTGTAATTATTGTTCTAAAATAACCTCCTAGTTCTATAGGGTCAGGTTCCTGCTGTTGCTGTAAGGGACAGATTATTGTTCTAAAATCATCGCCTACTCCTATAGGGTCAGGTTCCTGCTGTTGCTGTAAGGGACAGATTATTGTTCTAAAATCATCACCTACTCCTATAGGGTCAGGTTCCTGCTGTTGCTGTAAGACACAAATTTTTTTTCTAAATCCATCGCCTACTCCTATAGGGTCAGGTTCCTGCTGTTGCTGTAAGGGACAGATTATTGTTCTAAAATCATCGCCTACTCCTATAGGGTAAGGTTCCTGCTGTTGCTGTAAGACACAATTTTTTTTTCTAAATCCATCGCCTACTCCTATAGGGTCAGGTTCCTGCTGTTGCTGTAAGGGACAGATTATTTTTCTAAAATCATCGCCTACTCCTATAGGGTCAGGTTCCTGCTGTTGCTGTAAGGGACAGATTATTGTTCTAAAATGATTGCCTACTCCTATAGGTTCAGGATCCTGCTGTTGCTTTAAGGGACAGATTAATGTTCTAAAATCCTCGCCTACTCCTATAGGGCCAGGTTCCTGCTGTTGCTGTAAGGGACAGATTATTGTTCTAAAATCATCGCCTACTCCTATAGCGTCAGGTTCCTGCTGTTGCTGTAAGGGACAGATTATTGTTCTATAATCATCACCTACTCCTATAGGGTCAGGTTCCTGCTTTTGCTGTAAGGGACAGATTATTGTTCTATAATCATCGCCTACGCCTATAGGGTCAGGTTCCTGCGGTTGCTGTAAGGGACAGATTATTGTTTTAAAATCATCGCCTACTCCTATAGGGTCAGGTTTCTGCTGTTGCTGTAAGGGACAGATTATTGTTCTAAAATCATTGCCTACTCCTATCGGGTCAGGTTCCTGCTGTTGCTGTAAGGGACAGATTATTGTTCTAAAATCATCGCCTACTCCTATAGGGTCAGGTTCCTGCTGTTGCTTTAAGGGACAGATTATTGTTCTAAAATCATCGCCTACTCCTATAGGGTCAGGTTGCTGCTGTTGCTGTAAGGGACGGATTATTTTTCTATAATCATCTCCTAGTTCTAAAGGGAGAAGTTCCTGCTGGTGCTGTAAGGGACAGATTATTGTTCTAAAATCATCTCCTAGTTCTAAAGGGAGAGGTTCCTGCTGGTGCTGTAAGAGACAGATTATTATTCTAAAATCATCTCATAGTTCTATAGGGAGAGGTTCCTGCTGCTCCTGTAAGCGACAGATTATTGTTCTAAAATCATCACCTACTCCTATAGGGTCAGGTTCCTGCTAGTGCTGTAAGGGACAGATTATTGTTCTATAATCATCTCCTAGTTCTAAAGGGAGAGGTTCCTGCTGGTGCTGTAATTATTGTTCTAAAATAACCTCCTAGTTCTATAGGGTCAGGTTCCTGCTGTTGCTGTAAGGGACAGATTATTGTTCTAAAATCATTGCCTACTCCTATAGGGTCAGGTTCCTGCTGTTGCTGTAAGGGACAGATTATTGTTCTAAAATCATCACCTACTCCTATAGGGTCAGGTTCCTGCTGTTGCCGTAAGACACAAATTTTTTTTCTAAATCCATCGCCTACTCCTATAGGGTCAGGTTCCTGCTGTTGCTGTAAGGGACAGATTATTGTTCTAAAATCATTGCCTACTCCTATAGGGTAAGGTTCCTGCTGTATCTTTAAGGGACAGATTAATGCTCTAAAATCCTGGCCTACTCCTATAGGGCCAGGTTCCTGCTGTTGCTGTAAGGGACAGATTATTGTTCTAAAATCATCGCCTACTCCTATAGCGTCAGGTTCCTGCTGTTGCTGTAAGGGACAGATTATTGTTCTATAATCATCACCTACTCCTATAGGGTCAGGTTCCTGCTTTTGCTGTAAGGGACAGATTATTGTTTTAAAATCATCGCCTACTCCTATAGGGTCAGGTTTCTGCCGTTGCTGTAAGGGACAGATTATTGTTCTAAAATCATTGCCTACTCCTATAGGGTCAGGTTGCTGCTGTTGCTGTATGGGACGGATTATTGTTCTATAACCATCTCCTAGTTCTAAAGAGAAAGGTTCCTGCTGGTGCTGTAAGGGACAGATTATTGTCCTAAAATCATCTCCTAGTTCTAAAGGGAGAGGTTCCTGCGGGTGCTGTAAGGGACAGATTATTGTTCTAATATCATGTCATAGTTCTATAGGGAGAGGTTCCTGCTGCTACTGTAAGGGACAGATTATTCTAAAATCATTGCCTACTCCTATAGGGTCAGGTTCCTGCTAGTGCTGTAAGGGACAGATTATTGTTCTATAATCATCTCCTAGTTCTAAAGGGAGAGGTTCCTGCTGGTGCTGTAAGGGGCAGATTATTGTTCTATAATCATCTCCTAGTTCTAAAGGGAGAGGTTCCTGTTGGTGCTGTAATTATTATTGTTCTAAAATCATCTAGTTCTATAGGGAGAGGTTCCTGCTGCTCCTGTAAGGGACAGATTATTGTTGTAAAAGCTTCTCCTAGTTCTATAGGGAGAGGTTCCTGCTGCTCCTGTAAGGGACAGATTATTGTTCTATAATCATCTCCTAGTTCTAAAGGGAGAGGTTCCTGCTGGTGCTGTAATTATTATTGTTCTAAAATCATCTAGTTCTATAGGGAGAGGTTCCTGCTGCTCCTGTAAGGGACAGATTATTGTTCTATAATCATATCCTAGTTCTAAAGGGAGAGGTTCCTGCTGGTGCTGTAATTATTATTGTTCTAAAATCATCTAGTTCTATAGGGAGAGGTTCCTGCTGCTCCTGTACAAGAAGAAGAATTTATTATTCTTTTTTTTGTATTAATAAATACTTAAATAGTGCTACATAGTACATTTGTCGGCAGAATGAGGAGAGCGTCAAATAAGGGACATGGTCGTGGTGCTGCTGGTGTTGGTGGTGTTGGTTAAGCTCCTGTTGGAAGGAGAGGACGTGGTCGATCTGTGGCAGCTACACGCACAAGTGAAACACCTTCCTCAGGTGCGAGTAGCCGACAGAACCTTCAACGTTAAATGGTAGGCCCGATTGCGGCTCAACGAATGGTGAGGCCAGAACAAGTACAGGCAATAGTAAATTGGGTGGCCGACAATGCCTCCAGTTCCTTCACATTGTCTCCCTCCCGGTCCCTTGATGAAAGCTCAGAGTTGGCAAATGAACCCCATGGCCATCTGTCTTTCACCTCAGCCCCTTGTAAATTAGCCAAGCAATCTGAGCCCCAAGTCATGCAGCAGACTCTTATGCTTTTTGATGACTCTCCTGGTGTGCTTTCTGTGGGCCATCCACATAGCCCTGCCCCAGAAGTGGAAGACATTGAGTGCACCGATGCCCAACCACTTCTGTTGCAGGATGAGGACATGGAAACACCAGCGCAGCACATCTCTGATGATGACGAAACGCAGGTGCCAACTGCTGCAGCTTTCCTCAGTGTGCAGACTGACAAGGAGGGCAGTGGTGAAGGGTGGGTGGAAGATGATGTGGAGGAGGATGATGAGGTCCTAGACCCCACATGGAATGAGGGTAATGTGAGTGACGTGTGCAGTTTGGAGGAAGAGGTGGTGGTCGTGCAGAGGCACCAGCACAGCAAAAGAGGAAGCAGGTTGCAAAAGCGGAGCAAGGGTCCCCTAGACAGTAGGCCTGCTACTACCCACCGCACCCAGGGACCTAGCACACCAAAGGCAGCTCAAAGGCGTTCCCCCCGCGTGGCAGTTCTTCAGAAAATGTACTGACGACAAGACACGAGTGATTTGCACACTGTGCAATGATAGCCTGAGACGAGGCCTAAATGTTCTAAACCTGAGCACAACCTGCATGATCAGGCATCTAAATTCAAGGCACAAGCTGCATTGGAATAATTATCTCAAAATCCAAGAAAGGTCTCGGCCTCCTCCTGCTTCCTCTTCTGCTGCTGCCTCGGCCTCTTCCTCCACCTCTACAGTGACAGTGTCACCTGCCACCCAGCAAACAGAGCACATGACAGCAATGCCACCATGTCCTCCACTGTCCCCAAGCATTTCCATATGGTCCCATTGAAGCTTACAGCTCTCCATCTCCCAAACACTGGAGAGAAAGAGGAAGTACCCCTCTACCCACCCTCGATCCCTGGCCCTTAATGCCAGCATTTCCAAATTCCTGGCCTTTGAAATGCTGTCATTCCGCCTGGGGGACACAGACAGTTTTAAAAACCTGATGGTGGTGGCTGTCCCACAGTATGTGGTTCCCAGCCGCCACTACTTTTCCAGGCGAGCCATCCCTTCCCTGCACAAACAAGTCGGGGACAAGATCAAGTGTGCACTGCGCAACGCCATCTGTGGCAAGGTCCACATAACCACTGATACATGGACCAGTAAGCACAGGCAGGGACGCTATATCTAGCTAACTGCACACTGGGCAAATGTAGGGCGGGTGGGCCTGAGGCGGCTAGCCATTTGGCGCATGTCCTTCTGCCTCCGAGGATTGCAGTGCATTTCTCTTTGCCTCCTGTTGCCTCCTCCTCCTACTGCGCTTCCTCCTCCTCTACCACCTCCTCATCCGCTCAGCATAACACCTTCACCACCAACTTCAGCACATCCAGGGGGAAACAATAGCAGGCTGTTTTAAAACTGATATGTTTGGGGGATAAACCCCACACTGCACAGGAGCTGTGGACGGGCATTGAACAACAGACCAATTAGTGGTTGTTGCCACTGAGCCTCAAGCCCAGCCTGGTGGTGTGCGACAATGGGCGAAATCTCGTATCGGCTCTGGGCCTAGCCAGTTTGACGCACATCCCTTGCCTGGCGCACGTGCTGAATTTGGTGGTACAGAAATTTCTAAAAAAACTGCCCAGATATATCAGAGCTGCTTCAGAAAGTGTGAGTCGTCTGTGCACACTTTTGGCATTCTCACCCTGCTGCTGCTCTCCTGTCTGGCCTGACTACGGCCTTCCCGCTCACCGCTTCCTATGCGACGTGCCCACAAGGTCGAACTCCACCTTGCACATGCTGGAGAGACTGTGCGAGCAGCAGCAGGCAATAGTGGAGTTTCAGCTGCAGCACGCATGGGTCAGTCGCTCTGCGGAACAGCACCACTTCACCACCAACGAATGGGCCTCCATGCGAGACCTGTGTACCATATTGCGGTGTTTCAAGTACTCCACCAACATGGCCAGTGCCGATGACGCTGTTCTCAGCGTTACTATCCCACTTCTATGTCTCCTTGAAAAAACACTTCGGGCGATGATGGAAGAAGATGTGGCACAGAGGGAAGAGGAGGAGGATGAGGGGTCATTTCCACGGTTATCAGGCCAGTCATTCACAAGTGGCTCGGAGGGTGGGTTCCTGCACCAGCATAGGCCAGGTAAAAAATATTCAAGCCAGGGCACAGTTCTGGAGGATGAGGAGGACAAGTAAGATCATGAAGAGGAGGAACCGCAGCAGGGTGGCACCCAACGCAGCTTGTGGGCATCACTGGAGCGTGGCTGGGGGGATACGGAGGACACAGATGATACACCTCCCACAGAGGACAGCTTGTCTTTCACACATGGCCGACTACATGCTGCAGTGCCTGCGCAATGACAGCCGAGTTGCCCACATTGTAACTTGTTCTGAATACTGGGTGGCCACCCTGCTGGATCCCCATTACTAGGACAAAGTGCCGTCCTTAATTCCCTCACTGGAGCGTGAGAGTAAGATGCGCGACTACAAGCGCACACTGGTAGACGCGCTGCTGAGGGCGTTCCCAAATGACATCGGGGGCTCAGTGGAAGCACAAGACGAAGGCAGAGGAGGAGGAGGAAGAGGCCGCCAATGCAGCTGTGGCACCGCCAGCACCTCAGAAGGCAGGGTTAGCTTGGTCGAAATGTGGTAAAGCTTTGTCAGCAGCCCGCCACAACAAACAGCACCACCAGCTTATAGGCAAGGTCTTAGCAGGAGGCAGCATTTCAGCAACATGGTGGAACACACGCCTACACGTACTGACTGATGGGTCTGCCCCATTCAACTTCTGGGTCTCCAAATTGGGCACATGGCTTGAGCTTGTCCTTTATGCCTTGGAGGTGCTGGCCTGCCCTGCAGCCAGTGTATTGTCTGAACGTGTGTTTAGCACGGCAGGGGGTGTTATCACACATAAGCGCAGCCGCCTGTGCACAGCCAACGTGGACAAGCTAAAGTTTATTAAAATGAACCAGGCATGGATCCCACAAGACTTGTCTGTACCTTGTGCAGAATAGACATTTAGACCGGCCTCACACAGCCATTGGTATACTTGTTTTTTTGAATATGTCTCAACATTTTGGGGGCTACCCCAATTAGAAAAAAAACAAACAAACAAAAAACAGTGTTGGCTACCACCTCCTCCACCGCCACTTCCACCTACACCACCACGGTCACGACCTACTCAACCTCCTGCTCCACATCCACCTCCTCCTCCATTTTTTTTTTATGTGATTTTAAGTTATTTCCCTATCCACAATTGTTTGCAGGGCACTTGTCCTACTCTTACCCCCATTTTGCTTCCTTTTGCAGCCCTCTATCCCTTTCCATTACTTTTTTAGAGCCATTTTTGTGCCCAAAAGTTCGGATCACCATTGACTTCAATGGGGTTTGGGGTCCGGGGTCAAGCTCGGTACCGAACCCGAACTTTTTTGCGAAGTTTGGTCGAACCCAAACATCCAGGTGTCCGCTCAACTCTAAACATTACTCTTCAAAAGTACTGGATTGTATGTCTTTAATCCACTGACTAGTTCTTTATGTGTACAAAATGTCCCTATATTTGTTGGATACTAATTTCGGATGTTATTTTTGAAACTTTGCTACCATATAAGCATGCATGATGCCCTCTTTATTTCATTCTGCTGTATACATTTAACCATCTATGTATGTTTTATAATATACAATACATCTAACTAC
>BLSH010152884.1:8267-18278 GCA_018402905.1 Glandirana rugosa
ACGGACACTCAGTGCGATCACATGCAAAGTTTAAATCTCTAAATCTCAAACTGTCTACTCTCGCTACCCCTTCTGAGTGACAGTCTTAGTCCGAGTCGTATACTTGGACATCTGTCGTCGCCGTGGGACTGTCTATCGAGACTGCTTCTTCAACACCAGGGACGATCTCAGTCCGCATGGTCTGGGGCAAGACGACAGTGACTACACGCACTTGGCATCCCGAGAGCATACGTCGTCTCTCGGTCATGATCACGACGATGGGTAAGACCACTGGACCGCTCGTGGTCGCCGGATCAAGGGGGACCTGCATCTGTTTGGTCGTGACGTCATTGTGAACCACTGCACCGCTCAGGGTATTCACGTCATGTTCGACCACACCGACAACTTCTTCGTCAGAGCTATCTGTCAGGGTGCCGCTGCTGTCTACAGGTTCATATGCTGAGCCTGATTCTGACAGTGAGTCTTCCCCATCGCTCTCATCTGTCAAACTCTAAATCTCTAAATTTGAAACGTACACTAGCGTGACTCACAGGCAAAAAAGTGCACCTGGTTGTCAGAGCCTGCTTCAAACGCTACCAAATTCACTGTCAGAATTCGCAGGGATCGGGCGTGATCTCTGCAACGGCAGCAGATATGTGTGTTGTGTTTTGTAAGTGACAGCGATCTATTGATCCTGCACTTGGGTGGGCTGGGATGGGCGGAGGGGCTAAACGCAGGTGCTAGCGGTTATCTGGGCTGCTAACGCTAACACTGCGTTTTTTAGAACCCTAATCTAAGGGGGATGCTAATATATATCTGATCAGATTGCAGATATTGATCTGATCAAATCTTACAATAATATCTAGCACCTACCTAATGTGCGTGCGTGCGTGTCAGAGTACCTCGCTAACTGACCCTGCCTGGCATTTACGCTGACCCTAACGCACACTAAAAGCTAACTGGGGTCACCGCCGGGCGATCAGGGGTTAAAACCTATAAAAGGTATATACGGCGGGTAATCTGATTTAAAAAAAACTATATATCTAGCTAGTGTCACCCATGACACTTATACGGTGATCACAGGTGACAGGGGGCAATCAAGGGGTTAAAAACTTTATTGGGGGGGCAAGGGGGGTCTTTTCAGGGCCGATCCTGGGCGGGTGCACGGGGTGCACCGCACCTAGGAGCCGCAGAGAGGGGGGCGCCAAAGCACTCCTCTCCTTGTGTGTGTCACACACACTGCACTCGCTTTGCTCTGAGCAGGGCCAGCGGCAGCTCTACTAATAGCGCACATCAGTCGGGAGCGCCGGCTGTACATCCCGCCCATTGTACATCCTGACACGCTGAACACATCCCCTGTATACTGTATATCCCGACGTAAGAGGAGAAAGAAGGAGGGAGGCTAGGTCTGCCCCACTATCTCCCCATGTCAGCCCAAGTGCCCGCCGGGCGGGAGATTTCAAAGCAACCATTGCTCCTGTTCTGATGTCTCCTGAGCCTCAATGCAGCCTCTGGTGAGTGATCTCTCCCCTCTCTCTTCCTGAAATGTGCCTTATTCTTCCTGCCTTTCATGTTCCAATCTTCCTGCCTTCCACGTGCCAGTCTTTTGTGTACAAGTCTTCCTGCCTTCCATGTGCCAGTCTTCCTGCCTTCCATGTGCCAGTCTTCCTGCCTTCTATGTGCCAAAAAACAAGTACGGTAAATGATTAACTATTTCAGCCAGTCTGTGATAGAAGAGTGCAGCAACAGAGAGAGCAGTGTGCTTGTAGACAGCTGTCTTATTTTTTGTGTTTTCCCTATGGATTCCATCATGAGCATGTGTGAGGAAACACTCCTGATGTTGCTGAGGCTCAGAAGATGTAGAAAATTACGTGAGAGGACCAGAGTTTGTTGCTACTGGACTCATCCATTGATGCAGGCAACAGCATGTGGTGAAATGTGTGCTTTTTCAAAATTTTTATATGTTCAAAAAATTATCAGAAATGTTTTCCCCTTTTTAAAAAGGCTTATAAACACAAACAAGGTTTACTGAGGTTACAAGCATTTGGCGTTTGAAATTCCAGTAAACTACAGTCCTGAACGTGATTTTTCTGCTTTCAAAAAAAATGCCTGTAAACTCAACTCCTAAAGCCACTTCTCAACCGAGCCTGTTTTTTGGGTTCAGTGTTTACAAGTTAAAAACTGGTTTTTTTGCTGTAAAATTACTTCGAACCCTCAAACATTATATATATATTTTTTTCTAACACTCTAGAGAATAAAATGGCGGTCATTGCAAAACTTTGTCACACCGTATTTGCGCAGCGGTCTTCCAAGCGTGCTTTTTTTAAAATAAATTCAGTTTTTTTAGTTAAAAAATAAGAAAAAACAGTAAAGTTAGGCCATTTTTTATTGTATATTGTGAAAGATAATGTTACGCTGAGTAAAATGATATCCAACATGTCATGCTTCAAAATTGCGTCCGCTCGTGGAATGGTGACAAACTTTGCAACTTAAAAATCTCCATTGGCGACGTTTAAAAAAATTCTACAGGTTAGCAGTTTTGCATTACAGAGGAGGTCTAGTGGTAGAATTATTGCTCTCTCTCTAACGATCGTGGCCATACCTCACATGTGTGGTTTGAACACCGTTTTCATATGTGGGCGGGACTTATGTATGCGTTCGCTTTTGCACGCAAGCTCGGCAGGACGGAGCACTGTAAATTTTTTTTTTTCCAATTTATTTTGCTTTTTACTTTTTATTTTTACACTGTTCTTTAAAAAAAAAAAAAAAATTGATCACTTTTATTCCTATTACAAGAAATGTAAACATTCCTTGTAATAGAAAAAAGCATGACAGGACCTCTTAAATATGAGATCTGGGGTCAAAAAGACCTCACATCTCATATTTACACTAAAATGCAAAAAAAGAAAAAAAAATTAGAAAAAAATGGCAGCCCAAAAAAAAAAAATCGGCTCTTTAAGACCGTTGGGCGGAAGCGACGGGTGACGTCATTTCCACCCTGCCGTGTTATGGAGCCGAGTGAGTGGCTTTAGCCGCTCACTCGGCTCACGGACACTGGGGGGGGGGGTCGGATCATCTCCGCCGCTGCCGGTCCGGTAATCGGCGGAGATGACGGGAAAGCGGCGGGAGGGGGGGGCACCTCTCCAGCTGCTGATAAAAGTGATCTTGCGGCGAGTCCGCCGCTAAGACCACTTTTAACATGTTCAGAATCGCTGGCACCATTTAGATATCACCACTCAAACCCAAGGATGTCAATGTACCTCCTTGGTGGTTAAGTGGATAGACAACTGAGTGTACACGTACACGTAAGATAACATACAGGAGGGTTCAGGGGCTGCTGGAAAAAAACGCCCAACTGCTCCTAAACTTCAGTTTAGCATCTTTATTGTACATTAGGCCTAAGGCCTCATTTACACTGCTGCTGGTAAACGGACGTTTTGAGGCATTTGGGCATTTTTTTAGCTGCTTGGAGGGCAAGCACTTTACATTTGATTCATGAGATTCCCATAGTTGGTACTTTGTTTTTTTTTTTTTAGCTGCCCCTGAACTTTTCTCTATGTTATCTTATCAGAACATTTACACAGGGTCGTTTAAGGTCATTTCCAGGCAGTTAAGTCTAAAGGCTTTTTTTGGAAAGCAAAAAAATGAGTTCAGACACCAGTTCAGAGGCATTTGAAACGCCAAACAGCTTGTAAACGCGCCTAAATGTGGTAACTCGCATCTAGGACTGTTTCCTTTACAGGCATTTCCTTTTAAAAAAAAAAAAAGTTTTTTCTTTAACCACTTCAATACCAGGTACTTAGAACACTTCCCACCCAGACCAATTTTTAGCTTTCAGTGCTGTTGCGATTTGAATGAAAATTGCGCGGTCATGCAACGTTGTACCCAAACAGAATTTTTATCATTTTGTTCCCACAAATAGGGCTTTCTTTTGGCGGTATTTGATCACCCCTGCAGTTTTTATTTTTTGCGCTATAAATAAAAAAAAAAGGCCAAAAATTTTGAAAAAAAAACATTTTTTTTCTTTGTTTCTGTCACAAAACTTTGTATAAAGTACATTTTCTCCTTCACTGATGGGCACTGATGTGGCTACACTGGTGGGCACTGATGAGGCTAGACTGAGAGGCACTGAGGAGGCAGTACAGATTGGCACTGATCAGGTGGCGCTGATAAGGTTGCACTGATGGGGCACATATGCAGCACTGATGAGCGGCACTGATAAGCAACACAGACGGGCACTGATGCGTGGCACTGATATGCGGCACTGATGGACACTCATAGGTGGCGCTGATGGACGCTCATAGGTGGCACTGCTGGGCACTGATAGGTGGCACTTTTAGGTGGTACAGGTGGGCACAGGTGGGCACTGATAGGTGGCACTGGTGCATATAGCACTGTTAGGGATGGCACTGGCAGGCATCATATATGGGCACAGTGCCATCCCTACAGTGCACTGTATTGCCCTTACCTGGGGGTCTAGGGGGGCTCACTGGTGGTCCTGGGCGGCCCCCATGTTCCCTCCCTTGGTGGTCCTGGGTGGCCTCCTCACGGTGTCCAGGGGGGGCTCCCTGGTGGTCGTAGGCAGGCTCCCTGGTGGTCCAGTGGGGTGATCCTGAGGGGGGGCTGCACTGATAAACATTTAGCGTGGCCCCCCCGTCAAGAGAGCAGCCAATCGGCTCGCCACTGCTCAGGTCTGCAGACCTCAGCAGAGGAAAAGGCGATAAAGGGCTCTTCCTATTTACACTGTGATCAGCCGTGATTGGTCATGGCTGATCACATGGTAAAAGGCTTCCACGGAAGCCTTTTACCTCGGTCGGTAATGCGGTGGGTCAGAGTGACCCACGGCACCAACGATCGCCGCAATGCGCGCCCCCACGGGCGCGTAATTGCAGATTGTCCTGAGGACGTCAATAGACGTCCAGTCAGGATAATGAACCACCTGCCCGGACGTCATTTGTTAATACGCCGGGGGGAAGTGGTTAAAAATGCTCCTAGATGGCCAAATGGCCAAACATTCTCATGCCTGGCTGGAACAGTGTTTAAAAGTTGTTCAAACCACTGAGAGCGGCCAAGCGTGAATTCATGACTTTTAAACGCTGTTCCAGCCAGGCATGAGAATGTTTGGCCATTGGTTTTGGTGAGTGCAATCCCTATGGGAGCGGGACTTCGTGACACATCGCGGGTGTTTGTTTCCTTTCCAAACACTTCATAGCTGATCCAGCTACACTCCTCTGATTCATCTCTTGGGATCTTGCTTGATTTGGACTATGGACTGTGTTCTCGTGTTTTAAAAGCAATTACCTAAAATAAGTGCATCTCTTTTTTAGCGCTGCCTTGCTATTTATGTTCTTCTTGCATGTATGGTATTTGAATTATGTTACCTTAGTATATATAGGCAGCAACTTTTGATGATCTATTTTTTTATTTTCCTGGCACAGGGGTAGTAGGTATTGGGAAGGGCTACCTTGCACACAGTATATACCAATAATACCTACTCTTTGCATCAAGTTTTGCATTTTTGCCTTTTCATTGCCTATCATTTATTTTCTTTTTTTGTACAATATCATTCAGCTGCAAATAAAGAGATGCAGGGTTTTTGTTACACCTAGAAATATCACACCTAAGGCCTGATACACACGGGCATAATAGCAAAACTTCGGGACCGACGTCAAGCAAAAATCGGCATCAAAAACGCGATTTGGTCGGCGTTTTGCATCGGCGTTAATGTGCGTTAGTGAGCGTCGGCGTCAATAGGTGTTTTGTTTAAAAAAAACATTCCTCTGATATTTTTTAAACTATAAAAGCCGGCGCTAAAAACACCGGTTAATGTTGCTACCGAGTTGGTGAGCGTTTTGCTGGCTCAGCGTCAAAAACGCCATAACGCTATAGCCTCGGAGCGCACTGGCCATGGGTTCTGCTTTCAGCTCCCTAACGCCGGCGCTATCTACAGCTCAAAAACGTCAACATTTCTATGGGGCCATTGAATAACATGGAGAGCTTCAAAAACGCGGCGGTAAAAAACGTCTGTGTGTATGAGGCCTAAAGATTAATTTGATAAGACCTGAAAATTAAATGGTTACACACCAAAAACGTTGTATCACACTCTGAAATATGATACTAATTTAACATTATTCGGAAGCAGTACCCCAACTTTAAAACTGTATTAAACCCAAAACCAAAAATATAATATATTGCAGCTTACCAATCGTTAGATGTGGTGGCTGTATTCGTTTTCTATTTTAGGCTTTTCCACTCTGTTTTCACATGGTGATCCAGTTAGTAACACACCTCCTGTGTCAGAGTACCTACGCTTTGGATGAAAGGGCAACAAAGACCACCTTTAGACAGCAGCATTGTCAGTTTGGTGGGAGGTTAATGTTAGATGCACTAACAAATTGAAGCCAATCCCCAGCTAAAACCTTGTAAGCAGTTACAGCAACAAGTGTGTGTGTGTTTTTTTTTTTTGTTTTGTTTTTTTTTGGGGGGGGGGGATGGTGTGTCTCAACCTTCTAACTGCTACAGCTGCAGGACAGTTCTGTTTAAACACTACCGAATTTCTGTCTGGATCACTAAGTAAAAATGAAACTAAAGCAGACATCATCATATCTAAGATCTGGTAGGCTACAATATACAGTGCCTTGAAAAAGTATTCATACCCCTTGAAATTTTCCACATTTTGTCATGTTACAGCCAAAAAACATAAATTTTATTGGGATTTTATGTGATAGACCAACACAAAGTGGCACAAAATTGTAAAGTGGAAAGAAAATGATAAATCGTTTTCAAATTATTTTACATATCCATGTGAAAAGTGTGGCGTGCATTTGTTGTTGCCACTCTTCCATAAAGGCCACATTTGTGGAGTGCATGACTAATATTTGTCCTGTGGACAGATTCACCCACCTGAGCTGTGAATCTCTGCAGCTCCTCCAGAGTTACCATGGGCCTCTTGGCTTCTTTTCTGAATAATGCTCTCCTTGCCCGGCCTGTCAGTTTAGGTGGACGGCCATATCTTGGTAGGTTTGCAGTTGTGCCATACTCTCAATATTTGGATGATGGATTCAACAGTGCTCTGTTAGATGTTCAAAGCTTGGGATATTTTTTTTTTTATAACCTAACCCTGCTTTAAACTTCTCCACAACTTTATCCCTTACCTGTCTAGTGTATTCCTTGGTCTTCATGATGCTGTTTGTTCACTAAGGTTATTGAACAAACATCTGAGACTTCACAGAACAGCTGTATTTATACTGAGATTACATTACACACAGGTGGACTCGATTTAATAATTAGGTGACTTCTGAAGGCAATTGGTTCCACTAGATTTTAGTTAGGGGTATCAGAGTAAAGGGGGGCTGAATACAAATGCACGCCACACTTGTTTTAAAAAAAAAATTATCATTTTCCTTCCACTTCACAATTATGTTCCACTTTGTGTTGGTCTGTTATATAAAATCCCAATAAAATACATTTACATTTTTGGTTTTAACATGACAAAATGTGGAAAATTTTCAAGGGCTATAAAATGGAAAATTGTATACTCACCTTTCCGTAATTTTCCTTTCCTGTCGTATTTCATGACAGCATACACATGGGTTGTGACTCCGCCCCCACAACCTGATAGGATCTCATAGCTATAGAAGAATCAAGTGACCCCCTGACCGCATTCTCTGTGTATATCACCTAAACAGAGGGTGGGTGTTTGTATGCTGCCATGAAATACGACAGGAAAGGAAAATTACGGAAAGGTGAGTATAAAATTTTCCGTTTTCCTGTCGTATCATGGCAGCATACACATGGGAAATAACTCGCAGACTGGGTGGGTGTCAGAAAGTAAATTTATTTAGCAGGTAACCGATGAGTTTGACTGTAACACAGACTTCCCAAACTCTACGGTAGTTAATTGTGCCAGGTCCACTTTGTAATGTGTCATGAACGTATTTCTAGAGGACCATGTTGCGGCCTTACAAATTGTTTCTGCGGACACTCCGCAAAAAGCTGCCCATGATGCTGCCACTGCCCTGGTGGAGTGCGCCCTTAAACCCTCCGGTACTGAGACTTGGCAGGAAGAGTATGCTTTCTTGATGGAACTCACCAGCCATGTCGCAATGGTGCGTGAAGATGCTGCTTGACCTCTTCTATGACCATGCGGAATGATTAATAGACTATCCAATTTTCTGAAGGGAGCCGTTTTCTCCAGGTATGCTAAGATAGTGCTTTTGACGTCTAGTGGGTGCGGTTCGCCTTGTTCTGTGCATAATGCTGGAAGCACTATTTCCTGATTAAAGTGGAAGGATGATGCTACTTTAGGGACAAAGCGATCCGCCGGCCTTAGTACTACCCTGTCTGGATAGAATACCAGGTAAGGTTCTTTGGTCATTAGTGCCTGGATCTCCGATACCCTTTTTGCTGAGGTCACAGCGATGAGGAATGTTGTTTTAAGGGTCAGATCCCATAAGGATGAGGACTGTAGAGGATGGAAAGGCTCATGAGACAGAGCTTCCAGGACTGTTGATAGATCCCAAGTTGGAAATGAGGACCTCCTGGGGGGTTTGATTTTCATCGCGGCTCTTAGGAACTGGATGACAAGTGGCTGCATGGCCAGCCTGATACCTGTCATGGCCGAGAGTGCTGAGACTTGGACTCTCAGCGTGCTTGAGCTCAGACCTTTTTCAAGCCCCATTTGGAGAAAGTCCAAGATTTGAGGAATGCTGGGAGATGAGGCATCCCAGGGTTGTTCCAGGGCCACGGATGAAAATCTTTTCCAGACTGCATTGTAGACCTTATTGGTCATTGCCTTCCTGGCTTGGAGCAGTGTCTGCACCACTTTTCGGGAACACCCGTGGGCTAGCAGCCTTGACCTTTCAGCCTCCAGGCCATCAGGTGTAGCTTTTCTGGTGCCGGGTGGAGAAACTGGCCCTGGGAGAGTAAATCCGGAACAACCGGCAGAGGTAGAGGGTCTCTCGTACTTAGTTGGAGAAGCATGGTGAACCATGGCCTCTGCGGCCAATAGGGAATTACAGACAGGACTGTGGCTGATGTTCTTTTGAGCTTCCACAGGAATCTCGAGATTAAGGGAGTAGGAGGAAATATGTACCCCAGCTGGAACTCCCATGGGTGTTGAAGACAGTCCACCCCTTCTGCTGTCGGGCATACTGCTCTTGTGAGATACCTTGTGCACTTGGTGTTTGCTGGTGTCGCCGCCAAGTCTATGTCTGGGTGACCCCAGGTCTGTGTTATGAGCGAGTATGCTTGGTGACTTAAGCACCACTCGTTGTTTGAAAGGAAGCTGCGACTTAGGCTGTCGGCTATCTGATTCTGGACTGCTGGGACATGAACCGCCTTCAGGTCCGCCAGATTCACTTGTACCCATTCTAGGATAGGACGAACCTCCTCCAGAAGGGTACGGCTCCTTGTGCCCCCTTGCCTTTGAATATAGGCTTCTGTGGTTTTGTTGTCCAGCCGTAAGAGCACCTCCCTCCCCCGTAGGGATGGGCCGAAGGCTAATAGGGCCTGGAAGGCTGCTCTTAACTCCAGCACATTGGAGACAATTCCTTGAGCCTGAAACTGCCATCGACCTTGAGTCGCTGTGCCTTGATAATGCGCTTCCCATCCTTTCATACTGGCATCGGTAGTTACTACTTCCTGGATAGGAGGGACTATGTGTTTGAATCTCCCGAGGTTGTGTGCATGAGTCCACCACCATATTGACTGCTTTACTGCTCCCTGGATGAGGATTGGTTGGGTCACTGACTTCCCGTTCCACTGACGTAGGAATGAATTCTGGAACGTCCTCATATGCCACTGTGCCCATTTGACCATCGGTATGGTAGCCGACATGGACCCTAGGAGGCTGAGGCAGACTCTTGCTGGTAGTGATGTTGCTTCCAATACTTTCCTCATTTTTTGAGCCAAGTGGGCCACTTTTCCTTGAGGTAGCTGAACTTTGTTTAGCTTTGTGTCCAGTTCTGCGCCTAGGAAGACCATTTTCTGTGTTGGTTGCAGTTGGCTTTTCTTCCAATTTATTAACCACCC
>BLSH010152884.1:32728-44114 GCA_018402905.1 Glandirana rugosa
GAGGTTTGTGACGATAAAACCAGAGGAGACTGGTGTTGTAAAAGTGGGTCAAGAGGAGACTTGGTAAGTATACAAGTAATCGTGTGAAGTCTGCCCGGACATGTACACGAAATTCGTCCCCCTGGAACGTCCGCGACGCCCTAAAGGCAGGAAGTACCGCATCACACATCGGTTAACAAAAGAACCACTGATACCAGGGTCGACGGAACTCTAGTAACTGTTCTAAGAGGGTACATTAAGACCCGACTAAGGAGTGACAAGAGAACTAGTAACTTTGAGGTGCTACACGTTACAACGAACCTCGGGGTCTGTCTCCCTCTAACTGTCAGTTACAAAGAAGGTAACAACAGTAGGAGAGTGGTTTGACACGCAGCGCCGAATCGCAAAAAGGGCTCCGGTCCTAAAGCTGGAAATCCTTCCGGGGCTGAAGTGGTTAAAGGGAGTGCTCCTAATCTCAGCTTGTTACCTGTATAAAAGAAGCGATCAATCAGGTTTCAATCTCTCCACCATGGCCAAGACCAAAGAGCTGTCCAAAAATGTCAGGGACAAGATTGTAGACCTACGCAAGGCTGGAATGAGCTACAAGACCATCACCAAGCAGTTTGGTGAGAGGATGACAACAATGGAAGAAACATTGACTGTCAATCTCCCTCTGTCTGGGGCTCCAAGCAACATTGCACATCGTGGAGTTTCAATGATCAAGAGAACAGTGAGGAATCAGCCCAGAATTACATGGGAGAATCTTGTCAATGATCTCAAGGCAGCTGGGACCATAGTCACCAAGAAAACAATTGGCTACACACTACGCCATGAAGGACGGAAATCCCGCAGCGCCTGCAAGGTCCCCCTGCTTAAAGCACATGTACAGGCCCGTCTGAAGTGTGCTAATGAACATATGAATGGTTCAGAGGAGAACTGGGTGAAAATGTTGTGGTCAGAGGAGACCAAAATAGCAGTGTTTGGAGGAGGAGGAATGCTGCCTATGACCCCCAAGAACACCACCCCCACCGTCAAACATGGAGGTAGAAATATTATGCTTTGGGGGTGTTTTTCTGCTAAGGGGACAGGACAAATTTACCACCATGTACCGTCAAATCTTTGGGGAGAACCTCCGTCCCGCAGCCAGGGCATTGAAAATGGGTCGTGGATGTGTATTCCAGCATGACAGTGACCCAAAACACACGGCCAACAAGCACATTAAGGTCCTGAAGTGAGCTAGCCAGTTTTCAGAGCTTAATCCCATACAAAATGTGGAGGGAGTAACCAAGCATCAACCTCGAAACCTTTAATGACGTGGAGAGGATCTGCAAAGAGGGGTGAGACAAAATCCCTCCCGAGATGTGTGCAAACCTGGTGGCCAACTACAAGAAATGTCTGACTAAACAAGGGTTTAGGTACTACAAGGTACGAAGTCATGTTTTGCAAAGGAATGTTCATTTCTTTGTCAGTGGGCAAACGTACAAAATGAGCAAGGGGTTAAATACTTTTTTCCCTCACTGTATGTGACCCAACTGATAAAGACCCTCTTCTGTGAGACTACATTTATGTGTGCTCCTCATGAAGGGGAAGGTCACTAATACTTTTTTGCCAGGCAAGTTTGTGTCATCAATATCACTATATTTAGTTTAATATTTTACTTCATTTTGCTTTTTACAATCAGATGAAATAAACACTTATACGAGGGTTCTTCAAAAAGTTTCCACACTTTTTTAAACTCTATTAAAAAAATAAAGGTGCGGAAGACCTCGTATATCAAACTTTTTTTTCATGTACTAGCATATATTAGATGTTTATACAGTGCATCCGGAAAGTATTGTTTCACTTTTTCCACATTTGTTATGTTTACAGCCTTATTCCAAAATGGATTAAATTAATTATTTTCCTCAAAATTCTACAAACCGTACCCCATAATGACAACGTGAAAGAAGTTTGCATAAAGTCTTTGCAAAATTATTAAAAATAAAACAAAAAAAAAACAAATCACATGTACATAAGTATTCACAGCCTTTGCTCAATATTTTCTTGAAGCACATTTTGGCACCAAGCCTCAAGTCTTTTTGAGTATGATGCTACAAGCTTGGCACACCTATTTTTTGGCAGTTTCTCTCATTCTTCTTTGCAGGACCTCTCAAGCTCCATCAGGTTGGATGGGGAGCATCGGTGCACAGCCTTTTTCAGAACTCTCCAGGGATGTTAGTCTGGGCTCTGGCTGGGCCACTCAATGACATTCAGAGTTGTCCCGTAGCCACTCTTGTTATATTGGCTGTGTGCTTAGGGTCATTGTCCTGTTGGCAGATGAACCTTTGCCCCAGTCTAAGGTCCAGAGCACTGTGTAGATTGCTGCATTTATCTTTCCCTCAATCCTGACTAGTCTCCTAGAGCCTGATGCTGAAAAACATCCGTACAGCATGATGCTGCCACCTCCATGCTTCACTGTAGGGATGGTATCGGCCAGGTGATGAGCAGTGTCTGGTTTCCTCCAGACATGACGCTTGCCATTCAGGCCAAAGAGTTCAATCTTTGTTTCATCAGACTAGAGAATTTTGTTTCTCGTGGTCTGAGAGTCCTTCAGGTGCCCTTTGGCAAACTCCACCCGGGCTGTCGGGGGGGCGTGGCCTGATGGCGGACCGAGCCGATCACTAATACCTGACCTCCGTGCTTTCTCTGCCATCCTACAGCACATCCTGCACCGATCCGCCTGAGTTACCCACCGATCGCTACCTCCAGGCCGCGGGTACACACAGGGATACTGCCATGGTGAAATACAGCTCCAACAAGCCTCCTGCAGCTGGACAAGTGCTTTAGGCAAGATGGCACCGGCGGCCTTCCCTCCTCAGCTGCCTCGTCACCCCTTCTATTGGATGCACAAGAAGAATTCCCCCCTCTGTCACGGATTACACCCTCTGCGTCCCCAGTGTCACAACATGAATAAGAGGACACTCCAGATCCAGCTTCTGACGCTGCACTGCATGGTGAGTCTGCACACCCCCCCTGCTGAACCCACACTGGCACAAATAATGTCTGCCATACAAGACTGTAAGGCTACCCTCACAACACAAATAGAAACTATACGCATAGACTTCTCACTCCTTAAACAGGATGTGCAGAACCACTGTGGCCGCACCGGAGCTGCGGAAGAACGGATCAGCACTGTGGAGGACTCCCTGGCCCCATTCTTTGTCTGTGCATGACACTTCCAGCGAACTGGCAGCACGCCAGGCCGAGGTGGATGATTAAGAAAATAGGTCCCAGCAGAATAACTTTTGCTTTTGTAGGTTTCCCTGAAAAATCACAGGGAAGTTCCCCAAAATCATTCCTATACACCTGGCTGAATGATACCCTGGGCCCTGACTCTTTTCCACTTACTTTTGCCATAGAGCGTGCACATTGTACACCCCCCCACCCCCCTGTGGCAGGTACTTCTCCAAGGCCTATCGTAGCTTGCATCCTTAACTTCCAGGATAAAGTGGCCATACTACGGGCTGCAAGATTACGGGGTGAATTGCGCTTCAACGGTCAGACAATCCCCATATTACTAGATTGCTCTGCAGAAGTGCAGCGCCAATGTGCTTCCTTCATGCCTGTCAAGGCCAGACTATGGGATCAAGTGCTCCCGTATTCCATGTTGTACTCGGCAAAGCTTAAAGTCATCTCTGTGGGCAAGACCCATTTCTACACTTCCCCTGCAGATGCCTCCGCTTGGCTGGATGAGGCCTTTGGACGTCCACAAAGATCTCATAGATGATGAGATGCCCCTCCTGCAACCTTTACTGATTGAGGATCTAACCTTTTCATCCTTACAAACGATTTACAACCTATGCTACCTTCTTTACAGGCCGTTTTAAATGGATGCCCTTTGTCCCTGTACGTATCTTTATACTCACTATCCTCCTTCTATACTTGGATATGATATACACCTGGAGGAACATCCTGCTTCATCACAGATACTTTAGCTTCCCACGTATGCTGGTCTCAACTACTATAAATGTATGGAGTTTATGGGAATAAAAGGCGCTGCCTCAGTGGTGCTAATACATACATCAGATAATATATAAATAGTATCAAATATTATATAAATAGTGTCAGAAAATGAATAAAATCAGACAAATTAGTAAGCAGTAGACAAGTGGTATACTAACATGGTGGGTGATAAACCTTCCAAAGTGCACGCAGTGCTATGAAAGTATTGTGATCACATATCAATAACCATTAAAACAACCTGGTGTGTGCATGCAAACAGAGATTACGTAAATGAATAAAGTCCCAACTGGTATTACAACTTGTCCCCACTAGGGGTCAGTTCATAAGCCAGAAGCACTGTGAGAAAATGCTCTTCCAAAACGAGCCCAGAAATAAGTGGTGTCCAGATCTTAGTATAGGAGTCCTTACAAGGACCCTGGGTGGTTTTTGAACCGAGTGCAGTGCGGGAAGGGAAGGGGTGGAGCGAATCCGTGGTAACTCGTGCTCCCCTCCTCCTGTCTCCCCACTCACCGGTCGTCACAACACGCTGCGGAACCACCGCCGTCCAACCTTGGATAGTATGCTCCGGGTCCTCCCAGAGTAGTTCACATATATGGAGAAGATATGCAGTGGTTTTAAGGGTGATCCGCTCATATAAACTGGAAAATATGTAGTAACTTACATGAGGTTAAGAGAAGTGAGACATGGGTTCCTTCAGTGAAAAACCGGAACTTCCTTGCGTTCCAAATCAGGACCGGAAGTGCGCAATGACGCTAACCATGCTCCATCTGACGCGTTTCGTCATACGGACGCCTCTGATTACGTCTGTATGACAGCGCCACACCACATACCCTCACTTCTTTTCATGGTCTCAACTACTACCCCCACCTGGTATGTGGTGCTAGCACCACGGGTTTTGAGTTACAACTTCTTGTTAGGGTTCTAGGTTCACTATAATTGGGATGGAAGAGCGGGGCGGGTGGGATGGGTTGTTTGTGTTTGTTTTTACTTCTTTTACTGTACTTATTTTTTTCTTTTTGTTACCTATAGTATCTCACAAAAGTGAGTACACCCCTCACATTTTTGTAAATATTTTTTTATCCTTTCATGTGACAACACTGAAGAAATTACACTTTGCTACAATGTAAAGTAGTGAGTGTACAGCTTGTATAACAGTGTAAATTTGCCTTCCCATCAAAATAACTTAACACATAGCCATTAATGTCTAAACCGCTGGCATGACCAAATTGACCCCAAAGTGTCAATATTTTGTGGGGCCAAAATTATTTTCCAGCACTGCCTTAACACTCTTGGGCATGGAGTTCACCAGAGCTTCACAGGTTGCCACTGGAGTCCTCTTCCACTCGTTCATGAGGACATAGTGGAGCTGGGTGATGTTAGAGACCTTGTGCTTCTCCACCTTCCATTTGAGGATGCCCCACAAATGCTCAATGGGGTTTAGGTCTGGAGACATGCTTGGCCAGTCCATCACCTTTACCCTCGGAACCTTGGAGGTGTGTTTGGGTTCATTATTATGTTGGAATACTGTCCTGCGGCTCAGTCTCCGAAGGGAGGGGATCATGCTCTGCTTTAGTATGTCACAGTACATGTTGCCATTCATGGTTCCCTCAATGAACTGTATCTCCCCAGTGCCGGCAGCATTCATGCAGCCCCAGACAATAACACTCCCACCACCATGCTTGACTGCAGGCAAGACACAATTGTCTTTTGTACTCCTCACCTTTTTGCCGCCACTCACGCTTGACACCATCTGAACCAAATAAGTTTATCTAGGTCTCATCAGACCGCAGGACATGGTTCCAGTAATCCATGTTCTTAGTCTGCTTGTCTCCAGCAAACTGTTTGCGGGCTTTCTTGTGTATCATCTTTAGAAGAGGCTTCCTTATGGGACGACAGCCATGCTGACCAATTTGATGCAGTGTGTGGCATATGGTCTGAGCACTGACAGGCTGACTTCAAACTCTGCAGCAATTCTGGCAGCACTTATACGTCAATTTCCCAAAGACAACCTTTGGATATGATGCTGAGCACGTGTACTCAACTTCTTTGGTCGACAATGGCAAGGGTCTGTTCTGAGTGGAACCTATCCTGTTAAATCGCTGTATGGTATTGACCACCGTGCTGCAGCTCAGTTTCAGGGTCTTGGCAATCTTCTTATAGCCTAGGCCATCTTTATGTAGAGCAACAATTTTTTTTTTCAGATCCTCAGAGTTCTTTGCCAGGAGGTGCCATGTTGAACTTCCAGTGACCTGTATGAGAGAGTGAGAACGAGAACACCAAATTTAACACACCTGATCCCCATTCACACCTAAGACCTTGTAAGTCACATGACACCGGGGGGAGAAAATTGGCTAATTGGACCCAATTTGGACATTTTTACTTAGGGGTTTACTCCCTTTTGTTGCCAGCGGTTTAGACATTAATGGCTGTGTGTTGAGTTATTTTGAGGGGACAGCAAATTTACACTGTTATACAAGCTGTACACTTACTACTTTACATTGTAGCAAAGTGTTGTCACATGAAAAGGTATAATATATTTACAAAAATGTGAAAGGTGTACTCACTTTTGAGAGATACTGTGTCTCATATTGGTCCTTGTAGTAAAAAGTGATGGATATTTTAAAGGGGGCCTTATGCCCACTGCTGATTGCACACTATTGTTCTTATGGCTCATGCTTTAAGAGTTCAGTCATGGAACGTTAGGGTTATGAATTTTGCCTCATAATAGGTCCCTGGTTTTCCCTTTTCTTAAAAAGTACAAACCACACATTGTCTGCTTTCAAGAGACCCATTTATTAGCCCCTAAATAAATATCTAGCACTTAAAAAAGCCTGGGTATCCCATTTTCTACGCTACTCCTACCTCATACTCCAGAGGTGTATCAGTGCTTCTAGCTAAATTCCTACATGCAGAAATCATCAAGGTCTAGACTGACCCAGAGGGGAGCTTCATCCTAATATCTTTACAGATTGGACAAACTGCCCTGACCCTGGTCAATGTTTATGTCCCTCCCCCTTTTTCAGCAGACTTTTTAACCAAAATGTCATCACTCACATTGGATCTCCCAAGAGGTCCATTACTATATCTGGGAGACTTCAATGCAGTCCCTGATCCCTCTATGGACTGTTTGCGGGTCGAAGTGAAAATATTTAAAACCCTCCTAGAATGCATATGTGTTTATGATCTGGAGGATGCATGGAGGTGGAAGCATCCAGACACTAGCCAATTTACCTGCCATTCTGACTCTTCCCAAACAATGTCACGCATTGACTTAGCCTTTGCCACTTAATTGACCCTCCCTTTTAATCTCTCTACAGCCTCTATACTCCCTCGTGGAGTCTCCGACCATGCCCCCCTCCTATTGGAGGTTAAATCCCCCCCCCCCCAATGGCCCAGCCTTATTGCATTTAAATTCCTGTGGATAGTAGACCAGATAGTTTCTATCACATGCTCCAAGGATATAACAGAATTCTGGAGATTGAATCTTAACACTGCTACACCAGCCACAGAGTGGGAGGCCTTTTAAGACTTCCCTACCCTGAGCCTTTGTCAGTAACTGGTGCACTCCGCATGAATAATCGTATATGCACTGAGGAGCTTGAGTCTACTATGTTGCATGCAGAGGCAGCTTATAATGCCGACCCCACCCCCCACACTCATAATACCTGGTTGCACTGTCGCAGGAATTATGAACGTCACCTTCTAGATCTCACTAAGAAAAACATGCTATACACCTCTCAAAAGATTTTTGAGCACAGCAAGGTTGGAAGCTTGTTTGCTTACCTAGCATGCCCAGAATATGCACCTACATCTATCGCTCAAATGCGTCTCTCCAATGGCTTAGTAGTAGATACTCCTCATGAAATTCTGGAAGGGTTTGACAATTTTTTTATACCCAACTTTACACCTCAACTGCAAATTATACTGAGGATCTTTTAACAGCATATCTGACGGATATACCCCTTCTGTCACGTACCTGGTGGTGGAGTCTGACTTATGCAATGGGCAACCTCTCTTACGACCCTGATTCGGGAAACCCTGATAGAGTAGACAGGGGCTCGGGAGTGCAGAGAGGCACGAGGGTCGGACTGGGTCACTGGTGGTGGTGTGCTGGTCCGTGTGGAGCTTGTGCAAGTAGAAGCGTAGTGATGTAGACCGGGTCGGTAACAGGCTGGCGGAGCCGTACAGAGGGATCAGGCTGGAGAATAGTCGGGTGCAGGCAGAGTTTGTGAACAGGCAGGCCGTGAGGTACAAGGGAGTAGGCAGAAGAGTGGTTGTGGAAGCCGAGGTCAGTGCAGGCGCAGATCAACAGCAGGGTCACGACAAGCCGGGTCACAGGAACAGACAATCAGGATAACAGGTCGCTTCAGGAACACACAAACTCTGTAGAAAGAACAGCACTTGCTTCCTGGTGCTGTCTGCTTAAATGGCCGCTATTAGCATCATTGCTTGCACACACAATTCCGGTTGCTTCTTCCAGAATGCTTCAATAAGTTCTTTGGTGTGGATATTATCCTCGGGTTCCCATGAGTTCTTCTCGGGACCATACCCCTTCCACTTGACCAAGAACTGGGTTGAACCTCCCCTCTTCCTGCAAGCTAGAACAGTCTCCAACTCAAACTCCTCCTCCGTCCACCAGAACTGGTCCCGGTGGAGCTGTCCTCCGTACTGGAAAGGGATCCTGGGTCACTGGCTTCAGTAGCGTGACGTGAAACATCTGGTGGACTTGCATGGATGGAGGAAGGGTCAGCTCGTATGCCACCTTGTTTATTCTTTTCTTAACGGGGAAAGCCCGATAAACTTTGGTCTCAATTTCATGGAGGGGCAGGAGAGTTTCAGGTTTTTGGTTGCCAGCCAAAGTCGGTCACCTAGTTGCAGGTCCAATTCCCCCCCTCGCCCCGCTTCCCTTTGTCAAAGGCCCTCTTGTTAAGCTCCTGGGTCCGGGATAGTGTTTCCTGTAGCAATTGGTTGATCTTTTCCAAGGATTTTGTGATGTTTTGGGCCACAAGCACCGTGCTTTCTTGAATCATGCTGGGTAGAAATTTAGGATGTAGCCGAGATTCCCACAAAACGGAGATTGCTTAGTGGCTGAATGCACCGTGTTGTTGTAGGTGAACTCGGCTACCGAAAGCAGTGAGACCCAATCATCCTGGGAGAATGAGGCGTAACAACGGAGGTACTGCTCCAGGGTTTGGTTAGTCCTCTGTCTGGCCATTCATCTGCGGATGGTAGGCAGACGAGAATGACAGTTAAATTCCTAAGCTCGAGCATACTGCCTTCCAGACCCGAGACGTGAATTGTACTCCACAATCAGAAACTATATTGGTGGGGACTCCATGGAGGTGGACAATTTCCTTGATGAAGGCCTCTTCTGTTTCTGTAGCAGACGGGGTTCCCTTCATGGGTATAAAATGGGCCATTTTAGTGAGGCAATCCACGACCACAAAGATGGAGTTGAAACCGGCAGAGGGAGGCAACTCGACTATAAAGTCCATGGATATGTGAGACCATGTGTGCTCGGGAATGGGAAGTGGGTTTACTAGACCCCAGGCTTTGGCCCTACTTGTCTTGTTTCAGGCGCAGACTGGACAGGCGCTGACGTATTTCTTACAGTCCTTGTCAGCAGAGGGCCACCAAAAGGAGCGGAACATTAGTTCAAGTGTCTTGCGACTGCCAAAATCGGTGATGGTGACCAGGCTACGCGTAGCTCCTCGGGTATGAAGACTCTGTCACGGTACCACTACAGCCCATCTTTCAGTACTATTCAAGGGTCAGGTGGTGTAGTGAAGCTGGTTAGAGCCCGCCTGAGCCAGGATAGCAGGTCCTCTTGCGACAACAAGAAGCTCTGGGAAGGAAGGATAGTGTCTGGTGGGGCCGGATTTCCACAGTCGCTGAACATCCTGGATAGAGCGTCCAGTTTAGTATTCTTCGACCCAGGCCTGTAGGTTATGTGAAGTTGGAACCTTGAGAAAAAGAGTGCCCATTGTGCCTGACGGGGTTTGAGTCTTTTTGCAGTCCGGAGGTACTCAAGGTTCTTGTGGTCGGTGAAGACCAGAACAGGGTTTGCGGCTCCCTCCATCAAATGCCACCATTCCTCCAAGGGGATTTGATTGCCAACAGCTCTCGATCCCCATCATAGTTGGTCTCTGGTGGCTAGAGGTTCCGGGAAAAGAATGCAATGGGGTGAAGAGAAGCCTTGGGGCCTCGTCTCTGGGACAGAACCGCTCCCACCGTGGTCTCCGAGGCATCCACCTCCAGGATATAGGGCAAGACTGGATCCGGATGCTTCAGGACAGGAGCAGAAGTGAATAATTTCTTGAGTGTCAGGAAGGCTTCTTGAGCCTCAGGAGTCCACTGGAAATGGGAGTCTTGCTTTGTAAGCTGGATGATGGGGGCAATCACACCGGAAAACCCCTTAATGAACTTCAAGTAAAAATTTGCAAAGCCTACGAACCATTGCACCGCTTTTCTTGTCCACTAGTGCGGGCCATTGCAGGATGGCGGAGACCTTTTGTGGATCCATAGTAACCCCTTAGACTGAGATGATGAGGCCCAAGAAAGGGATGCTGGAGTGTTCAAACATTCACTTGTCAGCCTTTTCATATAACTGATAAAGGGGGTGCTTGGATATGGCGCTGTCTCAGCAGTGGAAAATACGTGTGTCCTCTATGTTCTATGATCATGTATATGGTTATAGTTTCGTGCAAGTGTGCATTTGAAAGGTTCAAGTATGCGTGTAACAATAATACATGGGGAAATAATGTGCCAGTGCGTAAAAATTACTGATAAATATTAAAGATTTTCTTTTATGTGTAAATAAACTTATAACGTGTTAGTCATAAACTATATTTTCATATAGCTTATACCTGTGGTGAATTATTAGTGGTACATTGATATCTTCACTGGAAAATCTTTTAAAATCCGACAAATGTGGTAAGTAAACAAAACAACGAAAAAGTTAAGAATATAATAAATTAGTCCATCAAGTGTGTAGATTTGTGACTTCAAGTGATTGTTCTTTCTAACATTGGTGACTTTGGGATCGTGAGTACATTCGTGCTCCCCCTATAGATTTCCTCCTTACCAGAGGGCACTGCCCCTGCAGGGGCCGCGTGCCTATCTTTATTTAATCCTGGTGGCTTTTTCCTGGGTCGGGTAGGGGGTATTCCTCTGTTCCTCTGTTCCTCTTTGGTGGGTGCCTTTATCCTGGGTAGGTTCCTTCTCTTGTTCGGTTGTTCTCCCTTCTTCCGGAAGATGGGTGATAATTACTGGTATTTCCAGTGTTGTCACCCCGGCCTCATGGATGCATCCTGGGAACTGCCTGTCACATGTTCCAGAAGTACAAACGGCCACTGTGATACAACTGGACTGTCTGCTGTGCCATTATTATGTCGGAGGAGTTTTA
>BLSH010152884.1:44972-58245 GCA_018402905.1 Glandirana rugosa
ACATATTCTCTGTCCCATGTCAATCGGTACTCTGGTAAGAGGAGGAGTGGTTCTGACAGTGCCCGGTAAGACTCATGGACGAGGATCTACGATAACGAAGGGGCAAGAAGGGTCAATAGGAGCCGGAGGGTGCCGACACCCGTGTGACGGGGTTGTAATTGACCCGGTGTCCCCTGTATTGGAATTGGAATAAGCGTAAGCTCTCCCACTGCTTACCTTTTGCCGAAAGTCTTACACTAAGCCGGTGATGCTTATAGACCAATACGGCAAGCCCGAGACGTTGCGGGGCCGGTGGAGAGTCGTGGACGACTTGCTGTACAAGTCCCTGATAGATCTGGTCAAGCACAAGCACCCCCTTTATCAGTTACACATCCCCCCTACGGGAGGGAATCTCTGGAAGGCAGCAGTCTAACAGCACAACCCATAAGCGCGGTACACACCCCTAAATCACTCAGCCTTTTCATATAGTCCATGTTGTTGTAAACGCCCCAGTACACACTTGACATGCCTGCGGTGTTCTTCTAGTGATGAAAAAAAGGCGAGAATGCCGTCCAGGTAGATTATGACGAACTGGTCTAGATAGTCCCTGAACATGTCGTTCAGCAGGTGCTGAGAGGTGGCCGGGGCGTTGCAGAGCCCGAACGGCATAACCAGATATTCGTAGTGGCCGAATCACATTCTGAAAGCCGTTTTCCATTCGTCACCCTCTCGAATGCGAATAAGGTTAAGGTTATGTCCCCTGTGGCCCAGTTAATGTTGGGGCAGTGTGCCCACAGCCGTGGGAGGCCGAGGATAACTGGGAAGAACGGGGAAGCAATAGCATCTAGGAGCAGGTACTCAGAATGGCCCGTGACAGTCTTGGTGAGGAGGAGAATGGTCTCATGGCTAACTGTACCCGACTTGATGATTGATCCATTGTAGACAGTGGCTCGGGAGTGCGGGAGTGGAGTCTGTGTGGAGCTCGTGCAAGCAGAAGCGTAGTGATGCAGGCTGGGTCGGTAACAGGCTGGCGGAGCCGTACAGAGGGATCAGGCTGGAGAAGAGTCGGGTGCAGGCAGAGTTCGTTAACAGGCAGGCCGTGAGGCACAAGGGAGTAGGCAGAAGAGTGGTCGTGGAAGCCGAGGTCAGTGCAGGCTGAGATCAACAGCAGGATCAAGACAAGCTGGGTCACAGGAACAGACAATCAGGATAATGGGTTGCTTCAGGAACACAGAAACGCTGTAGAATGGACAGCACTTGCTTCCTGGTGCTGTCTGCTTAAATGGCCGCTATTGGCGCCATTGCCGGCGCGCACACGCATAGGAGCGCGCAAACATGCACGGATGCGCGCACATGCACAAAGGCTGTCCAATGGCCCGAGAAGGTTCCTTACACCTTCCCTCCTTGAATAGAGATGACAGACGGGAGCTCAATGCTCCTCTCACTGTTGAGGAGGTGGAACTAGCGTCAGCTCAGATGCCGTCACACAACACCTGGTCCTGATGGATACCCCACTGAATGGTATAGTAAATTCAGACATCTATTGAGCCCCATCTTTTGCGGACATTCAATGCGGCCTTAAAGGGCATTATTCCTCCTTCCATAAGGGAAGCTTTGATTGTCCTCATCCTTAAGCCACGTAAAGACACGCTAGAATGTGATGCATACAGGCCTATTTCATTAATCGTGTAAATAAGGTGGTCCCTACTGAATATATGCAGACTTTTCCAAAATTTACAATACCCCCATGGACACTCTACCACTCTTGTTATAGTCTCTTTAGATACTTGTAAAGCATTCAACAGTGTAGAGTTGCCATATCTCTTTGAGGTGTTGCAATTATATGGATTTGGACCCTGGATGATTGCTTGGATACGGCTCCTGTATACTAGCCTGGAGGCCAGGGTTTGTGTTAATAACTTTATTTCCCCTACGTTCTCCATCTCAAGAGGGACACGCCAAGGATGTCCCTTATCTCTGTTACTGTTTGCCCTAGCTATTGAGCCACTAGTTGTCTGTATACGATCTACATCCTCTATACAATGCCTAATTGTTGGCAGTATAGGGGAACGAATTTCACTATATGCAGATGACACCCTTATATACTTGGCTGATCCCTCAAGCTCCTTACATTCCCTGTTACAAGAGATGGAGCACTTTGGCATGTACTCGGGCTTTCAGGTGAACTGGGCCAAATCCAGCATTTTTTCGCTGGACCCAGAGGCCGAGCAGGCAGTACATCAGTGTTCTCAACTTCAGACTACTAACTCCTTTCGGTATCTGGGAGTAATGGTACAACTACCTCTGAGCTCTTACGTGGTAAGCAATCTGTACTCTATTATCACACAACTGCAAAAGCGAACCAATCAATGGATGGATATCCCATTGGACTTATATGCAGAGTCAATTTGCTGAATATTTTCTTACCAAAACTCCTATATGTGATAGCCAACACCCCATGTAAAATTTTCGGTTTTTAGAAACCTCGAAATTGAACTCATTTGTGAGGCTTGGCCCTCCCAAACTTTTACTTTGATTACCTGGCTTCCCAACTAGTAGTGGTGCATGACTGGTTACATTCAACTCCGGCAAATGCTTGCACCACAACTGAAGCTGCCATACTCAAGCACTTTTGCACTGTGACCTTTTCTTCATTTTCTCTGGATCTTCCGGATTGACATCAATTTGCTGGTACCTTACCAGCTTCTGTTAAGTACCATCACTCACCACTGTGGATTATCATCAAGCACCTGCACCAAGGCACTTGTCACTACAATCAAGATTTAATTCAAGACATCACATTGTATCACCTCAAATTCCTAATATTCTCCTACACTTGATATGGAGGTTTCTTCATGAACTCTAAGAGGACTTTTGTTCTATGTCATTGACACTACATACATTGTATTGGGATGATATCCATTCTTCACTGTACCCTAATCCCAAGTACCTTGGATAAAATAACCAGTTTACGGTCCTACTATGAAGATGAAGAGGAGAAAGCATTGATAGGGTACATAGGCATGCACACAGGGTGTGCCTGGGCACACCCTAATCATGTGGCGCTGATTCCCTCTGCTTCCTGTCTCCCCCCCCCCCCCTGCAGTGCTGCCAGCTTCCCTCCTCTCCTCTCAGGGACAGGGAAGGGTCTGGTAAATATTTAATTATCTGGTCCCTTCCTTTTCTGAATGAACACAGTGATCTGTACTGATCGCTCCTGTCTTCATTCTTAACTGAAGCATAGTAAACTATGTTTACTGCGGGCTGCAGAGTAAAGGGACTGGGAATCTCTGTCCTCAGATTTTTTTTCTCTGCCTCAAAAATGAGACATCAAGGGTCTGTTTAGACACTAGATATTATATTAAAGCCCCATAACGGGGCTCCTAAAAAAAACTGTAAAAAAAAAAATAATAATAAAAAGCAAGATTGTAAAAAATTGTTTAAAAACATAAAGTTGTAAAAAATAATAAAAATTAAAAAACTACTGACACGGTCTACTGCCCTACCGACACCAATCTTTGCTCTACTGACACCGTCCACTGCTTTACTGATATACATGTGTGTTTGTGCTCTGGGGTGCACACCCTAATACTATAGGCTGCCCACATCAATGATATGGTCATAAAGCTCTGAGAAGTTCTGTGCAAATTTGGAAACTATCTTGGATAGATTATTAGTCACTGTTTTATCTTGTTTATTGCCTTTCAGATAAAACTTAAAGGCTTTCCGTGTGAAGGGTCCATTTTTGCTCAGCGAGGATCGATCTGTTGATCCCCGCTAAGCCAATGGATGGCAGCTCCGTCTCCGCTCACTGAGCGGAGATGGAACTGTCAGAGGCCCGCTCTGCTCTATGGGGATCAGATAACAACAGACCGCCTGTCCGTTGCCATCCGATTCGCTCCGATCTGATTCTACAGACGGATGGAAAATAGGGTTTCCATCAGTCTGTTTTTCACGGACAGTATCGAATCGGAGAGCGACGGGTGTCAGCAGACATGTCTCCACTGACACCCGCTGCTCCATAGGACTGCGATGAGTGTCCATTCAGGTCCGCCTGGACAACAGACAGGCGGACCTGAATGGAATTCCAAAAATAAACAGTCGCGCTAATCCCAATATGAATCAATAAAAAGTGCTAATTAACCAGGTAAATCTCAAACCAATCATATGACAAAAAAATATCAAAATGAAAATATTAATTATTTCTGTCATAAACAGATAATTCAATCCATATGTCTTGTATAAGGTGTCAGGCCATGCTGTTTCTTTAAATCCGACCACCACCAAGGAGCATGCACACCGGGTGGAATAACAAAAATGGGTACTCTTACCAGAGCCCAGTGACTCACTATCTCTAGTGAAGTCAACACAGGCAGACAGCAATGACCCACTGTGAGGTATCAGGGAAGTCTTTTCTTATTTCTCCAGCCTTGTCTCGTAGCCGGCTCTAGGGGGACCAACTCATAGATGAACCGCCACAGATCCCAATTAAGAGAAGAGGTGCATATAGCGTAATTCCGTATAAAATGGTTTATTTAAAAAACATAAATATATACTCACAAAGGTACATATCAATCTTGCAATCAGATAAAACAAAATGCTGCAGCACAAAACGCTCGCCCATCCTTCCGGGTGTAGGTGACGTCAGCACGTATCTCCGCCCTACATGTTTCGTCAGAGTTGACGTCTTCCTGGGGCACGGGCAACGCGCTGAAACGTCACCTTTATATAACCACATGCGGACCAAGCCTCATTATGAGTCTCCGCCGCCATTTTATCGTAGACTCAATTTCTAATGTATACTAATGCGGACCTCTTAACTGTTATCGCTAGTCAACTTAATATTCCTTTCTTTATTTATACACAGTTTACAGTCTGATAGCCGCTCTTGCCTCATTGGTTGGTGGGAAGAGTGGTTATAACATATTAAGGATGAGAATTCATTCTTGGTGAGTGTTTAGTAGTCAAATCATCGGTTCACCATTCTGGGATGAACACTAGCAATTTAGGGTTTTCACTATCTGTCATTAATATTTATACATGACTAGAATTGCTTTAGATAGTGTAGCCAACAAACAACCCGTTTTCGGAAGCCGCTAAGAGAACTGTCCCCTAGATAGAGAGTGTCTCCTAGGGCTAATCCTCATTCTAAAAGTTCTCCCAATAATGAGATGTGACCCTACTTAGGGACTTTTTAGAGTGAGATTCAAGCTTATATCAGTTCTACCGTGCAATTATAAGCGAGTGCAATATAATATATACAATGATATAAGAACTGTTCCTAAGAAAGGAATATTAAGTTGACTAGCGATAACAGTTAAGAGGTCCGCATTAGTATACATTAGAAATTGAGTCTACGATAAAATGGCGGCGGAGACTCATAATGAGGCTTGGTCCGCATGTGGTTATATAAAGGTGACGTTTCAGCGCGTCGCCTGTGCCCCAGGAAGACGTCAACTCTGACGAAACATGTAGGGCGGAGCTACGTGCTGACGTCACCTACACCCGGAAGGACGGGCGAGCGTTTTGTGCTGCAGCATTTTGTTTTATCTGATTGCGAAATTGATATGTACCTTTGTGAGTATATTTTTATGGTTTTTAAATAAACCATTTTATACGGAATTACTCTATATGCACCTCTTCTCTTAATTGGGATCTGTGGCGGTTCATCTATGAGTTGGTCCCCCTAGAGCCGGTTACGAGACAAAGCTGGAGAAATATGAGAAGACTTCCCTGATACCTCACAGCGGGTCATTGCTGTCTGCCTGTGTTGACTTCACTAGAGATAGTGAGTCACTGGGCTCTGGTAAGAGTACCCATTTTTGTTATTCTACCCGGTGTGCATGCTCCTTGGTGGTGGTCGGATTTAAAGAAACAGCGTGGCCTGACACCTTTCAGAGGAAGAATTTACTGCACTGTTAAGAAAGTAGATGTGTCTTATCACCTTGTGATCTCTACTATTTTGAACTTATCACTTTTGTGCACTTTTTTCTATGCCTGACTAACACGGAGGACTAGACATATGGATTGAATTATCTGTTTATGACACAAATAATTAATATTTTCATTTTGATATTTTTTTTTCATATGATTGGTTTGAGATTTACCTGGTTAATTAGCACTTTTTATTGATTCATATTGGGATTAGCGCGACTGTTTATTTTTGGAATTTTATTTGTTCACTATATCACGGAGAACACAGTTGCAGCTTTTTATATATAATTTTGGTTTGGGATTTTAGCGCAATATAATTTTGAATTTACTGGGACCTGAATTGAATGCCCGTTACTTGATGACTTTATCAACAAGTTAAAGGTTAAGATTCAGCTTAGCTCGCTCCAGTTCCATTTTATTGTGTGTAATGGGGTTGCTCCTAAAGATGCTCACCTTGAAAATTTTTGTTCGTGTGTTTTGTGCCACAATTTTTTTCCAGAGTAAGAAATTCCCCCTAAAACCTTTGTATGCACAAGTCAACATTTCTCCTGTCTCTAACATTTAACCTTCATTTCTGCACCACAGATAACTGAACAGAATGCAGACCCAGAGGAAATGTTGCTGCCCTACCTGAGAAGAAAACGTATCCTTGTGTCCTTACAGTGGTAATTAAAAAACCATAATAAACGACATCCCAGAGTCGATCAAATATCAAAATTTGAACTGTATGCCAATATGATTGTGCTGACTTTCTCATGCTGTTTCATTTGAAATGAACCAACAGGGTTTGTACATGCTGATCTGGTCCTACATGTTGAATCCAGCGATATAAGTGCTGAGTAGTATATATGAGCTTCTGGAATTAGAGCATAATGGAAGACTATAAAATATCATCTCTTCCTTTAAAGTGGAGTTTCAGGCTAAAATGCATAAAGGTCTCAAACAATAGAGCACCCCACACCCCCTAATTTTTGAATATATACCCTTTTTGGATGTGACAAGGTACTTCACTTCCACGATTGCCTCCTCTCCCCTTCCCCTCCGCCTTCTAGGACCTGTGTGTGTCCCAGAAGATGACGGGACCATTCAGAAAGCACAGCGTGACTTGTGCATGCGCAGTAGGAAACCGGCTGTGAAACCTGAAGGCTTCATTACTGGTTTCCCTTACTTGCAACGCCGACGCCTGCACCCGAAACCGATGGACGAATCGGCCTGGGGTGCCGACATAGCGGGATCCCTGGACAGATAAGTGTTCTTATATTAAAAGTTAGCAGCTACAGTATTTGTAGCTGCTGACTTTTTAATTTTTTACACAGGCTGGAACTCTACTTTAAAGTGTGTGTGTGTGTGTGTGTGTGTGTGTGTGTGTGTTTATACACTCCCAAAATTCGTCTTCTCTGGGTCCAGCCAGGTTCAGTCTTGAACTATTTCTGCTGTGAAATGAAGTGAAAGCATTTCAAGCTTCAGGAGGCATCTTCCTAATGGCTATATTGGCCACCTTATCTCTTTGCTGCAAATTTTAACTTTATTTCAAAGGAAAGTGTTGATAATCTAGTCTAAGTGCAGATTAGGGTTAGGTGATCAGTGTGTTCATTTTATACTAATAGGGACACAATTACAAATTACATAGTAAATGTTTGGTGGGACCTGCTGGTGGCCTTCCTACTGTCATTGATCTTAAAATAAAATATGTCTAAATCAAGGACAGGTAGCCGTAGAGCTGTTGACATAGCTAGTATGGTACTATGGACCAGTGCTGATGACTGATGTTGTTAGGGAATAGTGGGGTATCAGCAGAATAAAATTAAATTTTGACATTCATTTTCCATGTAACTACTCTATCCTCCATAGCTTACCAGTTTTTTTTCAGCATTGCAGATCTCCCGGGCCTCAGATGTATATTCTAAGCCCTACCACTGCTTCCATCACCACAGCAAGCAAGTGGTGAAAGATTTGGTGTAGCAGTGAGTAAAAAGAAGAGAAAAGGTTGTAGCGATAATAATTACTATCACAATATTTCATATTATAACAATTGTTGATACACTCACTGGGGCGGTGCGCTTGCGGGATGGGAAAAACAGTCCTGCAAGCAGCATCTTTGGGGCGGTTTGGAAGTGCTGTATACACCGCTCCTAAACCGCCCTGCCCATTGGAATGAAATGGCAGTGCTTCTGAAGCACCTGAAAAGCGATTCGGAAGTGCCGCAACACGAATGCTTTTAACCCATTGTTAACCCTTTCTTGGGGGTTAAAAGTGCCCCGCTAATCCACGTGTAGGGGAAGAGGGGAAAACAGTTTGGGCACAATGGCAGGAATACACCTCCGGCAGCACCCAGGTACCATCGAGCCTAGACATAACGCTCCTGGAGCTAGCAGAACCCTCAATTAGGGAAAGGAAGAGCGCAGGCCTCGGCCATCGGTGAGATGGAAATATTACTCAATGGGGATCTGATGACGTCTGTACCCCTTTACATAGTATGGTGTTGGAAGCAGGGGCGGGCTGGGCCGGGGGGCAGGATGGCATTTTCCCCCCAGGCCGTCCTAACTTACATGCAAAACAGCCGGCGGCCGGCCGCTGACATATTTTTTTTTCACTTGGATGAAGTCAGGCTGAGGGGCGGGGGCACAGCACTTCACTCTCATGTGTGTCATTAGACCCTCCCTCACCCCCCCCTCCCCCCCTCCCCCATGCAATGGCTCGTATCCCTCCTGTAGTGTAGATCTGGCCGCCGCCGTGCCACCCACTCTGTTAAGTGGAGTGGAGTCCTCTTTTCCTGAGCTGCGGAGTGATCTCTGTTGGATGGACTGGTCACTGGGACTGTTAGTGGAGCCGAGGAGGAAGCGTGGAGTCTATGCTTCGGAGGGAGGGAGTGAGTGTCAGTGCAAGGACTGAGCTGAGGAGGAGGAAGCATGGAAGCATTGGAAGGTGCTGGAGGACTCATAGGATTGTAATTTAAAATATAGTTTATACACACAATATCCAATGTTGCTATTGATCCATGTTTAGAAGCTTTCCAAGGGTTCGGGGAGGGGAGGGGGGGTGTTAAGGTGGTGATTTCTGCTGTTAAGCTGAAAAAATATAACTGAATTCTTTATTCACTCAGCACCCATTGAGTGGCTTTCGATCAGTCCCTGGTCCAGCTTGGTTTAATTAGTGAACATTGCACCAAATGGAGGAAAGGGTACCCAGGTCAGGCTACATCTTCAGCTACTGAAGATGTAGCCTGACCTGGGCACCCTTTCCTCTATTTGGTGGAGTGAATAACCTACTTGGTACAAGACTAGTCTTGAAGTTTAACACAGTGGTGGAGAATACTTGCCATCCCTTCTACTTAGTAATATAAATCTATGCACCACTGAGCTAGGAGTTAAACATTTTTCTCAGAAATATGAGTTTGTAAGTGGGAGACTAGTCTTGTACCAAGTAGGCTGGGGTTTTGCATGTGCAGCCACTAGTAACACCTTTTGTGACTGTGTAATCTGGCGGCTCTCCTCTCTTTGCATTGCATGCTGCATTAATTGGCACTGATGATGCTGCATTGATGGGCACTGGTGAGGCTGCATTGAGAGGCACTGACGGGCACCGGTGACACTGCACTGAGGGGCACTGATCAGGCTACTTTGTATGGGCACTGGTGAGGGTGCATTGATGGGCACTGATCAGGCTACTCTGATGAGGCTCTGGTCATAGGCACTGGTGATGCTGCACTGATCAGGCTGAATGGATGGGCACTGATGAGGCTGCATTGGATGGGAACTGGTGAATCTGCATTGATGGGCCCTGATTAGGCTGCACTGATGGGCACTGGTGACACTGCACTGATGGGCACTGATGAGACTGCATTGGATGGGCACTGGTGAGGCTGCATTGATGGGCACTGATCAAGCTGCATTTGTGGGCACTGATGAGGCTGAGCTGATGGGCACTGGTGAATCTGCATTGATGGGCACTGATTAGGGTGCATTGATGGGCCCTGATTAGGCTACATTGATGGGCCCTGATTAGGCTGCATTGATGGGCATTGGTGACACCGCACTGATGGGCACTGATGGGGCTGCATTGGATGGGCACTGGTGAGGCTGCATTGATAGGCACTGATCAGGCTGCATTTGTGGGCACTGATGAGGCTGAGCTGATGGGCACTGGTAAGGCTGCATTGATGGGCACTGGTGAGGCTGCACTGATGGGCACTGAGGCTGCATTGATGCATTATTTTTGCTAAGCCACCTTTGTTGCTATTAACATTAAATTATGTTACCACATTGTATCATATTTGTCTGGCTTGATAACATCAATATCCGTTACAAAACCAGGTGTGCATGGATGGTAAGCTGATTCAGTGGCTCAATGGGCCACTTGACTGGACTTGCCCCCCAAGCCTAAGGTTAAGTATTAATGAACCAAAAGGCAGTAGAGGCTGACCAGGACAAATGTCTGATGGGCTATACCTAGGGGAGCTGGTGGGGATGGTGGAAAACCCCTCGTCCCTAAAATAAGCGGTGGCCTCTCCCTCAGTGGCAGAGGGGGAGAGGCCCATCACTATGGCGTGGCCTCTTGCCAGTCGGCCTTTCAGGCAACCTTACCGGCGGGGAGGGCATGATGGAGGCACTTTGTGGCCCCCCTCCTCCGTCGAGGAGGGACGGCCTGGGGTCACAGTTGCGCCGGTGTGTTACATGCCAGCATCTCAATTGGGGACGTAGGGGTGCCACCATACCCCCAGACCTCCGACATTGCTTCGCTTTCTTAGGTTGCCCTGGAAGCCCACTGATGTTATAAATAACTTTAGATATGACGTGACGACACATGGTTTACTAAAATGCATATCTGCAAATATTCTTTGTGTGTTTAAAATAAAGATTACTTAAAAAAAAAGTGCCCCGCTAGTGGCCGAAAAGTGCGCTAAACTGACGGCAAACTAGCGTCGCTTTATCGCTAACGCTCAGGCGGCCCCAGTGTGAAAGCAACCTAATACAAACTATTTTTCTGCAGAATTGCAAACAGCTGCTAGGTTTTAGCTGAGGACATAGGCATACAGGGTTCATTTCAGTGCTGGCCAGCATGACCAGATATTCTGTATGATCACTGCCTGCAAAGAGGACCTAGTGACAATTCTGAAGTCTCCTTGTGTACCTCTGATGTCAGCACTTTTTTGATTGGAAATGTCACAAAAGGTACAGGGACCATCTCAACAGCAACCTCTTCAATCATCAATGATACAGTATTGGATTTGTGCATTCAGATTTTCTATGTTTAAAATGTCTAAATGCCTCTATATCCCCCCCCCCCCCAAGGGGCCTCCCTTTACCCTCAAGCTTTAAAAACAGTAGTGGGGATACTATGGCAATTATTGGGTTACTGCTCATTTCTGTCTCCCCAGCTTGCAGTTTCAAAGTTTCAAGCTCCACTGAACTTCTATTTTGTGAGCTAAAATTAAATGTAACAGCTATTGGAAAGCTACGTTAAATATAAAACTATGTTTAAAAATAACATTAAACATTTTAGTAGCATGATTTACAGTGGCAACAATACCTGATGTTGATGGCAAACCAATGGTCTGAACAGGCACTTTGTAGCCAAAAACTTTCAAGCCTTTATTCATCCAATTTCACCAGCTATTACACCATTCTTGGCATTAGAGCCCTTACGAAGGGATGCCTAGTAACCTTTTAAATGTGTTGATCTGAGTAATTGTATTCACTACATCCAACACCACCAAACACACCTACAATGAACTACAATCAGGCAAACTGTGCTTTTTTGCCTATATAGGATAGAAATCCAATGAGCAGTTGGGCAGTCAGGAACAAGCACCTATACAGCTTAGAACTGTGAAAAGAAACTGAGAACCACATATTGTCCTCGCTGCACTGATACACCCTTGATGTAGGAAGAACAAACCACAAGATGTAGATGCCATAAGAATTTTGGAACTTACTGCAAACACCTTGTCCCAGTCTCTTGCTCTAAACTGATAGTTAAAATGTATATTTTGCAAAAAAAATGAATGTTTTATCTAATAAAGTAATTTCTCAAGTCATCTTCCAGGACGGCACACCTGAGAGATGACTGGTCCCACCTGACAGGAAACACAATCAAGACAGAGTTGTCTCACATGACAGGAAAACACAATCAAGACAGAGTTCAAAAGCCCCCAGCCCCTCCAATGCTCCTCAGTTTTTGATTGTGTTTCCCCACAGCGAAACAGTTTGTTTTTTGCTAGATCCAAGGCTGTGAAGCTGAGGGTCTCCCCCTGGGAACCAGACCGCAGGCTTGAGTGGCTGGAGGGTCAGGTGGGGTCTCCGTTACTTCTCCCAGAGGGGCTATTCCCTGGACTGGTAACAGTCTTCTAAGGGGGGGCAGCAGGACTGGAAGAGCCCCCCTGAGAACTGAAGGACCCTGGGCACAGTGGGGTGGCCAGAAACTTCAGTGACCATTTTCCCCCTCCCTCTTCTTACCTGGCTGGGTTGTCAGGGATCGAGGAGGCTGGGCTGTGTCTGTTGTTCCACGGGCCTCCATTGCAGGAGTAGCCCAGCTCCTGTGTAGTCAGTGGCGTTGGAGGCGCATGGAGACGCCGGGAGAGGACGAGGAGGCAGTTTGGATCGATTTCCTGCTTTCCCCCTTGTGACCGGAAGTGACGTCACGTCCGCTAGAGGGTGTTTCCGGTCCTCAGGGCTTCACCAAAATGGCAGCGGCAGCGTTTTTTGCACAGGAGGGGAGTGACCAGCATCCAGCGGAGCGGACGTCCACAATCCTCCTGCTCTGACAGTAGAGCCACAGCAGCGGTCGGCCGGAGAAGCTCTGGCTTCTACAAGGATGGACATAGGAGGGACCGGCAACGCTCATAGCCACAGAGGAGACCACAGTGGGTGAGTCGGCCGGCTGGCAGGGGTACTAGTGGGGTGTGACCCTGAACCCTACCCCTGCAAGGCAGTGGAGGCTCGTCCATAAGGGCTGGGGGGCTACGCCCCACCAAAAAAATAAGTAAGAAATAAAAATAAAAATGAACTATAATTATTAACCAACAGCCAGCACAGCTAGATAGAAACTAGAAAGAAAAAAAACCTTTGGAATCTCTCTCTAGCTGTGCTTCTGTTGCTAATTGCTGGAATAGACAGATTAGATAAGAAAGAGAAGTGTAATCTGCCTAGTAACAGGGCAGACGTCCCAAATCTCACTAAAAAACCCTATCTAGAACACAGTAAAATGAATTCTCCACCATCATTGGCTGCTTTCCAACATTCCATTCTAAATATAGGAGCTATTAGGGACGTCTGGATCTGCAGACCTTAAACTGCCTAGTCCATTTGGTCTCTGCCTGGGGGGGAGCCAAGATTTTCTCTGCTTGCAGTTACACATTCTA
>BLSH010152884.1:59127-72492 GCA_018402905.1 Glandirana rugosa
TCTGGGAAGACGAAGAAGGAGGAAGAGGAGACTCTGGACGCACCGTCCTTGGGACTGGTGTCCGGGGAATTCACCAGAGAGGTCCGGGAACACTCTTTCTTGGGAGTTGTGATCTGTCACGGAGGTGAAGGACGGAACCAAATTCCCAACGAACTTTTCTGGACTCTCATCAGTTGTAGAGACATGTCGTTCTTTTGGGAAGTATTGGACTCTACAAAGAAAAGGACTGTCAAATACTTATGTAAATTTCGTCTTCCCGAAACACACAAGTACGTCGTCAAATAGTAACGTCATTGGTGTAGAAAATATCACCCTTCTCCAGGTGGGTGGAGCCTATAAGGGGTGTGGCTTCTAAGAAGTGGGATGGGGCAAAAAGGAAGGGCAGGGTCTGGCGCCCCACCATCTTAAAACTTCACCAGCCGCCACTGCTGCAAGGAGCAGTAGAGGTTAATACAGGTGCATTTATCTTGCACACGTGGAATCCATGGCCCAGGGAGGCGCCAGCAGGACTAAGTCTAAGACCTCTTCCCACTATAAAAGATGTGGTTACTGCAATGATAAACTGCTGCATGAACACACAAAGCCCTTCTGCTTTAAATGTATTCATAAACTGTCAGGAAAAGAAACATCTCAGGTTATGAAGGGTTTTCTTGCTGTACAGAGATGTTGACTACTCTCAGGTCTTTTCAAGCAACCCTTAAACCAAGGCAGGAAGTGGAGGCACTGTCTAGTGTTGAGGGTTCTTTCTCACAAGGGCCTGGAGAGACCACTTAAGGGGCCTGTGGTCAGGGTTCCTGCCACGCAGGTCTCAGAGGAGAAGGAGGAAGAAGCAGAAGGGTCTGAGCAGAGTTGTCTGGAGGAGGATAGCCAGGAGGAGGAAGAATCCAGACCAGGCAGACACATTTTCTCGTATAATGAGATGGAGGGTCTTCTCAAGGCCATTTATGCCTCTGGGGAGATTCAGGAGCCTGCTGCGCATATGTCAGCTCAGGATAAAATGTACAGAGGTTTAGTCAGCCCACAGGCTAAGGTTCTTCCAATACATCAGGCTCTAAAAGATATTATCCTGAGGGAGTGGAAGGAGCCAGAGAGGAAACTCTTAAAATTCAAAACCTGGAAGCGTAGGTGTCCCTTTAAAGATGAGGAAGAGGAGAGATTCTTTAAGACTCCTAGGTTAGACGCTTCCCTGGCTCAGGTCTCAAAACAATCCGACCTCTCATTTGAGGATGCAGGTAATATTAGAGACCAGATGGATAGGTGGTCTGAAACTCTACTGCGCAGAGCCTGGGAGGCCAATGCGGCGTCAATGAGATCGGCCCTGGCCTCAGCTTGCGTGGCTAGAAACGCAGACATGTGGGTGAGCAAGATCCTGGACCACGTTTCGCATACATCCAAGTCAAAACAGGTGTTAGACTCCCTGGAATTGATTGGTAAAGCGGTAGCCTATCTAGCAGACGCTGCTGTTGAAACTGTACGTACAACAGCAAAGTCTGCAGCCCTGCAAAATTCGGCTAGAAGAGCCTTATGGGTGAAGACCTGGGACGGGGACCATACATCAAAGTCACGATTGTGTGGTCTCCCCATTTGAGGGGTTATTACTATTTGGCGCAGGATTTGATCAGGCCCTGGCCAGATCTACAGAAAAGGGGAAAAAATTCCCGGTGAAGCCTAAGAAGACCAAGGGAAAATTTTTTCGAGGCCCCCAAGAGTCCAATCAGTTTAAGAACAAAAATAAAAATAAAAAATGGGGGGTTGGCAAAGGAAAACCAAAAGGGAGTCTCCTTTTTTCTGGCCAAAAGTCGGCCGAGAAGGACTCCAAGTGACGCCAGTGCCAGCGTAGGGGGGAGGCTCTACCAATTCTCCGTCCAGTGGGAGAAGATTACGCAAAGCCCCTACATCTTACAGATAATAAGAGAAGGGTACAGGTTAGAGCTGACCTCCTTACCCCCTCAGTTTTCTCCTTACCCATCTGCCCAGGGACAGACAGAAGGCAGCGGGCCTCCTGGAAAACATCAATCAGTTGGCTGAGCAGAGAGTCATTGTTCCGGTGCCAACAGTAGAACTCGGGAAGGGGTTCTACTCTCACATTTTTGTAGTCATAAACCTGAGAAGGCTGAACGAGTTCATATGGTACAAGAAGTTCCGTATGCAGAATATTTACAGCGTCAAGAAGCATCTGTTAAAGGATGTCTTCATGGTCACAATAGACCTGAAGGACGCGTACCTTCATGTCCCCATTTGTACGGAACACCAGGGTCTGCTGCGGTTTGCAGTTTGCACCAAAGAGGGTGTCCAACACTGGCAGTTCAGCGCCTTGCCCTTCGGTTTGGCATCCAGCCCGAGAATCTTTACCAAGGTTCTGGCGGAAGTGGTATCTTTCCTCCATCTAGAGGGAATTGCGCTGATCCCGTACCTCGACGACCTGTTGGTCTACAACCAGCCACAGGTGCAGTTGATGGTGGACCTGGACAGGGTAGTAGCCACACTAGAGTGCCTGGAATGGCTAATCAGTCGGGAGAAGTCCTCACTGGTTCCCTCCCAAACTAAGACGTATCTAGGATTCCTGATAGACTCTGTGGCGCAAAAGCTCATTTTGCCCTAAGCGAAGGTGGAGACCTTGGTAGGGGCAGTAGAGTCTCTTCTAGAACCCAGAGAGTTGTCTCACAGGTTCATTATGAGGGTACTAGGACTGATGACATCCTGCATCCCCGCGGTGCCCTGGGCTCAGTTTCACTCCAGACCTCTCCTGGGATTCCTTTTCTCCTCCTGGGATGGGAAAGGAGGATCCTTGGACCAAAGGGTGCTGGTCCCAAGGAAGGTAAAGGAGTCGCTTTGGTGATGGCTCAACCCGGACAGGTTAAGTCAGGGCCTTCAGTGGAATCAGCTCCAGCCAGTAAAGGTCATGACCGATGCAAGTGCCTGGGGTTGGGGGGCCCATCTAGAGGAACTTTGTGCCCAGGGGGTTTGGAACGAGAGTCAGAGGGACACTTACTCCAATTTCAGAGAGCTCCTAGCAGTCAGACAGGCCCTAAAGGCCTTCGAGGAAAGGATCAGGGGAAAAAAGGTCCAAATCCTTTCGGACAACTCCACTACGGTGGCCTTCCTGAACCGTCAGGGGGGTACAAAGTCCAGTTCCCTGATGAACATAACGCAGGAAATTCTGGAATGGACAGAGATGAGGATTCCCTCGATCTCAGCCATCCACATATGGGGGGGTGTTCAACCTAGAGGCAAACTTCCTCAGCAGGCAGCAGATCCTTCAAGGAGAATGGGAGCTACACCCCGAGGTGTTTTCGAGGTCAAAGCTTCGGGACACCAGAGGTGGACCTCTTTGCCAGAGGAGGCAACAGGAAAGTCAGGAGATTCTTTTCCCTGTACAGAGAGAGAGGTTCAGAGGGGGTAGATGCATTGGCCCACGAGTGGAATTTCAGGTTAGCCTATGCCTCTCCCCCCTTGGCTTTAATCCCGAGGGTGCTACACAAACTGAGTCAGTCAGAGGGCAGATTAATTCTGGTAGCGCCATGATGGCCCAAGAGGCCGTGGTTTCCCACTCTAAAAAAAATTGGTCTGTAAGCCCTCCTCAGCACCTTCCAGATTGGCAGGATCTCCTCCTTCAGGGTGCAGTGGTTCACTCGAATCCTGCCTTCTTCAGTCTGATGGTGTGGAAAGCCTGCAACGCAAGGGCTGCTCAGAGAGAGTGATTGAAACTCTCTTAATGAGCAGAAAGCAGGTGACTAGGCGAATCTACGCCTAGTGAAAGTGAAGGGGTTTCCCCCTTGTGACCTGACCCTGGTATTGGAGGCCCTAACTAGGGCACCCTTTGAGCCATTGGCTCAAGTTTCTTTAAAGCTTCTTTCTTTAAAAGTGGCCTTCCTACTGGCCATTACGTCGGCCAGGAGGGTAAGCGACTTGCAGGCTCTGTCAATGAAAGAGCCCTTTTTCTTATTGTTTGAGGACAGGGTAGTTCTCAGGCAAGATCCCCTGTATCTACCCAAGGTACCGTCAAGTTTTCATAGGACACAGGAGATTGTCCTTCCTTCATTCTGTGAAACCCCCCAGAATGAGAGGGAAAAATAATTTCATTTGTTGGATGTCAGACGGTGTCTTTTGATTTATTTAGAGAGGGTAAAATAGTTCCGTAAATCAAATCACCTATTAGTAGGTTTTAGTGGTCAAAGGAAGGGCCTCTAAAACAACCATTGCTAGATGGATTAGACAAACCATTACCATAGCATATGAACAGACAGGGAAAGCAGTTCCCCCTAGTCTAAAAGCCCATTCTACGAGGTCTCTGGCGACTTTCTGGGCAGAAAAGGCCAGAGCATCGGTAGACCAGATCTGCAGAGCAGCAACGTGGGCAAGCCGGAACACCTTCCTGAGGCATTACAGGGTTGAACTTCTGTCCCCTCAGGACCTAGCCTTCGGTAGGAAAGTCCTACAGGCTGTCGTCCCACCCTAAGGTAGGCCTGAGCTTCTTGCTTCTCTCTCAAGTGTACCATCCTGGAAGACGACTTGAGAAAATAACCAGTTACACTTACCGGTAACTGTGTTTCTGGGAAGTCTTCCAGGACGGCAGGCCTACTTCCCACCCAATCTTGTGGTAGGATTATCTATGTTATATGAAACTCTGTTTGTTAACTCTCATGCACTGGTGTGGGTCAATACTTTTGCACAAAACTGAGGAGCATGGGAGGGGCGGGGGCTTTTGAACTCTGTCTTGATTGTGTTTCCTGTCAGGTGGGACCAGTCATCTCTCAGGTGTGCCGTCCTGGAAGACTTCCCAGAAACACAATTACCGGTAAGTGTAACTGGTTATTTTCTCTGCATGAAATCATTTCTTAGTGTTTCTCAGTTTCAGGAGGTCTCTTACTAAATACTATATTGTAGTAATTTACATTGATGTGACAAATTTCCTTTTGGAATGGCTAGCAAACCACAAGACTTGATTAATGCAGTTACTGTACATGGTATTTAACCTTAGAATCAATAAGCTTTGTGAGCAACCATTATACTGACTGACCTTCTGCTATCAGCTGCAAGCACTAACACATTCCCATAGATAAAAATAAAAAATGACAATTGTATTTATTATTTAACGTGTATCAGTGCACGGCACAGGATATGGACTTCACTATAGCAGAGGGCACTTTATCATTGTATTTTGCACATATATTGAACACAAATTTTCTACTTTTTTTAAAATTTTTATATACTGTTTGTGTGTGTGTGTGTATATATATATATATGTATGTATGTATGTATGTGTGTGTGTGTGTATATATATATATATGTGCAAAATGCAATCATAAAGTGCTCTCTGCTAAAGTGATGTCCATATCCTGTGCTATGCACTGATACACGTACAAAGTGCTATATCACTTATGTAATTAATTGTGTTCATTAAGATAACAATCCACAAAAAATGCCCAATCTTCCTGCACACAGCTCTTCCTTGTGTGTAAAAATTCTATATGTGCTTCCACTCCACGTCACCCGTGCTCTTCCATCAGATGTGTTCTCATCTGATATACAGCCACCCTTCAATTAAGTGAGATCAAACAGTGCTTTTTGTCCCACCAGGACTCCACAATGGAAATCGTTATGCCCACGTTCTCCCTTCTCAATATTAGACTTGTGCATGGCTAAAAAATTTGTTTTTTTCGTTTTTCGGAAATTCCGAAATTCAAAAAAATCGGAATTCGGAAATTAAAAAATTTCGGAATTCGGAAATTCAGAAATGAAAAAATTTGGAAATCTGACATTCAGAAATGCGCGGTAATTACGGTAATTCGGAAATTCGTGGTAATTCAGCAATTGCGGTCATTTGGAAAGTCGTGGTAATTCTGCAATTGCGGTAATTCGGAAATTCGCGGTAATTCGGCAATTGCGGTAATTCGGAAATTCAGCAAGCGGAGCAGACGAAAATATGAAATTCGGAAATCTGAAAATTCGAAAATAACCAAGAACATTTGAAATAATAACCAACTAATAACTATTAAATTTTCCTTGAAAATTTGGCTGTTAGTGTACTTAAATATGAAATTTATCACTAATAGCCATATTTTCAATAAAATTCCAATACCTATAATTTAATAGTTATTTATTATTATGTCAAATGTTTTTCTTATTTCCGAATTTCCGAAATAAGGAAGATCATTTGAAATAATAAGTTATTAATGTATTATTTTAACTTATTATAAATAATAATAAGCTATTATTTCATATGTTCTTTCTTATTTCCAGAATTTCGGAAATTCATAAATAAGGAAGAACATTTGAAATAATAAGATATTAATTTATTATTTTAACTTATTATAAATTATAATAAGCTATTATTATTTCAAATGTTCTTCCTTATTTCCATCTTTTGCAGTGTGTGACTGTACATATGCATACTGTATGTATGTGTGTGTGTATACTGGGTGTGTATATGCTGTGTGTATATTGGATGTGTATTGAATATATACACACAGTATACATACAATATACATACAATATACACACAGTGTATACACACCCAGTATACACACACACATACATACAGTATGTATATATACAGTCACACACTGCAAAAGTTGGAAATAAGGAAGTACATTCGAAATAATATTAGCTTATTATAATTTATAATTTAAAATAATAAATCAATAATTTATTATTTCAAATGTTCTTCCTTATTTCCGAAATTCGGAAATAAGAAAGAACATTTGAAATAATAATAGTTTATTATAATTTATAATAAGTTAAAATAATAAATTAATAACTTATTATATCAAATGTTCTTCCTTATTTACGAAATTCGGAAAATTCGGAATTCTTATTTCCGAAATTCGGAAATAAGAAAGAACGTTTGAAATAATAGTAAATAACTATTAAATTATAGGTATTGAAAATTTCCTTGAAAGTTTGGCTGTTAGTGAACTGAAATATGAAATTTATCACTAATAGCCATATTTTCAAGAAAATTCCAATACCTATAATTTAATAGGTATTTATTATTATTTCAAACGTTTTTATTATTTCCAAATTTCCGAATTTCGGAAATAAGGAAGATCATTTGAAATAATAAGTTATTAATGTATTATTTTAACCTATTATAAATAATAATAAGCTATTATTATTATTTCAAATGTTCTTTCTTATTTCCAGAATTTCAGAAATTCAGAAATAAGGAAGAACATTTGAAATAATAAGTTATTAATTTATTATTTTAAGGTATTATAAAATATAATAAGCTATTATTATTTCAAATGTTCTTCCTTATTTCTGACTTTTGCAGTGTGTGACTGTACATATACATACATACATACAGTATGCATATGTAGAGTCACACACTGCAAAAGTCGGACATAAGGAAAAACATTTGAAATAATAATAGCTTATTATAATTTATAATAAGTTAAAATAATAAATGAATAACTTATTATTTCAAATGTTCTTCCTTATTTACGAATTTCCGAAATTCTGGAAATAAGAAAGAGCATTTGAAATAATAATAATAGCTTATTATTGTTTATAATAGGTTAAAATAATACATTCATTACTTATTATTTCAAATGATCTTCCTTATTTCCGAAATTCGGAAATAAGAAAAACATTTGAAATAATAATAAATACCTATTAAATTATAGGTATTGGAATTTTCTTGAAAATATGGCTATTAGTGATCAATTTCATATTTCAGTTCACTAACAGCCAAACTTTCAAGGAAATTTCAATACCTATAATTTAATAGTAATTTATTATTACTTCAAACGTTCTTTCTTATTTCCGAATTTCGGAAATAAGGAATATCATTTGAAATAATAAGTAATTAATGTATTATTTTAACCTATTATAAACAATAATAAGCTATTATTATTATTTCAAATGCTCTTTCTTATTTCCAGAATTTCGGAAATTCGTAAATAAGGAAGAACATTTGAAATAATAAGTTATTAATTTATTATTTTAACTTATTATAGATTATAATAAGCTATTATTATTTCAAATGTTCTTTATTATTTCCGAATTTCCAAATTTCGGAAATAAGGGAGAACATTTGAAATAATAAATTATTGATTTATTATTTTAAATGATAAATTATAAGAAGCTATTATTATTTCAAATGATTTTCCTTATTTCCAACTTTTGCAGTGTGTGACTGTATATATGCATACTGCATGTATGTGTGTGTGCATACTGGGTGTGTATATACTGTGTGTATATTGTATGTATACACACAGTATACATGCAACATACATCCAATATACTCACAGTATATACACACCCAGTATGCGCACACACATACATACAGTATGCATATATACAGTCACACACTGCAAAAGTCGGAAATAAGGAAGGACATTTGAAATAATAATAGCTTCTTATAATTTATCATCTAAAATAATAAATCAATAATTTATTATTTCAAATGTTCTTCCTTATTTCTGAAATTCGGAAATTCGGAAATAAGAAAGAACATTTGAAATAATAATAGCTTATAATAATTTATAATAAGTTAAAATAATAAAATAACTTATTATTTCAAATGTTCTTCCTTATTTCCGAAATTCGGAAATTGGAAAGAACGTTTGAAATAATAATAAATAACTATTAAATTATAGGTATTGAAATTTCCTTGAAAGTTTGGCTGTTAGTGAACTGAAATATGAAATTTATCGCCAATAGCCATATTTTCAAGAAAATTCCAATATCTATAATTTAATAGGTATTTATTATTATTTCAAACGTTTTTATTATTTCCAAATTTCGGAAATAAGGAAGATCATTTGAAATAATAAGTTATTAATGTATTATTTCAACTTATTATAAATTATAATAAGCTATTATTATTTCAAATGGTCTTTCTTATTTCCAGAACTTCGGAAATTCGGAAAAAGGGAAGAACATTTGAAATAATAAGTTATTAATTTATTATTTTAACGTATTATAAATTATAATAAGCTATTATTATTTCAAATGTTCTTCCTTATTTCCGACTTTTGCAGTGTGTGACTCTACATATGCATACTGTATGTATGTATGCATGTACAGTCACACACTGCAAAAGTCGGAAATAAGGAAAAACATTTGAAATAATAATAGCTTATTATAATTTATAATACATTAAAATAATAAATTAATAACTTATTATTTCAAATGTTCTTCCTTATTTACGAATTTCTGAAATTCTGGAAATAAGAAAGAACATTTGAAATAATAATAATAGCTTATTATTATTTATAATAAGTTAAAATAATACCTTAATAACTTATTTTTTCAAATGATCTTCCTTATTTCCAAAATTTGGAAATTCGGAAATAAGAAAAACATTTGAAATAATAAATACCTATTAAATTATAGCTATTGGAATTTTCTTGAAAATATGGCTATTAGTGATAAATTTCATATTTCAGTTCACTAACAGCCAAACTTTCAAATAAATTTCAATACCTATAATTTAATAGGTATTTATTATTATTTCAAACGTTCTTTCTTATTTCCGAATTTCGGAAATAAGAATTCCGAATTTTCCAAATTTCGGAAATAAGGAAGAACATTTGAAATAATACGTTGTTAATTTATTATTTTAACTTATTATAGATTATAATAAGCTATTATTATTTCAAATGTTCTTTCTTATTTCCGAATTTTGTAAATAAGGAAGAACATTTGAAATAATAAGTTATTGATTTATTATTTTAAATGATAAATTATAAGAAGCTATTATTATTTCAAATGTTCTTCCTTATTTCCGACTTTTGCAGTGTGTGACTGTATATATGCATACTGTATGTATGTGCGTGTGTATACTGGGTGTGTATATACTGTGTGTATATTGTATGTATATTGTATGTATACTATGTGTATACATACAATATACATACAATATACACACAGTATATACACACCCACAAACATACAGTATGCATATATACAGTCACACACTGCAAAAGTCGGAAATAAGGAAGAACATTTGAAATAATAATAGCTTCTTATAATTTATAATTTAAAATAATAAATCAATAACTTATTATTTCAAATGTTCTTCCTTATTTCCGAAATTCGGAAATAAGAAAGAATATTTGAAATAATAATAGCTTATTATAATTTATAATAAGTTAAAATAATAAATTAATAACTTATTATTTCAAATGTTCTTCCTTATTTCCGTATTTCCAAAATACGGAAATAAGAAAGAATATTTGAAATAATAATAAATAACTATTAAATATAGGTACTGAAATTTTCTTGAAAGTATGACTATTAGTGCTAAATTTCATATTTAAGTTCATTAACAACCAAACTTTCAAGGAAATTCCAATACCTATAATTTAATAGTTATTAGTTAGTTATTATTTCAAATATTCTTAGTTTTTTCCAATTTTCAGATTTCCGAATTTCTGAATTTCCGAATTTCGGATTTTCGGCTGTTCCAATTGCCGAATTTCCAAATTGCCGCAATTACCGAATTACAGCGAATTTCCGAATTTCCGTGAATTTCCAAATTAACGCAATTGCCAAATTACTGCGAGTTTCCGAATTTCTGAATTACCGAGAATTTCCGAATTACAGCGATTCGGAAAAACGAAAATTCAGAAATTGAAAATTTGGAATTTGTCCGAATTGCCGAATTTTGCAAAATTCGGTAAAAACTAAATTCAAAACGAATTGTACAAGCCTACTTAATATAGCTCCTTGCTTTTTCTCCTAGTATTCATGCAAAGGAGAAACACCAATAGTGCTTATAACTTCAAACACATTGCCTTTATTCACACTCCACACACCACTCACATTTAAAAGGTGCTTACAGTGCACCACTCTTGCCGCATAGTAGTATGCTTTTTTTTAAAACGTGACATTGCTATAGATAGCCTTACAAGACAGGAGTAGTCCTTGGGATCCAAATGCCATGAAGTCTGGTTGACCCTCCCCTACGCGTTACGCCACAGGATCATGTGGCTTCCTCGGGGGATTCTTTTGGACGTCATGGCACTTGCGCTATATATAATATATAAATCTCTATCGCCATTTATTGGAGTTCATTAACGTGGTGATCTCCTGATCGGCTTCATAAGGGTCTCCAGACAACCACTGAGTTTCAAACAATATATATCAATCAGGTATTTACACCCAATATAGTGTGACGAAGCATTCAATATTAGCATATTCAATAACCTTGTCGCTGCTGTATCATCCATTGAGACTCCTGTTCATTCTGTTAGGTGCCGACTTAATGAAAACACCGACCCTCCCCACATTATATGAAAAATTGAAAACCACTCCGACTTTGAACCATCATTATGGGCCACTACATTACCACCCCTAGTTTATCTCCCCCCCCCCCCCACTTATATTTTTAGAGCTGTGGATCAGATTTTTACCCAATTTAAATTGTATTTGTTAACTTCCTCTTTGACATCGTTGTGATGTCACACTGAAATATTGATTATAAAACATTTAAAAATACTTAAATTAAATATAAAACGCACATAATGAATAAAAGTATCAGTACATCACAGCTGTTCCTTTTACATTTTTGCCTGTATTTCCTAGATGGTTGACTGGATATGTATACGCGATACCATTGTAATAACATCCGTTTACTGGATGTATATACTCAATACTATTGTAACAATATTTACCAAATCCACACACCACTGCATTAATTATTCCCCTTTGTGTGTCCTAAACGCATCCTGATACAATTTATTTGATCTCCTATAACTAGAAGCTATTTATACTCTCTGTATTCTCAAGTTCCCCAATCTAAATAATATATGTATGTACAGTATCTCACAAAAGTGAGTACACCCCTCACATTTTTGTAAATATTTAATTCTATCTTTTCATGTGACAACACTGAAGAAATGACACTTTGCTACAATGTAAAGTATTGAGTGTACAGCTTGTATAACAGTGAAAATTTGCTGTCCCCTCAAAATAAAGCAGCACGCAGCCATTAATGTCTAAATCGCTGGCAAAAAAAAGTGAGTACACCCCTAAATGAAAAATCGGACCCCATTAGCCATTTTCCCTCCCCGGTGTCATGGGACTCATTAGTGTTACAAGGTCTCAGGTGTGAATGGGAAGCAGGTGTGTTAAATTTGGTGTTATCACTCTTACTCTCTCATACAAGTCACTGGAAGTTCAACATGGCACCTCATGGCAAAGAACTCTCTGAGGATCTGAAAAAAAGAATTGTTGCTCTACATAAAGATATGCAATTAGGGGACCTCCAGATGTTGCAGAACTACAAATCCCATGAGGCATAGCAAGACTGACAGCCACAAGCAATACACCCAGAGAGGCATGATGGGACTTGTAGTTTTGCAACAGCTGGAGGTCCGCTAATTGTATATCCCTGGCCCTAGGCTATAAGAAGATTTCCAAGACCCTGAAACTGAGCTGCAGCATGGTGGCCAAGACCATACAGTGATTTAACAGGACAGGTTCCACTCAGAACAGGCCTCGCCATGGTTGACCAAAGAAGTTGAGTGCACATGCTCAGCGTAATATCCAGAGGTTGTCTTTGGAAAATAATGACCAATAAGTGCTGCCAGTAGGGTTACCACCTTATCCCTTTTAACCCAAACACATATGAATTACACAGGTTCTAAAGGCTAATTTAATGCAGATAAGCACCAATTGAGTTTAATTACCACCTTAATCAGCCACAGAACCTGTGTAATTATTATGTGTTTGGTTTTAAAGGGATGAGGTGGCAACCCTAGCTGCCAGCATTGCTGCAGAGGTTGAAGGGGTTGGGGATCAGCCTGTCAGTGTCCAGACCATACGCCACACACTGCATCAAATTGGTCTGCATGGCTGTCGTCCCAGAAGGAAGCCTCTTCTAAAGATGATGTGCAAGAAAGCCCGCAAACAGTTTGCTGAAGACAAGCTGACTAAGGACATTGATTACTGGAATCATGTCCTGTGGTCTGATAAGACCAAGATAAACTTATTTGGTTCAGATGGTGTCAAGTGTGTGTGGTGGCAACCAGGTGAGGAGTACAAAGACAAGTGTGTCTTGCCTACAGTCAAGCATGGTGGCGGGAGTGTCATGGTCTGGAGCTGCATGAGTGCTGTCGACACTGGGGAGCTACAGTTCATTGAGGGAACCATGAATGTCAACATGTACTGTGACATACTGAAGCAGAGCATGATCCCCTCCCTTCAGAGACTGGGACGCAGGGCAGTATTCGAACATGACGACCCCAAACACACCTCCAACATGACCACTGCCTTGCTAAAGAAGCTGAGGGTAAAGGTGATGGGCTGGCCAAGCATGTCTCCAGACCTACATAGAAACATAGAAACATAGAAAAGTGACGGCAGAAAAAGACTGAGTAGTTCATCGAGTCTGCCCCTTTTTTATTTTTATTT
>BLSH010152884.1:84184-95024 GCA_018402905.1 Glandirana rugosa
GTATAATTTTATAATTATGTGACGTGGGACTATTAGTCTCTCTCCCAGCCCCGGTCTCCTCCTTTATGAGTCGCTCTTTCTGCCTCCTCTCTCCGCTTCGGCCTCGACTCAGCGGAAGTTAGGCGGCGATAGGGCTGGTGGCTCGCGGGCAGGGCTCGGGCTGTAGAGTAACATCAGGCGTGTCTCCTCGCGAGGTAATCTGGTCCAGGTTAAGACTGGTGTGTGTGTGTGGTCTCTAGGTTCACCACCTCTAACCCCCTCTCCACTTGTCTCTATGGAAACTCTAGACTTTCGACCTATAATTGACTGTAAACCGAACTAAGACTGGTGTGTGTATGATCACTAGGTCCGCCACCTCTAACCTCCTCTCCACTTGTCTCTGTGGAAACTCTAGATTTACGTCTTATAATTGACTGGAAGCCACTCAAAAAGGTGTACCCCCCAGAGGGAGGACACTAAGGAAGTGCGCCACACTACCGCCGATCCTGGAATCGTAATAGGCACTATTTTCACTATCACGGATAATGCTAAGGTCCTAGCCGCCATCACACCGCGTGAAGGAATCACAGGAGGGAGACCCCCCATGTGGAAAAACTCACCGAAGGTCAGTTAATATTCTGCATTTAGATCTCAAAGGTGTCTCTGTTCACCTCTCCTCCAATCTCCACCGCCTGGATCACTAGTATGTGTGTGGTCAGAATCAAGCCAAATGTCAGTTAATATCCAGCTTTCAGATCTCAAAGGTATCTCTGTTCACCTCTCCCCCAATCTCCACCACTTGGATCTCTGGTGTGTGTGTGTGGTCAGAATTGGACCTGGTCTAATGGAGCGCTCCTCTGTGCGGACTACAATGAGATGTCGGGCTCGGGACGGGCGCTCGGTGGTCGGGATAGCGGCGGATTGAAGGCGACTCAGCTCCGGCTTCGCCTCTCTCCTCCGTCTTTCTCGCTGAGTATTTCCTCCTCTGGCCCCGACCCTCTCTCTGATTATCAGGGTGCAGTGTATTAATATTTTAATATGAATTGCTATATGTTGGATTGTAATATCAATCATGTGTTATTTCTCTTTCTATGGATTGTTTATAAACTATGTACACATATATGTAAAATAAAGTTTTTATCTAGTACATTCTCTTCTTCTTTAATGTTAGGTATTTGAGGAACCTAGATTACACAGGTATCTAATTCTGTATGTATACATGTATTCTACTGAACATGAATTTCTAATATGTGAAGCTATGGTATAGACTATTTGATATAATATACAGTATTATATCAACTCAACAGCGTGACCCACCGCACACCTAATTTAAAGTCCCACCCCTTTGCTCTTTCCTTGTGTGTATTCACAAGGATTCACAGGAAAGCATTTATTTTTAGATAGCCTTCCCAAGATGCATCTGTGAAGCTCTGGCTACATCACTAGTGCATCTAGAGGTCAGGAAGTGCAATGTAGGTAATATGGGTAACAAACAAATGCATTTTTTTAAACCATAGAAATGAAGATGGTTTGGCATCAGCATATAGAGCTGCACACCACACTGTTTTTTTCTTTCAGGGATGGTTGGGTTAGGTACTTTAAGGACAATAGCTGAAAGACCTATGGGAATCTTAATATCTATCTACGGCCTATTCCATATTAATAATAGTAATGAGCCAAACATAGCTGGGTTCAGTTTGAGACAGGTCCAGTGAACAATACTAACGTTCGGGTTTTGAATCTGAACCCCATTGAAGTCAATGGTAGCAGAATGTTATTCTGGCCATTTTCTGGCAAGAGATTCTCAAACAAATAGAGGGGGACTGGGCATCACCCTAGGGAACATGTAAAATAAAAAAAACCCTATTCAGAGGGAACCAGCAATTTTGGAAATGCTTGAAGTGCAATATTAAAAATGCAAAACTCCATTAAATACTATACCTAGGGGAATGCCCTACCCTGCCTGTGAAGTGGAACATCTGTCCGATGCATACAGCATGCTACAGCAAAACTGGCATTTACAAAGAAAAGAGTGTGTTTAAATTACTGTCAAAATGTCAATAGATGTTAATAGGGTACCCCCAAACAAACAAAAAAAAAACATGGGGTCACCCACTAATTCATCCTAGGCCCTTTGGGTCTAGCATGGATTTTAAGGGTGAATCCCATGCCAAAATCAAGAAAATAAAAAGTGAGGTCCCCCCAAAGATCCATACTAGACACTTATCTGAGCATGCAGTCTGGCAGGCCAGGAAAGGGAGGATGCAAGCATTTGCCCACCCAAACCATACCAGGCCACATGCCCTCAACACTGGGGGTACATGTTGATGAGGGCTTCTTCCCCACAACCCTGGTATGTGGATGTAGGGGTCTAAAGTCAGGAGGCTTATAGACATCTGGAAGCCCACATTACCAATAAGCGGGCACCCAGATGCCACCTCCATGTGAACGAGTAAGGGGATTCCAGTGACATCATTTACCAAATATGGAGTGTGGGGTGTAGGCTAGTTCTCAAACACTTTTGTGGCCAGCCAGGCCACATGCTCGGATTAGCGTATGGTATGGATTTTTGGAGGGAATTCATGCTTCTTTTTTTCTTAATTTTTTGCATGGGGACCACAAAATGCAAATCATAACTCATAGGCCATCCCCAAGACAACGTCTTTTATGATGCAAACCTGTAGGGTGTAGCTAGTGCTGATATCCTAGTGCATATAAGAACAATGGAATGGCCCCTAAAAGCCACACATCTAGGTGTGGCAACCTAATAGCGCATGCTTGGTTGAGCGACGCTTGTGTTTTTTTGCTTATCCTTTCTTCAGTGTCTCATGAGTACCAGTTACAATAATAACGAGCAATGTTTTTACATATTACACTATGCCATTCCCTTTGCTGTTTTCTGTTATACTTGTTACTATATTTGTGTGACCTTTGCTGAGAACATAAGCTGCTTTGAAATTTTATTGGACTTAGTGCTGTCATGTGGGAGGTGGGGGGGAGGGCTCACACCGATGCAAATGCTAGCTTTCATGGGGCTTCAGACTGCTATGGCAGAGCCAGTCAGTTACAAGAAGGCATGTCATGACTCTGTCATGCCTGCTCTTGTGGAGAAGTATTTGTTTTTAGGAATTTTCCATGGCACTTTAAGGTTAACCCCTTTTATCAAAATCAGAGGTGTGAATATGTATAACATGTTGTTTTATTCATTTTCTTACATCTCCATACTTTCATAAGCAATGTAATATTATCTTACCACACACCACCATCAACTGAGAAAAAAAAGTGATGACTTACGTTGAACGTTTAATTTCAAGAATCATTTGCTGTAGATGGTGTGAAAATTTAATGAAGATGGAGGCTGCTAAATTCAAATATGTAATGTGATTGTAGCACTTGCAGAGCGGCTCTATTGTAGCGGAGAGTCAGGTGGAAGGAAGTGAAATCTTATCAATATAAACATACTCTTCTCTCTCATTTATTCCACCCAACTCTCATCAATGTCATCCCAAATTACATTCAGATAAAATATTCCTTGCTTCACTGAACAGTTTTGCCCAACGTGATTGGTGCAGAGGATTAGACGAAAAACTTACAAATGATAAAGAAATGCCAAGTTTGATTAGTCTGCGCAAGAAAATGCTGATGTGCACAAAATTTTAAGTTGCAGCATTAAAAAACACATTTTTTTTTCAAATGTTGGCATTAAACAGAGCTGCCATCTAAATAAAATAAACAGATTTTAATCTAGAGCTCCACATTAAAGAAATTAGTTTCTTTGCTCTTCAGTTATATTGGTATTGCAGTGGTCACTATCTAAGTATTAAAGATTTACTAAGCTATAATTTCAGCGGAGTAAAATGCTGTCTCTATATATTTTTTTACGAAGTTATGATTGCATAACATTTCTCAGGGGTTTTGTTTCCTGCCTATATTAAAGGGCCACATGAACTAAAATAAAAGTATTACATTGAGATATGAATAACATATAGAACCAGGGGTACATAACTATCCACACCCAGGTGCATGAAAAAGTAAGCCAAGGGCAATAATAACATTACCTGTCTGGATATATGATTTATATTCCATAACATGTGCATATCAAGTTCACCAGAGAACACGGAAGGTTATATTTAAATGTTTGCGTACAGTAAATATAATGCTTAACTCTAGACAAGTAAAAAAATGGTAATGAATAATGTGGTTATTAGAGTTGAGCGAACCTGTGGTTGTTCGGGTTCGGTGGGTTCGGCCGAACTTCGGAAAAAAGTCCGGGTTCGGTACCGAACTTGACCCGAACTTTACCACGAACCCCATTGAATTCAATGGGGACCCGAACTTTTTGGCACAAAAATTACTGTAAAAGAGTCCTGGAAAGTGCTAGAGGGCTGCAAAATGATTTTAGAACAATAATCGGTCCCTTACAGCAACAGCAGGAACCTGACCCTATAGAACTAGAAGATGATTTTAGAACAATAATCTGTCCCTCTAAGCAGTAGACTCTATCTAGTTCAATCAGATCTTTCTGTAATGCAGGATGAGATCTGCAATCTGTCCCTAAAAGCAGTATTAGTAGTAATCTCTACCTATCTATCTATCTATCTGCACTCTGTCCCTAAAAGCAGTAGTAGTAGTAATCTCTACCTATCTATCTATCTGCAATCTGTCCCTCACAGCATCGGCAGCATCCTCTCCCTACACAGAGAGCATGTGACATGCAGCACTAAGTGACTCCAGCTTATAAAGAGGCTGGGTCACATGATGCACTGGCCAATCACAGCCATGCCATTAGTAGGCATGGTTGTGATGGCTTTTAAGGGCAAACCAGTGAAATGCTTGTTGGTTGGCTACCCTGCAGCTATTCAACACGCGTGATCAAATACCCAAACGCAGAACTCGAACCCGAACTTTTTTCAAATGTCCGGTTTTGGGTCCGGGTCATGGACACCCCAAAGTTCGGTACGAACCCGAACTTTACAGTTCAGGTTTGCTCAACTCTAGTGGTTATGTATTCATTAAAAGATCATTAAATGCATTATTAAGGGCTACTAGTATAAGTACCTAAACATGAATTAATCAAATGTTCTTGTAATCCCCTGTACAGTAGCTTTCTGAGAGGGAGCTGGAGTGCTCTGAGCCAATCTGGTGTGCTGCATGCACAGGTGTTGACAAGGAAAATGTTGACAGGAGTAGAGATATGAGTGAGCAGAGGATTAACCCCATTAGTCTGCTGCTTATCATTTACCGTTCAACCAAAGAATGAGAGCAGGGAGATGCCCAAGATGTATGGCTTAGTTGCAACAATGAAGTGCTCTGGGTTTTCTGTATGATAGTTCAGTGTAAACTTAAGTAGTGGATGAACAAAAAGGTAACCTCTTTAGCAGGTAAAACAGCTCCATTGTGTCAATTGTGTCAATTAATGGCATGCTTAGCTGTTTATGCGCAGATCTGTTTAAATTCACAGGAGGAAGAACGTTTTTTGTTCAATTGGTAGGGATCACTAAAGCTTTATTTTCTCAGATTGTTAGGTTAGCTAGGAAATAGGTATAGTACTTTGTCCATGTCTGGCACAGTATTTTACTTGCAGCAGGTGGTATAAATAAATCAGGACTGGAGCAAGAGGTGGCTTTAACCTGGGACTCAGAAGAGAGCTTTGGATGTAAAAGATTGCTTTGTAAAAGAAAAGAAAAGGTTTGCATAATGTTTGTTTCTGTTGGTGATTGGGAGAAGCCCTTCACCTGTGAGGTAGGAACCTGTAATGTTTAGTAAAAACTGGCTACACGTCAGACTTTAAACAAAAAAACTGCTGCTGGACTGCCTTTTTTCCAAGGGAAGATGATCCCCACTTGAGCTAACCCCAATGAGATATGTATACATACATACATACATACATACAGTTGTGCTTACTTGGCCATTTTTCAGAGATTAGGAATGAGAACACAAACATTTCTTTCACTCGTGGTTAGTGTTTGGCTGAAGCCATTTATTATCAATCAACTGCGTTTACTCTTTTTAAATCATAATGACAACAGAAACTACCCAAATTACCCTGATCAAAAGTTTGCATACCCCAGATCTTAATACCGTGTATTGCCCCCTTTAACATCAATGACAGCTTGAAGTGTTTTGTGGTATTTGTGGATGAGGCTCTTTATCTTCTCAGATGGTAAAACTGCCCATTCCTCTTGGCAAAAAGCCTCCAGTTCCTAGAAATTCTTGAGCTGTCTTGCATGAGCTGCACGTTTGTGATCACCCCATAGTGGCTCAATGATATTTAAGGTCAGGAGACTGAGATGGCCACTCCAGAACCTTCACTTTATTCTGCTGTAGCCAATGACAGGTCGACTTGGCCTTGTGTTTTGGATAATTGTCATGTTGTAATGTCAAAGTACGTCCCATAAGCAGCTTCCTGGCTGATGAATGCAAATGTTCCACCAGTATTTCTTGATAACATACTGCATTCATCTTGCTATCAATTTTGACCAAATTTCCTGTGTCTTTGTAGCTCACACAGCCCCAAAACATCAGGGATCCACCTCAGTGTTTTACAGGCCTTGTTGACTCCTCTCCAAATGTAGTGTTTATGGTTGTGGCCAAAAAGCTCAATTTTGGTCTCATCACCCCAAATGACTTTGTTCCAGAAGGTTTGAGGCTTGTCTCTGTGCTGTTTGGTGTATTGTAAGTGGGATACTTTGCGGCATTTGCATAGTAATGGCTTTCTTCTGGCGACTCGACCATGCAGCCCATCTTTCTTCTAGTGCCTCCTTATTGTTCATCTTGAAACAGCCACACCACATGTTTTCAGAGAGTCCTGAAGTTATTTGTGGGTTTTTCCTTTACATCCAGAACAATTTTCCTGGCAGTTGTGGCTGAAAGTTTAGTTGGTCTACCTGACCGTGGTTTGGTTTCAACAGAACCCTTCATTTTCCATTTCTTGATTAGAGTTTGAACACTGCTGATTGGCATTCTCAATTCCTTGTATATCTTTTTATATCCCTTTCCTGTTTTATACAGTTCATCTACCTTTTCCCGCAGATCCTTTGACAATTCTTTTGCTTTCCCCGTGACTCAGAACCCAGAAACATCAGTGCGGTACTGGATGAAAGATGCAAGGGTCTGTCAGGAGTCCAGAAATGCATTGCCCTTTTATATACACACACACACACACACACACACACACACACACACACACACACACACTAATTCCAAGCAAACAGAGGTGAGGATGGTTACCTTTAATAGCCATTCAAATCCCTTAGTGTCAACTTGTGTGCATGTTATCAGGCCAAAATCACCAGGGTATGTAAACTTTTGATCAGGGTCATTTGGGTAGTTTCTGTTGTCATTATGATTTAAAAAGAATAAACATAGTTGACTGATAATACATGGCTTCATCCAACCACTAACTATGAGTGAAAAAAGTGTTTGTGTTATCATTCATTATTCTCTGAAAAATGGCCAAGAAATCATAAATTCTGCCAGGGTATGTAAAGTTAGGAGCACAAATATATATATATATATATATATATATATATATATATATATATATATATATAGCTGGGGTTTGGCTTTAACACCTCTATACAGTATAAACCTGTCCTTATAAGTGCCTGTAGAATGGAATTTGGATTCAATTATGAAGGGTAGCTTTATATGCAAGTCCTTTTTTTTTCATGGGCCTGCCTAGCATGGCTGGAGATAACCCACAGCTGGGTTCCCCAAACCCAAAGAATGAGGCATTGGCAGTCTTCTGCTAAGCTCCTGATTGTGAAGATGGGTTGGCTGCTTCCTAAACCCAGGTCACTACCCCAGCCAAGGCAAGGTGAGTGAGAGGCTTCTGCTGGGTGCCAGCCAGTGGAATGATGGGCAGTGTGTCGTGCTTACGAGGAAACTTTTTTTCTGCACAGTATTTATGAATAAGTTCTTTTTATACGAGAGTATCTTTAAGATATGGAATTCAACCAATATGCACACAGACTATAAAAATTTGGATATTTATTAGTCAGACATGTATTCATACAAACATAGTTATATATAGGTGGACACAAACAATACTACATAAAATGTAAGATAACTGAAATTGAAATACCCGCTAATGGGGAGTATTAATACTCTTTAAATACACAACGTTTGTAAGACCTCTCTATAAAATTTGTAACCAAAAAAATGACAATTAGACAGAGCATTGATATTTCACAAATTTACTGTTACTATACTGCAGGTAAGTAAGTGATCAATATCGTGAAATAACAATTGGATGTCTGCTATGTCAAGAGGATAAAACTGCAAAAATTAGAGTAATAAAAATGTAAGTTTAGAGAAAAATCTACCATGTGTTACGAATTCGAGAGAAGTACTTATCTCACTGTACTTAACAATAAACAATAGTTCAATAATTCCTATTTGCAAAAACAATTCAAATCAATGTAAAACTAGTCAATATTATTACACTTTTAAAAGCAGCTACTGGTCTATTGTGATAGTTACCAAAGTTCAATTTGGCTGCGGCTTCCAAGGCGGGGCGGCATTTTGAGTCCTTAGAGTTTCATGGCAGGAAATATCAAGGAGTCCTTATTATGAGCGTGGAGGGTATATGAATGGATAGAGGTGTAGATGTGATGGACTGGATGTCTGTTGGGGTGTGTATCCGCCATCTATCGGGAAGTCGTCTCTGACCTTTTTATTTCGTCTAATACAATACTCTCATAAAAAATTTCCAAACCTGGCCCATAAGGAGGGACATCCTTTTCATTAGGTGAGGGGTTAATCTCCATCTGGCCAGGACATCCCTTTTGAGTAAATTGTCACTGCCCCTAGAACCACCTGGGATCATCTTTCAGCAGAAATGTTTAATTAATTTAAACTATTTCTAAGTTTTTCTTAGAAAATGTTATATTTTTGTACTATGTCTCTGACTATATTATTGTAAATGTATCTTCTAATATTTAAGAGTGATGGCCACCAGTATGATATAAGGGTAACATTAACACCGCATAAAATGATTGAATATGCATATCTATATCACGCTTGCGGATACTATGATTAAAACACATGCTATATCTAGACATATATTTGTGTACATGGTTAAGATATATATATATATATATATATATATATATATGTATATATATATATATATATATATATTTATATCATTAACCATCATTGGATATACTTGAAACAATTCTTATTCTAATATGCTTTACATCAAAATAATATATAGGTTTTTGTCTCATCACAGAATTATCATTATCAGTAGATGCAAAATCATAACTCTATCTACTGGGTTAAACAGATATTCAGAAATGTTTAAAATGAACCCTGGGACATCCTTTGCGGATACTATGATTAAAACACATTCGATATCTAGACATATTTTTCTATACATGGTTAAGATATATATATATATATATTATATCGTTCACAACAGTCATTGGATATACTTGAAATAGACTTTACATCAAAATAATATATAGATTTTTGTCTCGGAAACTTCCCTGGGTTAAACAAATATTCAGAAAGCAAGTGTTTGGACATCCTTCAACTTGTTTAGACAGCATTTAACTACATAAATAGTTTATTGGGAGTCTTTCTTTGTATTTTTGCCAGGCAAAACAATGGTGGCTTTATTAGCCTCTTACTTGCAAACAATCAACTTCTTTAAGGACAATGGAAGACTTTACATATTAAATTTGTACAAACATAGGCCATTTCTTGATCTCCTAGGGCTTTTTTGAAATCTCCATTCTGTGATCAAGCTTGTTTGTAGATTTCAACAAGGTAATAAATTGCATGATATTCTGTTTTGAGAAATTCACATGGGTGATGACCTGAGGTTGGCCCTCTGCTTTGGAGGCCTAAATTTACAATTTCCAATATGGAGTTTATGAACATTATATATATATATATATATATATATATATATAATATTTGTGATATGAGGGGTGTATGAAATAATTGAAAGGGATGTTGACTAGAGTTGAGCGAACCTCTGGAAGTTCGGGTTCTGCTGGTTCGGCCGAACTTCAGGACAAAGTCCAGGTTCGGGTCCAGACAGAACCCGAACGTTCACACGGACCCCGAACCTCATTGAAATCAATGCGGACCCAAACTTTTAGGCACAAAAATGGCTGTAATAATTTCCTGGCAAGTGCTAGAGGGCTGCAAAAGGAAGTAAAATTGGGGTAAGAGTAGGGCAAGTGCCCTACAAAAAAATGGGGATAGGGAAAATAAATTAAAATCAAATAAAAAAATGGGAAGGGGGGTGGATGTGGAGTAGGAGCCTAGAGGTTGACTAGGCCGTGACTATGGCAGTGTAGGAGGAAGTGGCGGTGGTCGAGGAGGAGAAGGAGGTAGCCAACATGGTATTTTTTTTTTGTTTGTTTATAATTGGGGTAGCCCCCAAAATATTGAGGCCTATTCAAAAAAACAAGTATATGAATGGCTGTGTGAGTCCGGTCTAAATGTTTATTCTGCACAAGGTACAGACAAGTCTTGTGGGATCCATGCCTGATTCATTTTAATAAAGGTTAGCTTGTCCACGTTGGATGTGGACAAACGGCTCCGCTTGTCTGTGATAACACCCCCTGCCGTGCTAAACACACGTTCCGACAATACACTGGTTGCAGGGCAGGCCAGCACCTCCAAGGCATAAACGGCAAGCTCAGGCCATGTGGCCAATTTGGAGACCCAGAAGTTGAATGGGGCAGACCCATCAGTCAGTACGTGTAGGCGTGTGCACACATACTCTTGCACCATGTTGTCTATCGGCTGGTGGTGCTGTTTGTTGTGGCGGGCTGCTGACAAAGCTTTGCCACATTTCGGCCATGCTAACCCTGCCTTCTGAGGCTGTCTCTTATACACA
>BLSH010152884.1:144233-155690 GCA_018402905.1 Glandirana rugosa
CTAACTCAGTGGGGAATATAAGTGAGTATCACTTAAGTCCAGTATTATAACGTGTCAAATTTTCTCCATAAAAGTATGGGAATTTATGTGCAAATTCGCGTCGTGTTTAAAAATATTAAACACTAAGTGTGATAAACCAGACCACCGGAAAAACGCGTTATAAAAATGAAGGAGCAATGGTGCACACTCTGAAACACCGTCCGATCGGTACATGTCCTGGGGTTTTTGGTGAGTGACGTAAGTCCTAAAGATTCCCGCATTTGAATACGAAAGTCGGGTGTGATGGATAGTGTCAAAGCCTGGGTCATTTGGGAGGGGTTGCTATCTGGGCATTTCATGGCCTCCGAAACTGTGATAGGTAGTGTGGGCTGAAAGCATAAGTTTACGCCCTTAGAAATCCTGAATGCAGTGAGTGGTTTTTGGGGTCCTGTACATGGCTAGCCTGCCACAAAGTCTCACACGTGGTAACGAGGAAGTAAAAATATTGCGCAAAAAGGCCACCAGACCAAATAGTGTGAATCACAAATTATAAAAATTTGTGCTGCGCTTAAACGTGTATTTAAGGGTATGAAAATACCTCTTTTAAACTGTGCAATATTATGACCTGAATTCACTATGAGTGAATATAAGGGGTGACTCAATCAAATAGATCAATTAAATACATATTATCAATGAAATAATAAAAAAAATAAAAATCATAAATACACAATCATAAAAAGTGCAGATACTGATGTGCAAAAAAAACTCAAAATTCTCGAGAAAAAGGAAACAGTTTCTGACAGAGTACCAACTAAAGAAGAAAATCCAAGGGAGTGATGAGTGCAATGTGATGAAATAAATCCAAATCCAGTGACTCCAAGGTGCCGTGACAGACATAAAGGGTAGCAAGATGCCAGCTTACCAGAAAAGTTGGACCCAAATGACCATATGGCCAGTGAATCGACTGAGTTTATGTGGGATTATACCCAACAAGGTTTCACGATGGCCAGGATCTGGATGTGATGAGGCTCAAATCTCCGCCACTTAGCCCGGTCCACAGACCTCGTCAGAGGAGCAATCTCGCTAACTCCCGGGAGTCGTCACAGGATACAAAATATGTATGGAGAAAAAATGCTCCACTAAGTGTATGAACGGTTAACACCCTTTATTTGATATTAGGCTCATGCTGAAAATACATTAAAAGCTGGCAAATACCGTTTAAAAAATTTAGAAACAGCTGCGATAGACACACGGACCTCACCCAACATGTTTCATATGACAAAACGCGTCAGTGAAGGCCCGTGTGCTAATCACACCTCAGGATCAGATAGAGAGGTCAATATACATTTTTCTTTTGTTATCTACACTTTTTATTTGTTCGGTTTCTGATCGGCGTGAAAGAGAATTCATTGACTACTCCTCAGAGTGTATCAAATCGAACTGGGCGAAGTAATTCTATTCAAAGTCTGCTCACTACATTGTTCTCCACTCAGTCCAATAAGCAGTATTTACTGTAATATATATAGATCAGGCTGGATGAATTAGTACTATTTAGCAGTCCGTTCCACTACCCAATTAAATACACATTTTAATAGGGAGTGTTTTGTTGCAATAAGCAAGAGTCAGGCTGGATGATAAAGGACTATTCAAAGGACCATTCATAGTTCAATAAGCAATATTTTTTGTACTGTGTATGGGTCAGGCAGATGAGATAACCCTGTTTAAAGGTCTGTTCGCTGCTCAGGTCACCACCCAAGTAAATAAGCAATTGTATTGTACATGGATCAGGGTGGGATGGTAATGCTGCTTAAGGTCTGTTTACTCCACTTTTCACCACACAGTCCAATAAAAGTGTTTGCTGTACTCTGTATGAGTCAGACTGAATGATATAGCGCTGTTTAAAGTCTATTTACTCCATAGTTCAGTAAGCAATATTTGCTGTGGTGTATGTGGATCAGATTAGGGGAAATAGTGTTGTACGGAGTCTGTTCTCTATCCAATTCACCTTACGGATCTGTACACAGTATATGCTGTAATGCATGTGAATCAGATTAGGAGAGGTAGTATAGCTCATGGTCTGTTTACTCAGCTATTTCGCCACACACCCCAGTAAGCGGTGTTTTTCTGAGATGTATATGTATCAGACTGACTGAAATAGCACTAATTGAGGTCTGCTCACAACACAGTTCACACAAAATTCAATAGGCAATTTTACTGTAATATATGTGAGTCAAACTGTCCTGGCATTTTATGCCCAACATCACCCACTCTTGTAACCACTTGAACCACCAAGTCTTTTCTGACACTTTTCGTTTACATGAAAAATAATTTTTTTTTTTGCTAGAAAATTACTTTGAACCCCAAAAAATTATATATTTTTTAAAGCAGAGGCCCTACAGATTAAAATGGTGGGTGTTGAATTTTAGTGATTTTTCAAACGCAATTTTTGGGGATAAAACACTTTTTTGAATTTTAATGCACAAAAACACACTATATTGCCCAAATGTTTGGTGAAATATAAAAGATGATCTCATGCTGAGTACATAGACACCAAAATGACATGCTTTAAAAAGGACGCACACCCGCACAGTGGCGACAAACTATATACATTTTTTAAAAGCCTTTAAAAGCCTTTACAGGTTACCACTTTAGATTTACAGAGGAGGTCTACTACTAGAATTACTGCCCTCAATCTGACATTCGTGGTAATACATGCATAGTGCAATTGTTTACATACGACACAAAATCAACACTTGCATTCTACCTTTGCGCGTGTGCACGGGTGAACAGGTGTGCATCTATTTTTTTTTTTAATTATTAATTTAGATTTTTTTTATTTTTACTCTGTCCCTTTTCATTTTTTTTATTTTTCTTTAACCATTTTTATTGTTATCACAGTGAATTTAACCACTTGACCACTGGGCATTTAAACCCCCTTAACAACCAGATTTTCAGCTTTTAGTGCTCTCACATTTTGAATGACAATTACTCAGTCATGCAACACTGTACCCATATGAAATTTGCGTCCTTTTTTTCCACACAAATAGAGCTTTCTTTTGGCGGTATTTATTCACCACTGGGTTTTTTTATTTTTTACTCTATAATTAAAAAAAGACCGAAAATTTTGTAAAAAAAATGAATTTTTCTTAGTTTCTGTTGTAAAATTTTGCAAATTAGTAATTTTTCTTCATAAATTTTGGCCAAAATGTATACTGCTACATATCTTTGGTAAAAAAAAAAATGTGCATATTATTTGGTCTTTGTAAAGGTTATAGAGTCTACAAGCTATGGTATCAATCACTGAATATTGATCACACCTGATGTACTGACGCCCTATCTCATTTCTTGAGACCCTAACAGGCCAGGAAAGTACAAATACCCCTCAAATGACCCCTTTTTGGAAAGTAGACATCCCAAGGTAATTAGTAAGAGGCATGGTGAATTTTTTGAAGTTGTAATTTTTTCCCACAATTCTTTGCAATATACTTTTTTTTTCTTTTTTTTCCCCGCAAAATTGTCATATGTTAACAGGTTATTTCTCACACCCAGCATATGCATACTACAAATTACCCCCCAAAACACATTCTACTACTCCTCCTGAGTATGGCGATACCACATGTGAGACTTTTACACAGCCTGGCCACATACAGAAGCCCAATATGTAGGGAGCACCATCAGGTGATCTAGGAGCATAAATTACACATATAATTTCTTGACTACCTCTTTCACTTTTGAAGGTCCTGGAGCACCAGGACAATGGAAATGTCCAAAAAATTACCCCATTTTGGAAAGTAAACACCCCAATGTATATTCTAGGAGGCATAATGAGTCTTTTGAACATGTCATTTTTTCCACAAGTTTTTGGAAAATGTGGAAAGAAAATGAAAACGCTTTTTTTTTTTTTACACAAAGTTTTCCATTTATACAATATTCCTAACACACAGCATGTACATAGCAAAAATGACACCCCACAAATTATTCTGCTACTCCTCCCGAGTATGGCAATACCACATGTGGGGCACTTTTACACAGCCTGACCACATACAGAGGCCCAACATGCAGGGAGCACCATCAGGTGTTCTAGGGGCATACATTTCAAATCTAATTTGACTACCTTTTACACTATTGTGAGGCACTGTGGTGGTATGGATAGGCACTGCAGTGGCATGGATGGGCAGTGTAGTGGCACGGATGGGCAGTGTAGTAGCACAGATGGGCAGTGTAGTAGCACAGATAGGCACTGTAGTGGCATGAATGGGCACTATAGTGGCACAGATGTGTCACGGATAAGAACTGATGTGGTATGGATGAGCATGAATGAGGCACAAATGAGCCATGGGTGGGGATGGATGAGCCGTGGATGGGGATAGATGAGCACAGATGGGGATAATTGAGCATGGATGGGAATGGATGAGCATGGATGGGGATGGATGAGCACGGATGGGGATGGATGAGCACGGATGGGATGACTGAGCACGAATGAGGATGGATGAGCATGGATGGGGATGTATGAGCACAGATGGGGATGGATGAGCACGAATGAGGATGGATAAGCACGGATGGGGATGGATGAGCATGGATGGGATGACTGAGCACGAATGAGGATGGATGAGCATGGATGGGGATGACTGAGCACGGATGGGGATGGATGAGCACAGATTGGGATGCATGAGCACGGATGGGATGACTGAGCACGAATGAGGATGGATGAGCACGGATGGGGATGAATGAGAACGGATGGGGATGAATGAGCACAGATGGGGATGAATGAGCACAGATGGAGATGAATGAGCACGGCTGGGTGGGTGAGCATGGCTGGGTGAGGATGGCTGGATGGGTGAGCATGGATGGGTGGCTGAGCATGGATGGGGTGAGGATGGCTGGGTGGGTGAGCATGGCTGCGTGAGGATGGTTGGATGGGTGAGCATGGATGGATGGGTGGCTGAGCATGGATGGGGTGAAGATGGCTGTGTGGATGAGCATGGATGGGGTGAGGATGGCTGGCTGGGGTGAGGATGGCTGGGTGGGTGTGGATGGATGGTGGGGGGTGCAGCCTGTCCCCCACTGTCACTTAGCAGCACTGTGGGCCCACAGCGCTGCAGCACGTCCTCTTTCCCCCTCTTTACTCACAATGCACCAATCGGTGCGGAGAGGAGAGAGAAAAGCCGACGGAAGCGCCGGCTTGTTTACATATGATCGCTCCGTCATTTGACAGAGCGATCACGTGGTGAAAGGCTGCTCACAGTGGCCATTCAGCGTGATCCGTGATGCGCTGGGTCCCCTGGACCCAGCTGTCATGGATGTTCCCATGTGCATGCCCTAGGGGGCGCGCGGGAAGCCTGATTCTGGGAGGACATCAATAGACGTTAAGACGTTTAGAGTTAAGCAACCGCCCTGTAGACGTCTTTTGTCTATGGGCCGGTTGTTAACTGGTTAAATATCCCCTATGATAAAAATAGGCAGTGTCACATTTTTTTTGTTAATTTGGGGTCTATTATACTCTAGATCTCTCCTCAGCCCTTAAAGCATCTGACCACACCAAGATCGGTGTGATAAGATGCTTTCCCAATTTTCCAATGGCGCTGTTTATACCCGGCGAAACTGAAGTCATGAAATGCTCATAGCTTCCGGTTTCTTAGGCCATAGAGATGATTGAAGCCATTCTAGTCTTCGGTCAGCTCTATGGTCAGCTGGCGGAACCACCGGCTGCGTTCTTGCGTTCCCTGGTGGGATAGGAGAGCCTGAGTACACCATTCAAACACCAGCAACATACTAGTACATCGCTGGTCCTTGTTGGGCATATGTTGTAATGTTCTTTTTTCATGCAGCCTGTGGGTTAAATGAAAAAAATAATCAGTCAGTGGGTATGCCCACCATTAGAAAACCGTCCCTTCATCCACCCACTTCTAATGATGGGCATAGCGCCATTCTAAAAATATATACCAGAGCATGGAGGCAATCCGCCTCAATTTCCACCCACTGCCCCTATGCTCCGGTATATATGCTTTTTTTTAACTGTGGTGGTGAAATCCCCTCCTACAGTGCTGGAGTCGCTGATTTATGTATGGTGGGAGCAAACACTGTTGCTGTCACCATGAATAAACCAGTCCAGCAGCTGAATAGCGTACCTGAAAAGCAAAAAACGATTAATAAAAAAATTACATACATGCAAAGAAAACATTATAAAACACAGTAACAATAAAACATTACAGGTAAGCAGTAACATGTAAAAAAATGACATACTTGCAAAGAAAACATGATAAAAAACAGTAACAAAACATTACATGTATGCATAAACAGTAATAATAGAGAACAATAGGGAGAGAAGAACAAGAAACTGACAACTGTTTTTGGATTTTTTATTTATTTATTTTTGGTTTTTATAACTGTTTTTGTGGTTTTAAAAATGTTTTATTTTTTTTTATTTTTTTGGTACGCTTTTTTTTTTAACAACAATAATGGTTCCAGGTTAGGTCTCTCAAAATGCGGTGACATCTTTGGACATCCTGTGACAGTGTGCCCTATACCTGTGTAGTGCTGTACCCTACGTTAATACTCAACTAGTGTATGGTAGAGCTGGAAACAGTCACCAATGCCAAGGCTGGTCAGGAAAGGAGGTCACGCCTGTATCCGCGTCGTCTGCAGAGACAACATCTCTTTTGGGGGGCTCGGTTGGTAAGGGTACCAGGAATGGCATGCGGAAAATGCCGCTCATGCAGCCAGCTCACTGCATTTGGATTGGGAAGTTGGGGTGCAGCACCATCTGGAAACAGAAGGGCTGTGAGGATCTCTTCCTGGAATTTAAAGAAGGATCCAGTCCATCCTGACACTTTGTATAGCACATAAGGGTACAGAAAAGCCAATTGGAATAGGAATACAGGCCCTTTTTTGTACCAGCGTCTGACCTTACTGGCAATTATGTACAGCGCCAACAACTGGTCGTTGAGGTCCATCCCTCCCATATTAAGGTTATATTCATGGACACAGAGGGGCTTCTCCACAACACCAGCCGTCGTTGGAATTTGGACTGCCGTGTCTGCGTGAAGGAAGGAAAGAACAAAAACATTATTTGTATCCCTGCTAATAAGACAGTAAAAATAAAATCAATTATATTTAACCACTTCAATACTATGCACTTAGAACACTTTCCTACCAGACCAATTTTCAGTTTTCAGTGCTGTTACGCTTTGAATGACAATTGCGCGGGCGTGCGATGCTGCACCCAAACAGACTTTTTATCATTTTGTTCCCACAAATAGAGCTTTCTTTTGGTGGTATTTGATCACCCCTGCAGTTTTTATTTTTTGAGCTACAAATAAAAAAAGACCAAAAATTTTGAAAAAAAAAAAAAATCTCTATTTTTGTCACAAAATGTTGTAAATAAGTACATTTTCTCCATCACTGAGGCTACACTGACGGGCACTGATGTGGCATTACTGATTGGCACTGATGAGGCGGCACTGATGAGGTGGCACTGATGATGAGGCACTTATATGCAGTAATGGTGAGCACTGTTAGGCGGCACTGATAAGCAGCACTGGCGGGTACTGATAGGTGGCTTTGATATACAGCACTGACGGGCACTGATATGCAGCACTGATGGACACTGCTAAGCGGCACTGATGGGCACTCATAGATAGCACTGATTGGCACTCATAGGTGGCACTGGGCACTGATAAGTGGCACTGATGGGCACTGATAGGTGGGCACTGGTAGGTGGCAATGGTGGGCACTGATATGTGGCACTGGTATGCATTGATAGGGGCACTGGTAAGCACTGATAGGGACACTGGTGGGCACTGGTGGGCATATATACTGATAGGGGCTCATTCCCTGGTGGTCTAGGGTGGCATCTGAAGGTGGCACTGAGTGCCATCCACATTGGGCACTATGCCTCTTACCTGGTGGTCTAGGGGGTCTCCCTGGTGGTCCAGATCGGCTCCCTGGTGGTCCCTGGTCGGCTCCCGAGTGGTCCTGGGTGGGCACGTCCCTGGTGGTCCCTGGGCAGGCTCCCTGGTGGTCTAGTGTGGCGATCCGAGGGGGGGCTGTGCTGATAAATAATCAGCACAAACCCCCCCTGTCAGGAGAGCAGCCGATCGGCTCTCCACTCCTCAGGTCTGCAGACCCGAGTACAGGAAAGCTGATAAACAGCTTTCCTGTGTTACACTGTGACCAGCCGTGATTGGTCACGGCTGATCACATGGTAAAGTGCTTCAGATCGAAGCGCTTTACCGAGATCAGTAATGCGGGGGGTCAGGCTGACCCCCCATACCACCGTTCACCGCGATGCGCGCCCCCCGGGCGCGCGGCGGCATGTTATCCTGAGGACATCATATGACGTCCAGTCAGGGTAATTGAACCACTTCCCGGCCGTCATTCTGCATACGGCAGTCGGGAAGTGGTTAATAATGATCAATTAAAAGTACAATAAGTAACACACAGTTGATTAAAATCATTGGTACTACATGCTGGCACAACCAAAACATCATGATGCAGAGAGTTTACATTAGTACAGAGAGAGGGTGTCCCGACATGTTTCGCCATGTTCCAGCTTCTTCAGGGGACAAATGATGATGTACTGTTATGTAATAAAAAACCAACATACAAATTACAAAGAATACAGAGTGGTAAAAATCGTACATTTCAATACACATGGTATATATATAGTTCAATGGACAATCGGGCTCTACACAGTCACAAGTTGATACATAAAGCTCACCCTGTAGCTCTGCACATGGACTCCCAGCGCCGCAGAAGTAGACTGAAACCCAAACAACTGCAAGCCACAACCAGAAAGGGAGAATCACTATCTGTAGATTAAATAATTGAAGCGGAATCAAAGGGACAGACAAAAACAAGAACAGAATGATCATGGAACATAATGTTGAATAAAATATATAAGAAAAAATTAGGGCTCAATGACCCAAATCATAGGTTTGCATATACTGGCTCGTAAACACGAGCTCCAGAGTAGATAAGGAGTTTATTGAGTAAGTTATTTATATGGTGGCGCAATAAGCCAGGAGCCAAATCGTCACACAGGTCTAGACAAAGATAAACTTCAAAACAGCAAAGGTTGTAATAATATGGTAAACTCAGGACAGCAAAGAATAAGAATCGCAAAAATGGTGTTGTCACGCACAAAAATGAAAAATGGTGAGACACAAGGATGCAGCAAAAGTGTATGGGAAGAGGTAATCACACACCAACCAAGACACAGTGCGGGGGCAATGTGGTCGGACATGGGCATAAGGCTGGCCCATCTCGCACTGCGGCAAAGGTCATTGCTAACACTCGACCCCAGAGCACAAGTATGAAGCGTATGAATATGGAGAAAAAAAAAAAACACATGCCAGTTAGCATAAGCAGGGAGACATAAGGAAATATCTACCCACATATAGATTTAAAATGGAAAAGCAAAGTGCCATAAAAACATAGAACAAATGGTCATGTGGAGCAGACACACAAAAAACAACACAGGGCTACAGGACACAAATTAGGTTAAATGGTAAGCGAGTGTGAACATACTAAGATGCTGGCGTGTCATGGGTATGGCTCCAGGGGATCAATGCAACACACGCCTGAGTCTGGTCTCCATAGATATGGAGAAAAGCCTGCATCCTTTTCATTTTTGTGAGTGACAACACCATTTTTGCGATTCTTATTCTTTGCTGTCCTGAGTTTACCATATTATTACTACCTTTGCTTTGTTTTGCAGTTTGTCTTTGTCTAGGCCTGTATGACGATTTAGCTCCTGGCTTATTGCGCCACCAGCTACACACACACATGTAAGTCCTTTTCTTATATAAAAAACGTACTCAATAAACTCCTTATCTACTTTGGAGCTCGTGTTTACGAGCCAGTATATGCAAACCTATGATTTGGGTCATTGAGCCCTAATTGTTCCTGATATATTTTATTCAACATTATGTTCCATGATCATTCTGTTCTTGTTTTTGTCTTTCTGTTCCTTTTTGATTCCTCTTCACTTATTTAAACTACAGATAGTAATTCTCCCTTTCTGGTTGTGGCTTGCCGCTGTTTGGGTTTCAGTCTACTTCTGCGGCGATGGGAGTCCATGTGCAGAGCTATAGGGTGAGCTTTATGTATCAACTTGTGACTGTGTAGAGCCGTATTGTCTATTGAACTATATATAAAAATAAGAAAAAAAAACATAAAAAACATAAAAAAGAAAAAAAAGAAAGAAAAAGAAAAAATCCATAAATAGTTGTCGTTTTAGTGTTGTGGGAGATTAGCTTGTGGGGATCACTTTTCAGGGGAACAGATTCAGCATGGATATCATTCTCTTTAAAGTCTGGCAGCTTGCCAGGTTTAGTTTTACAGGTTTGCAAGATCAAAACAGAAACAGAAAACAAAAACTTGCCATCTGGCGCTACACTAAACAAAGAGGTTCCTCTCTATACAGTGTGGGGCTGTCGCTGACACCCACAAAACATAACTACTTTGAAAACCTTGTTTTAGAGTCCAAATTAGCACACAGAGCTCTCTCAGCTTTCTCCTTCTGAGATCCAGGATTGAGCTCAAGTGAGAGATCTTCCTGATCATTAAATGCACGTGGAGAGGGGTTTGAGTAAACCAGAAAGACCGGGCCGGAACCAGCTCTGCCACGGTGGCCGGCAAAACCCGGGTCGACTCCCGCTAGTCACCTCAAAATGGATTGCATGCAAAGCAACAAGTATCTCCCGTCCATTGCCTCGCATAACGTCACATACCCCCCCCCTCTGCTCAAGCCCCTGGGGCGGAGCAACTGTCCTGACCATGCAGTGGGCCCGGGAAAGGCCATTGGCATTATTTTGGAGCCTTCCACCCCAAAGTTCCACTGAGAACTTAAATCACCCGTCTATTTTTCTCCTGGTTGTTAAACATCCACTTAAGGGGGGCATGCTTGGTGACTAGCCTGAATGACCTTCCCAGCAGGTAGTTATTTAGGGCTAGTGTTGAGCGAACCCGGACTGTAACGTTCGGGTCCGTACCGAACTTTAGGGTGTCCGTGGCACGGACCCGGACCCGGACATTTCAAAAATCGTTCGGGTTCGGTCCGGGGTTCTGCTATTTTACTCCACGTGTTGAGAAGCTGCAGGGCAGCCAATCAACAAGCGTTTCACTGGTTTGCCCTTAGAAGCCATCACAGCCATGCCTACTAATGGCATGGCTGTGATTGGCCGGTGCATCATGTGACCCAGCCTCTTTATAAGCTGGAGTCACAGTGCTGCAGTCACATGCTCCTTGGGTTAGTATAGGGAAAGGAAGCTGACGGCGTGAGGGACAGATTTTAGCCATTTTAAGACCTGATCCTGCATCCTGAGATAGATTACTTTACTACTGCTGTCTGTGCTGTTGCTCTGAGGACAGATAGCAGAAATTAGAGATTTCACATACCGCTGCTTTGAGTTGCAGATCAAGCTCTGCATAGAACAACGATCGCTACGATCGTGCTCTACGATCAGATTGTTGGGG
>BLSH010152884.1:160072-185457 GCA_018402905.1 Glandirana rugosa
AGCCAGAGCTCCTCCGGTTTATGGAACCCATACACTAACCAGTTCTAGACTAATTTGGGGTTTGGTTATTCTAGTTCCGGTAAGTTTTCACCGGGGTTGGCCACTTGTTCTTTGTCCAAACCCGGAAGGACCCCTAATGTCCCATAATGGCTACAAACTAAGGGCTGAAACGGTGGTAACCGCAGGGAGACTAGTTAGACTGTTTCCCATCTCGTAGTCCTTATCAATTCACCTTAGGGTTTCGACTTTTCCGGAAGGTCTTTAACTTCGTTCGGGAAACACATGTCGGCCACGAGCACTGGGGCATGAAGTGTTTACTCAAACATGTCCGTGCGATCGTTCGGGTTCCGTCCGGACCCGGACCCGGACTTTGTCACGAAGTTCGGACGGACCAGCAGAACCCGAACTTCCAGGTGTTCGCTCAACTCTATTTAGGGCCTCTAAGGCCCACTTGATGGCCAGGCACTCCTTCTCCACTATGGCATAATTCTTTTCATTTCTATTAAGCTTCCTGCTTAATTATACAACTGCGTGCTCCTCGACGTTTCTGATCTGGGACAGAACAGCACCTAATCCCACCTCAGAGGCGTCGGTTTGAACAACAAACTCATTTGTGAAGTACGGGGTCACGAGCACCGGCTGTACACAAAGGGCTTGCTTCAATTTCTGGAAGGCCTTTTCAGCTTTGGGATTCCACTTAACTATTCCTGATGCTCTACCCTTTGTCAGATTGATCAGAGGGACGCCAATGGTGGCAAAGTCGGGAATCAAACATCGGTAATACCCTGTAATCCCCAGGAAGGCCCAAACCTGTTTCTTGTTCACCGGTTGGGGCCACTTTTGAATGGCCTTGATCTTATTGGTTTGGGGTTTAATCAGATCTTGACCAATCACATACCCAAGGTATTTGGCCTCCTCGAGACCGATGGCACACTTCTAAGGGTTGGCTGTTAAACCTGCTACCATCAGTGAATCTACTACTGCCTGCACCCAGGGCAGATGTGATTCCCAATCTGGGCTGTGGATGATGACCTCATCCAGATAGGCCGCTGCATAAGGCCGATGCGGCCTCAAAGTTTTGTCCATCATCCTCCAGAAAGATGCAGGGGTCCCATGCAGACCAAACGGCATTCGCTTGTATTGGAAGGACCCCTCGTGGGTAGAGAAGGCCGTTTTTTCCTTTGTTGACTCGGTTAGGCGAATCTGCCAGTATCTCTTAGTTAGGTCTAGGGTTATGTACCGGGCACCTCCAACCTATCCACAATTTAGTCAACCCGAGGGTCTTGTTAAACCTTTCCACCAGACCGTCAGTTTGGGGGTGGTAAACAGTGGTACGGAGATCAGAGATTTTGTACAATTTACACAATACCCTGGTCACTCTGGACATGAACGGGGTACCCTGATCCATCAAGATTTCTTTAGGGATCCCCACCCAACTAAACACCTGGACCAGTTCCTTGGGGATAGTCTTAGCGGAGGTATTCCGCAAGGGTATGGCCTCAGGATAGCGGGTCGCATAGTCCAGTATAACCAGGATGTGCTGGTGTCCCCGGGAAGATTTTACTACTGGTCTCATGGGATCCATGCCAATTTGCTCGAATGGCACTTCAATTATGGGAAGTTTTGTACAGAAGTCCTCTCTCTGGACCTCTAAGGCAGGGACTACATACAGTTCACTGTCTCTCGGTCAGGGACAAAGACATGGTACGGGACATTAGCCATCTGCGGGGAGCCACCCTCCGGCTCCCCAGCCATTACAGGAAAAGGTAGAGGGTCTCCTTCTTCCTCGGCCCTGCCACCAATCTCTCCTTCCAGTTGGCAAAAAGGGTCTGGTGAGAACTCCTGTGCCTCCTCAGCAGGGAGAGCTCATTCCTCCAAGCTCTCTCTTCCTTCCCACAACCTTCAAAATGGGAAAAATCCCTTCCCCTAGGGCTTCATAAAGCAGGGAAGGTACCACTCCCACTGAATGGGTCACTCTGCTGCAAGGGGTGTCAATCTCGACCAGCGCCGCCTGGTGGTAGTCATGAGTGTCCCCGTGAATGCAAATGATCCCGACAGTGCTAGGGTGTTACCTGGCCAGATTTACACAGCTGCTTTTGACCAACGTTATCACACTACCAGAGTCAAGCAGCGTAGTGATGGATTTCCCGTCAATAGCAATCACACACATTTGCTTCTCCATGCCACTTGAGCACAATGCTATACATGCGACCTGTGAAAACAGAGAAATGCTTATTTTCATATAAGCATTATCACATTGCACGGGTTCATCATTCAGGGGACAATTGGCAGCAATATGCCCCAATGCATGGCATTGGTAGCAATGTATGTGTTCTATACCCAGTCCTCTCAAGGATCCGCAAGACCTTCCTGGCTTCTTTGGCCAGTCTCAAGGTTTTAAGCCCACAGTCTCTTTAACTGTATCAGTTTTATCAAATTTCCCCTCGCCCTTGAACCCTGGAACACTTTTACCGGGCCTGCCGGGCGATCTTTAACCTCTAGAGACATTGGAGTGGGACACAGATGGGAGCAACAAGTCCTCAGCAGCCACGTATCTCTCGATGAGGTCCACCAGTTGGCTTGCAGCTTTGGGGTCCCCATGGCTGACCCATTTCCTCAAAGCAGCAGGGAGCACCTGCAGATAGTGGTCCATGACCATGCACTCCACCATCTTGGGACCTGGAAAAATCTCTGGCTGTAGCCATTTCCTGGTGAGGTGAACTAGGTCCAACATCTGCGAACGGGGTGGCTTGTCGGTGTGATAGGTCCACTGATGCACACGTTGGGCCTGGACTGCCATGGTGACCATCAGTCATTCGAGTATCTATGCCTTTAGAGTCTCACAGTCCTGAGCCTTATCTGTTTCCAGATCAAAGTAGGCTTTTTGTGGTTCGCCAGTCAAGAATGGTGCTAGCAGTCCCTCCCACTGTTCTTTTGGCCATCCTTTGCGAAGAGCAACTCTTTCAGAGGTCGTAAGGTACGCCTCCACGTCATCTTCAGGCGTCATCTTCTGCATGTGGTATGAGGCGCGTACCAACCTTGGCTCCACTGTCACAGGAGGTGCTCCAGCAGGGCCTCCGCTACCTCTCGCTGAGCTGCAATAGTCTCTTGTAGAGCCTACTGTGGTGCTGCAGTGGCTTCTGTGGCTTGTCAGTTGGTTTCCTGTTGGGCTGCATTGGCTTGCAGAAGGGCCTTCAACATTTCCTCCATCTTTGGAAGTTGCACACATCCTCCACTACGTGTGGGAGATTAGCTTGTGGGGATCACTTTTCAGGGGAACAGATTCAGCATGGATGTCAGTCTCTTTAACGTTTAGTGGCTTGCCAGGTTTATTCTCACAGGTTTGCAAGATCAAAACACAAACCGAAACAGAAAACAAAACTTTGCTTTCTCCCTCTGAGATCCAGGATCGAGCTCGAGTGAGATTTCTTCCTGATCATTAAATGCAGGTGGAGAGGGGTTTGAGTAGACGAGAAAGTCCGGGCCGGAACCAGCTCTGCCACGGTAGGAGCAAAACCCGGATGGGACTCCCGCTAGTCGCCTCAAAATGATCACATGCAAGGCGAAAAGTATTGCCCATCCATTGTCGTGCCTTTCATAACATCACATTGTTTCTACTGTTTTACTGTATTTTATGCTATACTGTAATGTTTTATTGTTACTGTGTTTTATTTGCTTTGCAGGTATGTCATTCTACTGTTTTATTGCACTGTTACTGTGATTTATTGTAAACCATTGTTTGCTTTGCAGGTCCATTCAGCTGCTACACTAATTTATTTATTTTGATAGCAACAGGGTTTGCTCTCGCGATACGTAAATCTGTGACTCCAGCACTGTAGGAGGTGATTTCACCACCACAGTTAAAAAAAAGAGCATATATGCTGAAGCATAGGGGCAGTGGTGGACATAGGGTTGAATCGCCCCTATGCTTCGGCATATATTTTTATTCACTTTTCTTGGCAGAAATTTCTTCATCTACATCGATCAATCCCCATTGGCTGAACAAAAAAGGAGAACGGTGCATGTACGCCCATCATTAGAAGTGGGTGGATGCAGGGCGGTATTCTAATGCTGGGCATACCACCGATTGATCTATGTGAATGGAGGAATCTGTTGGGTTCTCTTTTTTCATGGGCTGCATGAAAAAAAAGAGTACAATATATGGCCAACAAGGACCAGCAATGTACTGGTATGTTGCTGGACTCTGAGTGGGATATACCGAAATGATGCCTGCAGATTTGGGTATCATATTGGTATCATTGTAAAAGCAATCCTAGCAGCTAATTGGCAGCTTGACTGCTTTTAAAAGCAGTGGGAGGGAACATTCCCCCCTGCCACATACATGGTTTTCCTTGGGTCTCCTGTCCCACCGGGGAAACTTAGAATTCAGTCGGTGGTTCTCCCAGCTGACCATAGAGCTGATCAGAGACCAGAATGGCTCCAATCATCTCTATGGCCTAAGTAACCGGAAGCTGCAAGCATTTCATGACTTTGGTTTTACCAGATATAAACAGTGCTATTGGGAAAGCATCTTATCACACTGATTTTGGTGTGGTCAGATGCTTTAAGGACAGAGGAGAGATCTAGAATCTAATAGACCCCAATTTTTTCAAAAAAAGAGTATCTGTCACTACCTATTGCTATCATAGGGGATATTTGCATTCCCTGATAACAATAAAAATGATAACAAAAAATGAAAGGGACAGTGCAAATATAAAATAAAACAGCAAAATAAATAATTAAGAATAAAAAAAATTAAAGCACCCCTGTCCCCTGTGCTCGTGCTCAAAGGCGATGCAAGCATCAGCCTCATGTCTTGTAAACAGCACCATGCATGTGAGTTATCACCGCAAACGTCAGGTCAAGGGCTATAATTCTAGCAGTAAACCTCCTCTGTAAATCTAAAGCAGTAACCTATAAAGGCTTTTAAAAGACTTAAAAAATGTATTTAGTTTGTCGTCGCTGCACGTACTTTTAACCACTTCCCAACCAGCACCGTAAATAGGCAGCAGCTGGTTTTGAGTGGCTGTACCGGGATATAGCCTGCAGCTACAGGCTATATCCCAGTATCGTTTTTTAGAGTGAACGGTCGGCTATCCGGGGATAATGACCGATCCGGCTCGGGAGCCGCTCGGCCGTCATCCCCGGGGGCGGGAGGGGACAGCCCCCTCCCGCCACCTTCCACCACTCTTCTCCGGCCACCGGGAGACCGGAGCGATGATCTGGCGCATCCGCCAGCTAGGAGGAGACCTGATAAAAGCCGGAATCGGCTCCGATCGGGTCTCCTTCAGCAAATTCCGGAAGCGACGTCATAACGTCACTTCCGGTTTACTCTGCGGCTAACGGCGCCAGTTTTAAAAAAAGACCGTATTCAGAATCGCCGTTTTTGGCGATCTGAATACTGTGAAGTGCAAAGGAGGGATGGGGGGTCTTTTAGACCCCCAGTCCTCCAAAAAATTTACCTGTCACCATATATTACTATCACAAGGGATGTTTACATTCCTTGTGATAGCAATAAAAGTGATCAGAATTTATTTTTTTAAAGGAACAGTGTTAAAAATAAATAAATAAATACAATTTTAAAAAAATATGAAAACGGTGTTCAAACCACACATGTGAGGTATCGCCACGATCGCCAGTGTGTGAGCAATAATTCTAGCAAAAGACCTCCTCTGCACCTCTAACCTGGTTACCGTTAAAAAATTTTAAAGCGCTGCCTATGGAAATTTTTAAGTACCGGACTTTGCTGCCATTCCGCGAATGCACGCAATTTTCAACCGTAACATGGTATCTATTTACTCGGCATAGCATCCTCTTTCACAATATACAAAAAAATTGGGCTAACTTTACTGTTGTCTTATTTTTTAACTCAAAAAAGTGAAATTTTTCCAAAAAATTGCGCTTGAAAGACCGCTGCGCAAATACTGTGTGACAAAAAGTATTGCAACGATCGCCATTTTGTTCTCTAGGGTGTTTGAAAAAAATATATAATGTTTGGGGGTTCTAAGTAATTTTCTAGCAAACAAAAACAGTTTTTAGCTTGTAACCAACAAATGTAAAAAGGGGGCCCCGGTTGGTAAGTGGTTAAAGCATGTCGTGTTTAGTATCTATGTACTCGGTAGAAGATCATCTCTTTTTTACCAAACATTTGGGCAATATAGTGTGTTTTTGTGCATTAAAATTCAAAAATTGTTCTTTCCAAAAAAATTGCGTTTGCAAAATCGGTGCACAAATACTGTGTGAAAAAAAATTGCAACACCCATCATTTTAATCTGTAGGGCCTCTGCTGGAAAAAAAATATAATGTTTGGGGGTCAAAGTAATATACTAACAAATAAAATTATTTTTTTCATGTAAACAAAAAGTGTTAGAAAGGACTTGGTGGTTCAAGTGGTTAGAAGAGTGGGTGATGTGTGGCATAAGTTACATATAGTTACATAGTTGCTGAGGTTGAAAAATGACACAAGTCCATCCTGTGTGTGTGCTTTTATGTCAATATTACATTGTATATCCCTGTATGCTGTGGTCATTTAGGTAGCTATGTAATAGTTTTTTTGAAATTATCTATGCTCCCTGCTGAAACCACTGCTTGTGAAAGAGAATTCCACATCCTCACTGCTCTTACCATAAAGAACCCTCTACGCAGTTTAGGGTTGGTTAGTCCCAGGACAGAACCCCACTCTCCACACCGGTCCATTCTGAGTACTCCCCATTTATCACCACCCTCTGAACTCACCCCTGTAGCCAGTTTTCAATCTATGTACTCACCCATTTGTTACAAAAGGGCAATAGTGGGTACATAATATTTGTAGTTCAGCGTTATAATAGAGGAAGCAACACGAGAAATGCAAGGAAGCACTATACGATTATCACTAATATTTAGTTTCTATTTAGTTTGGTTTCTACGACCATATATCCCACATTGATTTAAATTTGGCATATGACATTGAGTTAAATGCTATCAGCTTTTCAAATGTTTTGTTTTCTGTGACCATAGATGAGACTTCTGATATATTGGGGATACGTTGTATTTTCCATTTCCTTAGTATGGCCAGTCTTACTGCGAGAAGGATGTGAGTAATCACTGGTCTATAATTTGATGGGTAATTTTCGAAACCAATATTTAGAATGGCTAGTCTAGGACAAGGGGGGCGGAGGATACTAGTGCGACCTGATAGTAAACAGAAAATCTGTCTCCAAAAACTGGTCAGAGAAGGTCATAATATGTGTGTTAAGTTCCCCACTTGACCACATCCTCTCCAACAGTCAGGGGAGGCAGAGAAGGAGATTTTTGCTAGCCTAAAGGGCGTATAGTACCATCTAGTGGTAATTTTGAGCGTCATTTCCCAGTGCGCGTTGCTATGTGAAGATTTTTTTATGGAATTGAGCGCATGTTTCCATTGGTCATGGGAGATATGTGTGTCTAATTCCTTTTCCCATTGCTCCATGGATTTCGTTTTGGAGAGTGATTGTGGGTTCTGTAGGGAGTTATACATGAGGGAGATCCCTTTATTTGTGGGGGTGTCCGCAGTAAGGTACTGCCAAACCTGTGGATTGATGTTAAGCTCCCGAGGGGGTAATTTTTGCAGGAGGCGGTGGATGCGTAGCAACGTATACGATGCTGCTGGAGTCAGTTTATATTCGGCTAAGAGGGAAGTTATGGGTTTCAATTTGTCGTTGGCGTAAAGCTGTTGTAAGTTGGAAATACCTTCCAAACTCAGTGAGTCAGTATATAGCATTGGTATTACTGCTTCTAGACAATTAGTGGAGATAGGGGTGTTGTCCAAGATGTTCAATGTATTGTTCTGCTTGGAGGCTTGTCTCCACACTAGCAAGGATGCTTGTGTAGTTGCTGGGAGGTTCTGTAAGTCCCATTTATGCCACAGGTCCATCAGGATTGTGTGGTTGAGATTGTGGGACGGGCTTAATGCCTTTTCTATTTCGACCCATAGAGGTGTGTCTTCCTTAGAGTCCCATTTTCCCATTTGTGCCAAGTGGGTAGCTCTATAATAACTCACTATGTTGGGGAGTCCTGCCCCTCCTGCATTATAGAGTTTATACAGGGTGAGAGATGAGCATCTAGCTTTTTTCCCTTGCCAAATGAATTTATGCATGATAGTAGAAAGTTTTTTCAGTTGGGTAATGGGGATGTGAAGTGGTAAGTTCCGAAATAAATAAAGAATTTGGGGGAGAGTATTCATTTTAAAAGCTGCCATCCTGCCACCCCAAGAGATTTCTGTTTTTGAGATTCTGCTCAGCTCAGACGATACCTTTGCTGTCAGTGAATTGATATTGGTACGTAATGTTGAGGCTATGTTTGCTTTAAGGATGATGCCTAAGTATTTTATCCCTTTATCGTTCCACTGGAATGGGGTAATGTTTTGTAGAAGTGATTTGTCTTTTTTGTCCATACCCAGGTCTAGAATTTCAGATTTTGAGGTGTTCATTTTGTAATAGGAGATATTGCTAAAATGGCATAAGAGTTTGTGTGCTGTGGGGAGGGAGTTGGTTGGGTCAGTTAACATAAGGATTATATCGTCTGCAAAAAGGTTTATTTTATGGGAAGAGTTTTGGAAGGTGGATCCCTTAATCTCCTTATTATCTCTGATTGACTCAGCGAGGGGTTCAATTATTAGGTTGAAAATTGTGGGGGATAGGGGGCACCCCTGACGGGTGCCATTTGTAATCTGGAATGGCTTAGAGAGGGTATTAGATGTATAGACTTGTGCTGATGGGTTAGAGTATAGGGAAAGCATAGATGCTTTAATCCGTCCTTGGAATCCGAATTTGCATAGGGTCTGTTCCATATAGGACCAGTGCACTCTATCAAAAGCCTTCTCTGCATCCAGGGCTAGGAGCAGAGAAGGCGTTCTGGATTTTAACGCATAATCTATTACATTCACTACTCTCCTCGTGGCGTCTGAGGTTTGGCGACCCTTTACGAATCCCATTTGGTCTGTCTTGATGAGGAGGGGGAGGAACTTCATGATGCGTTTGGCTAGTAGCTTGGCAAAAATTTTTGTATCAGTATGCAGCAGTGAAATAGGGCGGAAATTGGCAGGGGTGGTTGGGTCCTTCCCAGGCTTGGGGAGGGTAACTATATATGCTTGGAGCATTTCTGGGGGAAATGCCGACTCATCCGCTGCTTTTCTAAATACGTTCAGTAAATGATTTAATGTGTTATGGAGAATTTTATAGAATTCATTAGGGAACCCATCAGAGCCTTGTAATTTACCATTAGGCAGGGAAGCTATGATCTTATTTAATTCGGAAAGTGTGAACGGCTGGTTGAGCTCATTTACTTGGTCTGCTGACAAAGATGGTAACCTAATTTTCCCCAAGAAGGATTTTATGTCTGCCAGTTTAGGTTGCGGCGTGCTAGGGTTATCTTTGAGATTGTAGAGACTGCTGTAAAAAGAGGCGAACTAGTCTGCAATATCTTGAGGATGGGTGATCTTGTGTTGTGTCACAGGGTGTACAATATGGGATATCTTGGTTTTAGCTTGTTTAAGTTTTATTTTCCTCGCCAGGTATTTGCCTGCTTTATTGGCCTGTTCGTAAGATGTCAGTTTTAGTTTTTTGAGATGTCTATCATATTGGTCGTTAAGCGTGTGTCTAAACTCCTGCCTTAATTCTGTTAGGGTATGTGAGTTTTGCATTGATGGGTGTTGTTTATTTAGAGTGTCTATAGTGTGAATTTTCTTCAGCAATTCTTTCAGTTTGGATTCATGCGACTTTTTGGCTCTTGAACTTTGCTGTATGCAAATTCCTCTAATGTACGCTTTTTGTGCGTTCCAAAGGGTCCAAGGGTCAGATACCTACCCTTCGTTGACCTGAAAGAAGTCTTGGGGATGTTTATGTATTGTTTCGGCATACTTGGGGTCTTGTAATATTCTTGTGTTACAACGCCATACGTAAAGTCTTTTTCTGTGGGGTGGTGGCACCTCCAGACATTGAACAAGTCCTCCCCATGGAGCAGGGGGCCCAAAGAAAATTGGGTGCCCCTGCTGCAGGAGGTGGAGTCAACCAAAGAGTCCACAGAGAGATTAAAATCTCCACACATCAATAAGTGTCCATTCCTGTGGAGAGAGATACGTTTAAACAACCTGCGAAAAAAACGAAGTTGGTGAATGTTAGGAGCATATACTGTTACCAATGTGATCGGAAGGTCATTGATAGTACAGTCCAATATGATATAGTGACCCGATGGATCAATTATCATATTCTTTTGAGAGAAGGAAACTGTGTTCTTGATTGCGATCATCACTCCTCTTTTCTTGAGGTTGGCGTTTGCCATGAATGTGTAGGGAAAGTCCTGGTGGGTGCATCTGGGATGGTCATTCGCTTGGAAATGGGTCTCCTGGGCGCAGATTACATCTGCCTTGGTCTTTCTTGCCTCTTTCTACAACGAGAAGCATTTCGCTGGATGGTTGAGACCATTTACATTCAATGAAAGAATTTTAATGGTCATCGAAAAAGATACTCAGTCAATGAATAGCTTTGCTTTCTTGAGCCATATTGTCATCTTGGTGTAGTGGGAAGGTAGTCCCATGAAGTTGTTGCTTTTGATCGTCTCTTATGAATTGCCCCGGTAGGTAATGAAAGTGGAACAAAAAACAAATTATAACTGGAACTATAAAAAGAGCCAGGGTAGGCTCGTGAACATGGTAAAGCATTGAGTTAGTGTGAGGGCCGTATGGATGTTCATATCCTTGGCCTGGGACTATGATGTCATGTTGGTTGCATAAGCTGTTGAGCGGGTTTCTCCATTGATTAGTTGTTTTTCGGCGGTACGCTTGTGGGACACCACTTGCCACTCTTGATTGAGTGCGGAGGGTGATGGCCCTTGCTGGGGTGTGGGTGATTGTGTGGGGAGTATACCCCAAAGCTGTAGTAGGCACATGCCTTCCTCTAAGGACGAAATAAGATTTGTGGATCCATTGTGGGATATTGATAAGGATGCAGGGTACTTCTATCTGTGTGGGATACTATGGTTCCTCAGAGCTTTGGTTATAGTTGCTAAATTTTTCCTCCTTTGGAGTGTATGGCGTGATAGATGCATCTTCCTGAATTGGGACATAATCAGTTCTTTCGATTGGTAATGGTGAACTTTCAGCAGAACATCTCTGGGAGCGTCAGGGGAAATGAAAGATGGTTTGGGTAGTCTATGCATCCTGTCAATCTCCAGCTCTGTTTGTGACAGGGACAGTGCAAGTGTAGAAAACAGGCCTAATACATGTTGTTTCAGTTGGCTTGGGGGGACAGATTCAGGAATCCCTCTTATTTTAATGTTCGATCATCTCGATCTGTCCTCTAAGTCTGTGACCTTGTCCTTCAACCATGCTATCTCTTCTGAGTGGTTGTCATGTGCGTCCACCATGTTATTGAAGGATGAAATACATGCTTCCATTGATGTTTCTACTGTGTCCACCCTTTGCCCCAGTTCTAGTAACTCACTACGAATCTGAGACAGGCAACCCTTTAGATCTCCTTGTAGTGAAGAATGAAGGGACATTAACATGTCCTTCAGTGTTATATCTGACACGGGATGCCCCTGAGTAGGGAAGGCAGATAAGGGGTCTTGTGGGGCCTGTGTGTCTAGCGGCTGGTACTGCAGGTCTGCTTCCATATCTAGCTCCCATTCGTGTGGCGTCTCCCTGCGGGGCTTTGCTTTAGCTGGACTGCATGTAGAAGGGGAGGATGAGCCAGAGGAATCCCCAGAATCTGGGTTCCCTACCTGCTGGAGGCTGCGGGATGGTGCTTTGATGATGCGGTCTCCTTCTGTGGCTTTCGCATCTGCCTTCAGTGGTGTGCACGCGCGCTGCCATTTTGCCGGCTGAAAGAAGTTTGCCAGCTTCTTGAGCTGGGCTTGGTGGTTCTTGTGCTGGGCCATCGCTGCTTGGTCTGTGTCACTTCTGGTGCAGGTTGCACCGCTTATATCGGTCAGGGATCCCGCATATGAGGCTTAGCCCTAGGGTAGCCGAGTGGAGCTGCAGCTTCAAGCATCCATCTTCATTGCCGGTTGCCACCCCCCCCCCCCAATTTCTTTGGATTTCTATTACTCTCCTCTGCTATGTGCCTTTTGTGTTCTATCTTGGCCGCCCTGATTGCACACTTACATTTCTTATTGCATTCTTTGTAAAGTTGGAGTGCTGATGGTGACCCCTCAGCCTTTTTTTGAAGGCCTTCTTCTTTGCTTTTATATGCGTTTTTATGTTGGAGTTAAGCCACCCAGAACTTTTATTAGCTCTTTTAAATGTATTTCATATTGGGATGCACTGGCTAATACTCTTATTTAATATGCTCTTAAAGCACAACCATTTTTCCTCTGTGTTCATTGCTCCTAGTATTTTTTCCCATTTAATATCCTCACTACCTATCACAGTTTTGGAGGCCCTGAAATGTAAAGGTAGCACCCCCCCCCCCCCCCCAAATGACCCCATTTTGGAAATTAGACACCCCAAGCTATTTGCTGATGTTGAGTCCATGGAATATTTTATATTTTGTCACAAGTTTTGGGAAAATGAGTGCTTTGCAGTTCTCATTCGTTTTGGAAAATGAAGAAAGAAAAGGAAAATGTATTGTATGTATTTTTTTTCCTTTTTTCTACTTTCAAAACTTTGTGACAAAAAGTGAGATCTGCAAAATACTCAACATGCCTCTCAGCAATAGCTTGATGTGTCTACTTTCCAAAATGGGGTCATTTGGTGGAGTTTTGTGCTATCTTGACATTTCACGGCCACCAAAACTGTGATAGGTAGTGAGGAGTGAAATCAAAAATTTACGCCCTTTGAAATCCTGAAGGTGGTGATTGGTTTTTGGGTCCTGTACACAGCTAGGCTCTGGTGAAGTTCACACATGTGTTATCCCCATACTCAGGAGAAGCAGCAGAATGTATTTTGTAGTGTAATTCCACATATACCCATTGCATGTATGACCAATATATCATTTCAGTTACAACTTTGTGTAAAATAAAAATGGTCATTTTTCAATCACTGGTGACAAAACAATAAAATATTCAATGGGCTCAACATGCCTTTCAGCAAATTCCATGGGGTGTCTACTTTCCAAAAAGGGGTAATTTGGAGGGCTTTTGTACTGCCCTGCCATTTTATCACATCAAGAAATGAGATAGGCAGTCATAAACTAAAAGCTGTGTAAATTACAGTAAATGTACCAAAGTTTGTAGACACTAACTTTTGTGCAAAGCAATGACTATACGCTTATTGAAATTTTTTTTACCCAAGACATATGGCTGAATACATTTTGGGCTAAATGTATGACAAACATTGAGTTTATATGGCAAAAACTAAAAATCCCAGAGGTTATCAAATACCACCAAAAGAAAGCACTATTTGTAGGGAAAAAAGGATGCAAATTTTGTTTTGGTACAGCATTGCATGCATGACCGCGCAATTACTAGTTAAAGCAGCGCAGTGCCAAATTGCAAAAAGTGCACTTCCGGGGTTGAAGTGGTTAAAATGCCTTTTTTTCTTTTTGCTTTTATTTTCTTTCTGCAAACAAGATACAGGGTTTGTAAACATTGATAGAAGTCCTTAGGTCTTGTTTTCTTCCAGATAAAAAAAGTTGTCTGTAGTTCGTCATTCACAAGAAGCCTTCTATACTTTTATATGAATGCAAGGTTTCTACACAATTGCTAAGGTGCAGATTGTGACATTAGCCATCTATTTTTGCAATGAAAGGCAATAAATGAAAGCCTTGTAATGACAGCATGAGCTGAGCTTTGCACAAATTAAGTTTATTCTGGCAGTAGACAGGAAGTGCCCTTATCAATGCAGAGACTCAGATCTGGCTACTGCATGTAGCAGTAGCTACATGCTGTGCTCACAGTGGACTCATGTATTGATGAAGGAGATATATTATATATATATATATATATATATATATATATATATATATATATATATATATATATTATAACCACCTTCCTACTAAGTTTGTATTCTTAAACTTAAAAAAAAATGAGATTCAAACAATTCATCAGTCACTCTTCACAAGTGCTTCTTGCAAAAAGCTTGTTTGGCTGTACTTCTTCTGTGGATCAAAGGAGTGCAGTACGTTCAGAGCTGGACCAAGATCGCGACAATTAAGTTGGGATCCTCTCACATGCCTGGACTGGCAACCAACTCAGCCTCTCAGCGAGCTGCTGAGACCTGGAGCTGACCGCTCCCGCCCCCTCCACAGCCCAGCGGAGGGGCAGAGCAGAGAGCTACTGATTGACAGTCACCAGCTCTCTGCTCATGGAGCCCTAAGAACCATAATATATACATGCATATTAAATTTTATTTTGGTATGCTTGTCAGGAGGGACTTCGCTGATTACAGGCAGCAAACATAACATCAGGCTAATAAATAAATGCACAATTTCCAGTGCTCAAAAAGTGGTTCCCAGAGGCAATTGACTCTTATTTCTGTATCCGCATCCTGGCTCTCATGGACATGCCACACTTTGCTGCCCTCTCAAGACGTGAGGTTTGGACGCACTGCAACCATAAAACAGAGGGTGCACCAGCCTAGTGCATTATCCTCAAAACATAATTTATGTATAAAATGTATTGATAAAAAATATACTCACAAACTGACAGATACATCAAACTTGTCATAAAAATCAGCTTCAAGTCCTCCACACTTCACATCGCATAGAGGGACAATTGAGGTCCAACAGACTAATGCATTTTGAGGGATTGATTTTTTTTATGAAAAGTTTAATGCATCTGTCCGTTTTTGAGTATATTTCTTATCGATACTTTTTAAATAGAGATGTTTTGAAGATAATGTGCTAGGCTGGTGTGCCCTCTGTTTGTTTTATGGTTGCAACATAACATCAGAGTCTGAGATGTTGTGGAATAATTAGCAACTTCTGACCCTGAGATATGCAACTGCTTTTTTAATTTTTCAAGAAGGCGATCAACAAAATCATCAATAGGGGGCTTTTACTGAGGACAGCATATCAAACAGGTAGTGGAACTTGACTGCAGTCTCTTATCAATTTGACTGTAAATAAAATAAATATACTCAATAAGATTATGTAAAAACAAGACACAATACTAACGTGTAGGCAGGTGCAGTCTACTTTCTCAACTGCAGGTGATACTGTTCTGCAGGTCACTAATGAGGCTCCCGCGCTGCATGCACTCCCCTAATCTTGCTTTGCCCTCTGCAGTGACATCACAGGCACCAAGACTAAAGGGGAGCCATTGGGTATCAATGTGCCCTGGCAGTACTCACTGTCGGTGCGCATTGAAACCTCCATTGGGCAGATATACATATGCCACAATGGTGAATTGTGGTGGAACCCCTGGGAGTTCTTGCATAACCCTAGGGTTTTGTGGATCCCCAGTTGAGAAACCCAGCCATAGGATATGGATTATGGAATTTGTAGTGTGCACAGACCAGTGCACATGACTGCAACTAACGCACACTGTTCCTTCCAAGCAAATGGAAATGAGGAAGAAGAGGAGAGCTTTGGGACCTCACAGAGGACACTACAAGGAGGAAGAAAAACACAGTAAAAAATGATAATTTAATAAATAATAAATTATGGGCCATTAAATAATGGATGTATAAGGATATCTTTTAGTGTAATTTTTAAAGCGTATCATTCATAGAGGTTTGGGGGGGGGGGGAAAGAGAGTGCACAACTGTCATCCTTGAGGTCATATGAATAGACTAGAACCCCAGTTCAGTAGCGCCCTCTTTCCCTATTAATTCCCTTAGCTGATTGTTTTATACATTTTCTGCAATAATTATAATAAGCTGAAAACATAAAGTGTTATATGAAAAACTCCCGCGCCACAGTTTCAGTACTTTTCCGCAGCTGCTGTTATATGCTTTTTGAATGGGGGGGTTATATGATTTACACTAAGATAATAATCCTGTGTTAACAGCGCTTGCTTATTAGGATGGTGCACCTTGATTCTACTGTATTGTGAATGTGCACACTTATATATGGTTACCCTTCACCTGAGTTAGGGTCCCATCTAATAATTTAAAGTGCATTAATACAATACTCCCTATTTGTATTTCCTGCTTGAGAATAAATGTGCAATATTATGCTGTTAAAAGTGCTTAAGTGCCCATGCCTAGAAGCATTTAGTTCATATATATTACTTCAAACAATGTAAACATAATTATACACCAATTATTCAATTTTTTTCAAGATCACTATGCAATAAAATTCATAATCTAAATAATGTGCAAAATTATTGTGCAACTTTAATGTATTATAAAAGTCCCAGTGCCTTCAATAAAGTGCAATCCAATTCATAAATAGCTTATTGCTATGACTGTTCTTTCATCCCAAAGGTGTCCATGCATAAGGAAACTGTCTTCCAAAGTGCTCGTGCCTGCGATGTGCCAAATCACCATGTGCAAAACTTAGGGTAAGATCCCTACTTACCAAACCTCGTTGACTCTCTTGTCCTATGACAAAGAGAAGTCAATCAGCGCTTGCGGCCTATTACCCGACCATGGGTCCTCACTGGTGTTCAGTTCATGGAAAAGGTTCCTTTTCCATGAACTGAGCAAGGCTTGTCCCTGCAGGCTCGATTCAATGTGTTTTATGATCTAATGCTTGGTTGTGATAATACTCTTTACAGTACATTGTCTAAGAGTAACCAGCGACAGCACTGGGAGGAAAAGCCACACCAGTGAGGACCCATGGTCGGGTAATAGACCGCAAACGCTGATTGACTTCTTTGTCATAAGACAAGAGAGTCTACAAGGTTTGGTAAGTAGGGATCTTACCCTAAGTTTTGCACATGGTGATTTGGAACGTCGCAGGCACGAGCACTTTGGAAGACAGTTTCCTTATGCATGGACACTGGGATGAAAGAACAGTCATAGCAATAAGCTATTTATGAATTGGATTGCACTTTATTGAAGGCTCTGGCACTTTTATAATACATTAAATTTGCACAATAATTTTGCACAAATATTTTTGCACATTATTTAGAGTATGAATTTTATTGCACAGTGATTTTGAAAAAAATTGAATAATTGGTGTATAATTATGTTTACATTGTTTGAAGTAATATATATGAACTAAATGCTTCTAGGCACGGGCACTTAAGCACTTTTAACAGCATAATATTGCACATTTATTCTCAAGCAGGAAATACAAATAGGGAGTACAGGCGGTCCCATAGTTACAAACATCCGACTTACAAACAACTCCTACTTACAAACGGAGGGAGACAACAGGAAGTGACAGGAAATCTTCCCCTAGGAAGGAAAATTCACTCCTGTAAGAGTTATTATGGGAAAAAGGGGTCTCCACTGATGCTTTATCACCAAGGTTTGTTTCCACAACAACCCACATTTTTCAAAATCCAATTATTATTGGAACAGGAAATGAGGTGACATCTTCTGAACAGAAACATAGACAGCAAAACAAACATTATAGGGGTGTTACCCCTTCCCTATGCTATCCAAAATGCTTATTTTTTTTTTTTTTTGGCTGGAGCTACACTTAAAAAATGTACCTGTTCTGACTGACAAACAAATTCAACTTATGAAAAAACCTACAGTCCCTATCTTGTTTGTAACCCGGGGACCGCCTGTATTGTATTAATGCACTTTAAATTATTAGATGGGACACTAACTCAGGTGAAGGGTAACCATATATAAGTGTACACATTCACAATACAGTAGAATCAAGCTGAAAACATATTGCAAAACTTGCCAGTGCAGTGCCAACATATAAATTGTAATATAAATATTATAATGCACCTATTTATTATTTTTATTATATCAGTAATCAAACTATGTAAGCCCTTTCCAAACCAAGCAAGCTCCCCAAACCCCACCCAATAAACTCCTTCTTTCCTCCTCTTGCTGAAAATGAAAGGGTTGATAAGATTTTTTTTTTTGCTGTAAATGTATTGCATAGGGGTGGACAAAAAGTAAAGGACTATCACACAAAACATTCAAAAAAATACAGCAATTTTAATCTGTAACATATGCAAAAGATTGCACCAGGACACTGGCATCATCTTTGTATTAAATCTGGCTGTAAAATATATAATGTATAACTGTGCATCTCAGGCTGATATCAGATGTCCGACATTTGCAAAATAGATCCAAATTAATTTATCAGCTATTAGCAACCCACTGGCTGGTGGGAGACGGGTAGATGTATTCCCGAGAATCAGGAGTGAGGGAACATTTTCCTTCTTTCCTCCTTTTGCAGAGAAAATATAAGGATTGACCAGGTTATTCAGGGACCATCCAACAAGTTGAAACATCTGTTTGGTAAAAATGTTGGCAGCCCTCGTTTAAGAACCCACAAAGTACCCATAACAGTCCTAGTGCAATACACAAAATTCAAAATATGGTATTACTGGACTTTAGTGGCACAAAAAGGGAGTACACCATACATCATATAAAAAAATAAGTATACATTTTATTACATAGATTGTTGGTTAAAAACACACAAAGGGCCTGGTATTAGAGCCTGAAATCATAACATATTGAGCATATTGAAACCAACTGCAGCTTATTCACCATAGCATCATGTTTCTTTTCATAACATTCTGCATAGCTCATTGCCTAGCCTAATGTGATACAACATCCTGTGGAAAAGTCATCTTGAGTCGATGTGTTTCTCATTTCTGCTTCATCAGGGCACATTGAGGAATATAGCTGTGGTAACTAAACAAAAAAAATAACAACACAGATACTTAAAATTTCAAACTAATAAACATATTTAACATAGCTGCTTAACATTTAGCTAATGATCCATGCCTCATCTATGCATATATGGTTCACATGCAGAACACCCCCTGGGCGGGCACTGGGATATCAAGGAGGAGCAGGGATGGGCAACAATCAGGCCTTTGACTGCAGCAGATCTCGGACGTAAAACCTGCATAGACCTCTTCGTAGCCTAATCTTACATTTTCACAAGGCTATATTTGGTACCTGAAGGCTGAGCAGTCACTCTTTTGGGAGTTTGGAACTATGATTTTGTTTATCTCTTTTGCAGTCTCTCCATACATTGGGGAGCTCCAGCTGCATATACCTTTTCCCCACCAATTCACTTAACTTCCTGTAGTGTTATTACTGCTGACCTTTAATAGATATTGACTTTCAGATGACTAACAACTTACATTACCAATTTCTCAAGCACACTTGCTTGGTATTAAAGCATATTCATTTCTGGGTGTGAATAATTTTTTAACAACAATAATACTCTTGTATACAACAAAATTATGTTCAGTTATGTACAATGACCACCAATTTGATGGGGTATTCTACACTGACTGCTTGTGTAATGAAGGGAATTTATATTGATCACCAATGCCCTCAATATAATAGTGGTCAGTGTAAATGTCCCTGTTACATTTATACTATTGACAAAGTCTTTTAGACTCAATATGTAGGATGGAGTTGAGTGACTTAACTTTTGGAGGTGGGGTTTCACTAGCATAATTCTGCCCCAACTGATTCCATTCCAAACATTAAGTTTAAGATTTCTCTGGCATTCATTTCCCTGAGTCTATTTAGACACTTGCAAACATTACTAAGGCCTGATGGGGGAGATGTTTTTCCCCCAAAACATGTTGGCTGTCTTGTGAACCATTAAAGCTGGTTTGGACTCCCTTATGGATTTGGTTTGACACCCATTCTTTTGGTTTAAGCTCCAGATGACATTTCTAGGTGCCCATTAGAGGGTAGCCTTGGGCTACATGAGTTGTCCAACCAAAGCCAGTGAGTAGAGTTGAGCGAACACCTGGATGTTCGGGTTCAGTGGGTTTGGCCGAACTTCAGGAAAAAGTCCGGGTTCGGTACAGAACTTGAGCCGAACTTTACCCCGAACCCCATTGAAGTCAATGAGGACCCGAACTTTTCAGTAAAAAATGACTGTAAAAAAGTCCTGGAAAGTGCTAGAGGGCTGCAAAATGATTTTAGAACAATAATCTGTCTCTTACAGCAACAGCCGGAACCTGACCCTATAGGAGTAGGCAATGATTTTAGAACAATAACCTGTCCCTTACAGCAACAGCAGGAACCTGACCCTATAGAACTAGAAAATGATTTTAGAACAATAATCTGTCCCTCTAAGCAGTAGACTCTACCTGGTCCAGTCAGATCGTTCTGTAATGCAGGATGAGATCTGGAATCTGTCCCTAAAAGCAGTAGTAGTAGTAATCTCTACCTATCTATCTATCTGCAATCTGTCCCTCACAGCACCGGCAGCATCCTCTCCCTACACTACCCAGAGAGCATGTGACATGCAGCACTAAGTGACTCCAGCTTATAAAGAGGCTGGGTCACATGATGCACTGGCCAATCACAGCCATGCCATTAGTAGGCATGGCTGTGATGGCTTCAAAGGGAAAACCAGTGAAACGCTTGTTGATTGGCTGCCCTGCAGCTATTGAATATGCGTGATCAAATACCTGAACCCAGAACCCAAACTTTTTATCAAATGTCCGGGTTCGGGTCACAAACACCCCAAAGTTGGGTACGGACCCAAACTTTACAGTTCGGGTTCGCTCAACTCTACCAGTGAGCTTTTAAATGATTTAGGTTAAAGGTGCAGTGCTAAAACGTAAAGTTCATATTAAATCCGCAAGAGATGTCCACCCAAGCTGCTGAGTTATGCGGTTAAATGTCACATAAGTTAGGAGGTGTTATCTCCAATGTCAGTAATCTCGCTAATCTTGCTAAAACTCACTAACAATTTACTAACTGCTAAAACCAATGGCCATTACTCCATATTCCATCCGCTTGATCTCTCTGCGGCCTTTGATACTGTTGACCACCCACTACTTCTCAATAAACTCCGTTCCCTTGGCCTCCAAGATTCTGCTCTATCCTAGTTCTCCTCCTACCTATCACAGCGCTCCTTCAGTGCTACCTACAACTCTGTCTCCTCCTCTCCATTGCCCTTTTCTGTGGGGGTTGCCCAAGGCTCTGTTCTTGGACCCCTTTCTCTTCTCTATCTACACCTCCTCCCTTGGTCACTTGATAACCGCCCACAACTTCCAATACATCTATACGCCAATGACACCCAAATCTATCTGTCTACTCCTCACCTCACTCCTTCAGTCACCTCTTGCATTACTAACCTACTAATTGATACATCAGCATGGATGTCACACCACTTTCTTAAACTAAATCTCTCTAAAACTGAGCTGGTAATATTCCCCCCTGCCCGTGCCACCTTCCATGACTTTTGCATCAAAATCAACAATGCAACCATCATTCCCTCCCCTCACGCCAGGTTACTAGGTGTAATCCTAGACTTTGACCTGTCCTTTCAGCCTCAAATCAAATCATTGTCAAAAGTTTGTAGAATTCACCTCTGTATCATCTATAAAATACGCCCCTTTCTAACAAATGACACCACCAAGGTCCTTATTCACTGCCTTGTTATCTCTTGCCTTATTGCACTACCACTATTGTAACTCCCTTATCATTGGCCTGCCTCTCTATAGGCTATCCCCTCTTTAGTCTATCATGAATGCTGCTGCCAGACTTATCCAGACTTATCCACCTTACCAACCTCTCAGTGTCTGCCACCCTTCTCCTCCAATCCCTACACTGGCTCCCAATCACCCAGCGAATTAAATTCAAAATACTAACTGCAGCATACAAAGCCATTCACAACTTTGCCCCGAGCTACAACCTTGTCTCCAAATATCACCCAACAGTCCTCTCCACTCCTCTTAAGACCTCCAACTCTCAAGCTCCCTTGTGTCCTCCTCCCATGCTCGTCTCCAGGATTTCTCCAGAGCATCTCCCGTCCTCTAGAATGCTCTACCTCAAGTTGTCTAGTTATCTCCTACTCTTGCTACCTTCAGGCAATCTCTGAAAATGCATCTCTTCAAGGAAGCCTATCACGCCCCCAACTAATCTTTTACCACTTCCATCAACTCATTCCCCACAGTTATAACCTTTTGTACTACCTGCCCCACTCTATTAGATTGTAAGCTCTTCTGAGCAGGGCCCTCTTAATTCTCTTGTATTTTATTGTATTGTAACTGTATTGTCTCCCTTTTATATAGTAAAGCACTATGTAAACTGCTGGCGCTATATAAATCCTGTAATAATAATAATAATAATAATCTCAGCAGGTAGTCCAAACATCTCCTCCAGAACCCGATCAGTCACATGAAAGGATACACTAACACTTCTCATAGTGCAGACATCTTGATAAAATTGAATAGATAATAAAAGATTGCACTCACATGATACAAGAGTAAACGTGTCTTCTTTCCTTTTGCTACTCTACTCTACTATACCAACAAGCATTGAAGTCTTAGTTCCTCTTGGATGTATCTCATTGAACTTTGATAAATGGGGCCACTGTGTCCCCATAATGTAACACTGGGATATGCATGGAACATTACAAAGGTTTTTCAACTGGAACTAGCATGCTGTATTTACTTTACATGATTTTGATATATCAATCTCCCAAAGGCTTTTGAGTGAGGTATAAGCAGGGGCATTGCTAGGTGGGAAAAAGACCAGGGGCTCTAGCCCGAAGAATTGTGGCACGAGGAAAATGGATGTGGTCTAAACTAAATGGTGGGTGTGGCTTAAAGGGGGCATGGCTTTAGGGGTGTGGCTCACGTCTGAGATAAACGAGGGATGGAGGAAGGAAGAAAGAAAGAGATAGGGGAGGAAAGGAAAGAGAAGAGAAGGAAGGAAAGAAAGAGGGATGGAGGGACAGCAGGCCCAGATCCTACACCACAATAGCAATATGTGTATTCCAGAAAGTTTAACAATCAGCAGATAAAGATACTCCAAACACCTGGTGTTGGCGCTTCAATCATCCCGGCACCATCGTTGGTATGGTGTAAGGTTGATTGAAGCGCATTATTTATATTATTGCATTGTAATATAAAATGAAATAGTGCAACTCACCATAATGCAGAATCAGTGGGAGCCCCGAGTGTGTCACTTGCGATGTCGCCTGCCACCAGATGCCATCAGGTGTCCCCAGTGGAGACCCTCCTTCCATTATGTGTCCCCAGTGAAGTCCCTCCTTCCATCAGGTGCCCCCAGTGGAGTCTCTCCTTACATCACAGGTGCCCTCAGCGGAGTGTCCCTCCTTACATCACAGGTGCCCCCAGCAGAGTCCTTCCATACATCACAGGTGTCCCCAGCACCAGCGGAGTCCCTCCTTACATCACAGGTGCCCCCAGCAGAGTGCCTCCTTACATCACAGGCATCCCCCAATGGAGTGCCTCCTTACATCACAGGTGTCCCCAGCGGAGTGCCTTCTTACATCACAGGTGTCCCCCAGTGGATTGCCTCCTTACATCACAGGTGTCCCCCAGCAGAGTCCCTCCTTACATCACAGGTGTCCCCCAGTGGAGTGCCTCCTTACATCACAGGTGTCCCCCAGCGGAGTCCCTCCTTACACAGGTGCTCCCAGCGGAGTGCCTCCTTACACAGGTGCCCCCAGCGGAGTTCCTCCTTACATCACAGGTGCCCCCAGCGAAGTCCTTCCATACATCACAGGTGTCCCCAGCACCAGCGGAGTCCCTCCTTACATCACAGGTGCCCCCAGCAGAGTGCCTCCTTACATCACAGGCATCCCCCAATGGAGTTCCTCCTTACATCACAGGAGTCCCCCAGCGGAGTGTCTCCTTACATCACAGGTGTCCCCCAGTGGAGTCTCTCCTTACACAGGTGTCCCCCAGTGGAGTCCCTCCTTACACAGGTGTTCCCCAGCGGAGCGCCTCCTTACATCACAGGTGTCCCCCAGTGGAGGGCCTCCTTACATCACAGGTGTCCCCCAGCGGAGTGCATCCTTACATCACAGGTGTCCCCCAGCAGAGTCCCTCCTTACAAGGGTGCCCCCAGCAGAGTCCCTCCTTACACAGGTGCCCCCAGCGGAGTGCCTCCTTACATCACGGGTGTCCCCCAGTGGAGTCTCTCCTTACACAGGTGTCCACCAGTGGAGTGCCTCCTTACACAGGTGTCACCCAGCGTAGTGCCTCCTTACAAAGGTGTCCCTCCTTATTTTACAGGAGAGAGGTGATGTGGGGGGGCAGTGAGTGATGCTCCCCACCACATCACCAACATTGCAGAGGCCAGGCGGAAGAGCAGTGATGCGGGGTGGGCAGAGATAGATGTCATCTCTGCTCGCCCACCCCGCTCGTTCTCGGCTCCCTAATGCAGGCCACTAGTGGCTCTGTGAAGCCGCCCACCCACAGCACTGTAAAGCCGCCCGCTCGCGGCTCTGTAAAGCCGACTGCACGCGGCTCTGTAAAGCCGACTGCACGCGGCTCTGTAAAGCCGCCCACTCACAGCTCTGTAGAGCCGCCCGTCCGCGGCTCTGTCAAGTCTCCCGCCTGCTATTAGGGACCCCTCAGGACACTCGGCCTGTGGACAGGACATTCAGTGCTGCAGCCCTGATAGCCACCCCCTGGCGACGCCCCTGGGTATAAGCATGGTATAGATTGATTACACTTGGACTTTTGACACACATTGTGCTGGAGAATGCTTAGACAGCAATTGCCAGAGAAAGTACTCACTATGCTTAAAGGACACTTCTACAAAAGGGATATTGAGTGAGTGGAGAGCCCAAATTATGAGCACCGCGTCCAGACGAATATATCTAGGAAGCGAAGGAAAAGGGAAAAGAAACCTCAAAGCGAGGGTCCCAAGGACTTTAAAGGTGCTCCGTAATAATATTTCAACAAACACAATATTGTAAAGTAAAAAATCTAAAACCACTTTATTTAATTACATACATCAATAAAATGAGATATGTTTCTTAAGACGGAAACACATATGCATCAATTCCAATACGTAATACATATATGGTGTGAAATCATAAAGTGAATCCAAGTGGATCCTACTTAAGGTCAGCTTGAACCCCGCTCGACATGTTTCGCCCTTGGGGGCTTCATCAGGAGACTCAGAGGGGCTGACTACGATATAAAGAATAATTGTCATTTAACATAACACTGAAAAGTTTACATGTATTTAACCAATATGGTAACATGGAAGATAGATTGGTATACATTTGATATTGCAGAACAATAAGACTTTCTGAAACCTCATGTTAGGTACTAACCTCTACAAATATCCATTGTTAGTGACAACAAAAGCTATGCAGATGTAAGTATTATTTCTTTAGCAATGTTATAAATATATGAATCTCTCTTTATATGGCAATTTAAACAATTTTAACAATTTAAACGATCCTTGCGTACAAATATATGTATCAATAGATGTCTTACCATTAGCTCATATATCAAGCATCTATGGATCAGTATTGGAAACAACTGTCAGTCGTATTTCTTGGAACCATAGAACCGGGGAAACTGGTTAAAAATTCCTGTTGAAAAGCTGCCTGTATCCAATAATAAAATGAATTGTATAACTAAAAAATATATATATA
>BLSH010152884.1:204150-239344 GCA_018402905.1 Glandirana rugosa
CACGTTCGGTAGACCAGGACCACTGAATAATTACAATTCAAAAAAAAATTTCAGATAAGGATTAAGATAGGAAACAATCGGTACTGCCACGAAGCACACGGTGCAGCACTCCTATTTGTAATGTCGAAACCAATGAATTCGGGAAGGCAAAGGAAACACTTCTGACTCCTCTTCTTATTTACGTTTTGGAAACAGTAGAAAGGTACGAAACATTGGCCTAAGGGAAGTAGTAAGGAATACTCCGGTTATACTAATCTGGGGGAAGATAATGGTAAATATATGAATTTCTTAAAGAACGCTCCGGGGGGGGCATCGCGGGTGGCCGGCGGCAATCGAAGCCGCCGCACCCGCTCCCTGGCCCCCCCGAACACAGTGAGCGCGCGCGCGCGCTCACAGTATCTCTGTATGGCAGCCGCCGTCGTATGACGGCGTTTTGCGTTACAGAGCCACTTTGCCGCCGTCAATCTCCGATCGGCGGTCGGCAAGTGGTTAAGGTGGTGAAGATAGAACACGAAAGGGACATAGCGGAGGAGAGTAAGAGAAATCCCAAGAAATTCTTTAAGTATATAAATGGTAATAGAAGGGGGTCTAATCATATTGGCCTCATAAGGAATGATGAAGGGAATCCGGTTACAAAGCATGGAAAGATGACAAAGGTTTTGCATTTATTCTTCTCCTCAGTCTTCACAAAGGAAACGGAAGGGCTTAAGTAACCAAAGCTGTAATGTTTATCCTCACGACGTGGCACACGAAGCACCGTCATGGCTAACAAAGGATAGAATTAGGAATAGACTTTAAAAAAAAACTTAACATTAATAAGTCACCAGGACCAGATGGCTTGCACCCAAAGGTCCTTAAGGAACTCAGTCAAGTAATTGCCAGACCATTGTTCCTAATTTTTACAAGCAGACTACTGATAAGGGATTACATACAAGATTTTAGTAGTAAAAACTGTATCATTAGCAGTAATCAGCATGGATTCATGAAAAATTGTTCTTGCCAAACCAAATTATTAGCCTTCTATGAGGAGATGAGCTGTCATCTAGATAAGGGAAAGCCTGTTGATGTGGTATATCTGGATTTTGAAAAGGCTTCTGATACAGTTCCCCATAAACATTTACTGCATGTCAGAAAACAACCGTTGCCCCTGGAATTCGGGTCTGGAAGCCTGTGCGCACGTGCAGGCGCCTGTGCGTGGGCGCGCGTGCCTTTGCGCGGGTGTGCACGCATATGTGCCAGCATTGGCACCCAAAAGGCCCATTTAAGTGGACAGCACCCTACAACCAGTGCTGTCCATTCTACAGCATTCCTTGTGTTCTGTGGATATCTGTTCCTGAGACTTCCTGTACCTGTGACTGGCTTGCCTAACCTTGCTTGAACTCTGCCTGCACAGACCCTCAGCTTGCCTATGACTACTCTTCTGCCTGATCCATTGTACTTCTGCTGCCTGCCTGTTAACGACCCTGCCTGTACCCGACTACCCGACTACTGTACCCGACTACCTGCTTGCCTGCTCCATCTGTATTGTATCAATAGTCTTCTGCCTTGCACAAGCCTCTGGAGGATCTTCACAAACCATCTGTGTCCATCCTAGCCCTCGTGTCCCCCTGTGCTCTGGAATTCCCTGTCTGCTCTACCAGTGGTTCCCGAACCAGGGCCGTATGAGAGGTTGCCCACTGCATTGCCAGACTCTACCACCAGGTACTTGACACTGTACAAATTAAGGTCTGTCAGCTTAGTATATGGATCGAGAACTGGCTACTGGGGTAAGTCCAGAGGGTGGTGATAAATAGGAAGTACTCGGAATGGTCCGTTGTGGAGAGTGGGGTGCCCCAATGTTCTGTCCTGGGACCAATCCTATTTAATGTATTCATAAATGATCTGGAGAGTGAGATAAACAGCTCAATCTCAGTATTTGCTGATGATACTAAGTTATGTAGGGCAATAATTTCTCCGCAGGATGCGGAAGCCTTGCAAGAAGATTTGAACAAATTAATGGGGTGGGCATCTACATGGCAAATGAGATTTAATGTAGAAAAATGTAAAATAAGGCACTTGGGGGCCAAAAATATGAATGCAAACTACTCACAGGGGGAGAGCCTCTGGGGTAATCTAGAACTGAAAGGGACCTAGGGGGTCTTAGTAGATGACAGGTTCAGCAATACCATGCAATGCCAAGCTGCTGCAAGCAAAGCCAACAGGATATTGGCATGCATTAAAAAGGGGATTAATTCCAGAGATAAAACAATAATTCTCCCAATATACAAAACTCTGGTCCGGCCACACCTGGAGTATGCCGTCCAGTTCTGGTCACCAGCACTCAGGAGGGATGGGCTGGAACTGGAGAGGGTCCAGAGAAGGGCAACAAATCTGATTAAGGGACTGGAGGACCTTAGCTATGAGGAAATATTATGAGAACTGAACTTATTCTCTCTGGAGAAGAGACGCTCGAGAGGGGATATGTTTTCAATGTACAAATACAGCAATGGTGACCCCCACAATATGGATAAAACTTTTCCGCGCAAGGGAATGTAAAAAGACACGTGGCCATTCACTAAAATTGGAAGAAAGACGGTTTAACCTTAGACTGCGTAGAGGGTTCTTTACAGTAAGAGCAGTGAGGATGTGAAATTCTCTACCACAAAGAGTGGTTTCAGCCGGGAGCATAGATAATTTCAAAAAACTATTGGATAGGCACCTAAATGACCACAACATACAGGGATACACAATATAATGTTGACACAAAAGCACACACACTGGTTGGACTTGATGGACTTATGTCTTTTTTCAACCTCACAAACTATGTAACTATAAGCATGTTCCCGCATGCCAAGGTCATAGGTGTAGTCCTGGGCTCTGAACTCTCCTTTAAGCTGCACATTTAATCACTATCCAAATCTTGCCGCCTCAACCTCTGCAACATCTCCAAAATACTTCCCTTTCTTACCAATAACACAGCAAAGCTGCTTATTCACTCCCTGGTCATCCCTCTCCTCGACTACTGCATCTCCCTTCTCATTGGCTTACCTCTACATAGTCTATCCCCACTTTAGTCCATCATAAATGCTGCTGCCAGACTCATCCACCTTACCAATCACTCTGTGTCTGCTACTCCTCCCTGTCAACTAACTACTTTCAAAGCCATCCACAACTTAGCTCCCAGATACCTCACTAGCCTACTCTTTAAATACCAACCTATTCATTCTCTTTGTTTCTCTCAAGACCTCTGGCTCTCTAGCTCCTTTGTCACCTCCTCCCATTCTCGCCTCCAGGACTTTTCCAGAGCCTCTCCAATCCTATGGACTGCCTTACACCAATCTGTCTGATTATCTCCTACTCTATTAGCTTTTAGAAGATCCCTGAAAATCCTCTTCTTCAGAGAAGCCTATCCTACCCACACCTAACAACTGTATTTTCATTATCTCCATCAGCTCATACCCCACAGTTATTACCTTTTGTTCCACTTGACCCTCCCTTCTAGGTTATAAGCTCTAATAAACAGGGTCCTCTGATTCCTCCTCTATTGATTTGTATTGTAACTGTACCGTCTGCCCTCATATTGTTGGCGCTATATAAATCCTGTGTAATAATAATCACATGTAACTCTTAATTATTATTATTATTATCTGGTAAGCACATACGGGTGATGTGTGTTGGGAACACTGGGTGCTTTTCCTGATCGTCTAATATGATCACAGTAATTTCAGTGGAGCTGAAGGACTTCTAGTGCCAGACTCTACTTTTGATTTGGTGCATTGGACTTTTACTAATTCTTTTGCATATGTTTTGCACTGTTATCATTTTTGCACCATTGGATATATAATATTGTTTTACCATAATACAGGCGGTCCCCAGGTTACAAACGAGATAGATGTTAGTAGATGTAGGTTTGATCTTAAGTCGAATTTGTTTGTAAGTTGGAACAGATACATTTTTTAAGTGTAGCTTCAGCCAAAAAAAAATATTTTAAAGCTTTTTGGATAGCATAGGGAAGGGTTATCACCCCTGTAATGTTTGTTTTGCTGTCTATATTTCTATTCAGAAGATTTCACCTCACTTCCTGTCTCAATGATAATTGGATTTTGAAAATTTTGGGTTGTTGTGGAAACAAACCTTGGTGAAAAAACATCAGTGGAGACACCTTTTTCCCATAATAACTCTTACAGAAGTGAATTTCCCTTCCTAGGGGTAGATTTTCTCTCACTTCCTGTTGTCTACATTTGTTTGTAAGTAGGGGTCGTTCGTAAGTCGAATGTTTGTAACTAGGGGACCGCCTGTATTGTTTTTTTGTATTTATTTAGGTTTACACTATTCAATGTTCTTAGTTTATTTTGTTTATTAATTAAGATCACATTTGTTCACTCAGATTTATTACCTGTTATCTGGAAATTGAGTGACATACTTAAAGCAGAGTTCCACCCTATTAAAAGTCAGCAACTGCAAAAGTGTAGCTGCTGAGTTTTAATAATCAGACACTTACCTGCCCCAGGCTGCAGCGATGCAGCTGCCCACAGCGTCACTCTTCTCCCCCTCCTCCGTGTGGTGCCGACATCACAAGCGTGATGCGCACTATGAATGGCTGGAGTATCTTCTGGGACCTGTGACGTGTCCCAGAAAATCGCTGGGTGGGAGAGGGGCCTTGAAAACTGGGTCCCCGGTCCCCCCCCCAAAGAAATTACATGCCAATTGTGGCATCTTGGGGGGTCACCTTCCCTTAAAGTGGAAGTTCCACTTTTGGGTGGAACTCCACTTTAAGCGTGGCATACCTTGCATTTATCAGGAATGAAGAGTACCTGCACCTAGTTCCAGTAAATAGGTGGGTTTGTAGGACCCTGGGAGTTTAAATCCCTTGGAAGTTCAAACAGCCCTGTGGAAATTGGGACGAGTTGGGGTATATCCTGACCTTGAAGGAGTTCTGATTTTAAGTTCTGTAAGCATTGCCAGGTCAATGATATAACCACTAACCATTTAGCATTATCAGAAGGATGTCAGTAGTAGTAGGCTCAATGATGGGAAATAAATCTGCATTCCGCTTCCCTTTTTAAATTCAACTTAAGACAAACAGCTCCCAAAAGAATGTTAACGCAAATAATGCAAAAACAATAAAACAAATATACAATCATGTGAGAAAAAAGTCCAATAGACTTGCCCAGTGAAAAACTGCATGTGCAGATCAATACTCCAAACCTGCCAACTTCAATGCACCACCACTGAGAGATAAAAGCCTCTTACCAGAAATACATGACCCCTACCAACCGAGATCATGCAAGCTTACATATTCTAAAAATGTCCACATGATGGAGATTGCCAGCTTGGCACAAATTACAACCCAGACTGCAATCAGCTAAACATATGCCTTTAAGTAGGATTTCCTTAATGATATTTCTCTGTGTAAAACTTGAAAAAGAACAAATATCCAAGCAATGGTATGTCTGCCATCCTAGCTCATTTTATTTGTGAAAAAATATAGAAAAGGCATGTGGCGCTATTAGGTGATGGAGGCTGTAGACAAACGCTGCTGCCGTCAAGAAACTGCTCCGGGGTATTTAATTTAATCACCTATTATAGTGATTCTCACTACTCACATGGAAATGTGAACTTGAAGCAATCCAAAGAATGTAGAATCCAGGAGCACTCACATGATATTATTAGTTTCTTTATTTGCAGCTTACAGAAACAATTAAGAGCTATCTGGTTGGATAACTTTGTATTGTTTTTAGCCTTTGTAAGTTGCAAATTAAATAAAAAAAAATGATAAGATGCTGTAAATGCTTTTGGATTCTACTGCCTTTGTATTGCCTCACCTTATTTTTGCATTTCACACGTAACTTGAGAATCTCTCTATTACTCCAACATGATAAATACAGTAAGTAAAATATAAAGTCATATAATAGCTGCTCTGCCGGGTGTATTTCTATACACAACAGGGCTGTAATATTCAGTATCGCTACTTAGCTCAAGTTCAGCCACATTAAGGCAGTCAACGTTTCCCCAGTACGCACACTGTGTAACAGATGGCAGGCATGTTTGTAGTCATTATAAATAACATTTGTGGATTTGTTTTCTTTGGAGACCAGGGTTACAACCCAGATTGTCAAAAACAACAAACGATAAAACTTCAGGTCCCAAAATATTTATCTATATCTGCATCCTGGCTGGTAAATGTGCAGACAGGCTGATTGCTTGGCTGCTGTTATAGCCGAGACACAAAAACAGGATCTCTCAGTGTCTGATGCACATACTAATTAGGGCAGACTGCTCGTTATGTGCTACTAATTTAATAATGCAGTTTTTCTGCTACAGAATGACTTTCTAATACAGCAAATGGGGCTTCATTGGTCATTTAATTCTTTAAAACTGCAGGACAATTTTGCACTCCTTAGCTTAGCCTTATTGTAGGGAAAAATGATTACTGATAAAGATAAATCACAGAGCACAAGATATATATTCTTCTGTATACAATGTAAAGTGCGGCAAAACATTCATCATGTCAGCCTTGTCAAAGTGCCTATATGTGTGTAGCCTGGCCTATGCTGAATAATGAGACAGCATAGGTGTGTGCACATGGAGTGGGCACACCCTAATCACCCTGTGCAGCATAGGTTCCCCATGCTGCCTGGGACCCATGTGCCCCCCCCCCCAAAGTTCTGCTGCCTTCTTTTCTTTTTCTGAATTAACACAGTGAGTGATCAGCGCCAATCATTCATTGTGCTTATTCATAACTTAAGCATAGTAAACTGTGTTTTCATACACTTCAGGTTGTGAATGAATATGAAGCTGCTTAGCACAGTACACTTTCCATTCATTCACTGCCCAGTGCAGCTAAGGCTGCATTGAATGGGATTCAGGAATCTTTGTCCTTAGTCCCTTTCTCTGTCTCAAAAGCGAGACATCAGAGGTCTGTTGCTCCTAAAAGATTTGTTAAAAAATAATATTGTAAAAAAAAAAAAAAATACTGCCCTACTGACACTGTCCATGTTTTAACACATTTTAAAATGTTTGACGTTTATGTATAGGATTATAGAACTTTATAGAGTTGCGCTAGTATACAAAGAAGAATGTGCACAGGCATTGTGATGATAAATCCTATTCACAAGTGATGTGATAATAATCCTGATGTGCATCTCTACCATTCAACACCTTGAAATGTGATCTGTAAGTCAGTGCCACCACCAAAGGCTGAAATATTCGCTTACCAGCCCCTGTGGACCTCTCGTTACAGGTGGTCACTTGCACTTGTGGCTATAACCCAGTCAAGGCCTTTGCCAGTTCCTGGAACTCTCCTGCCCTTAGCGCACCACTTGTCTTGGTATAGCTATCAAAGGATTCCCCAAAAACATAAAAAGCTCCACATGGTTTAAGATCCTTAAAACTTTATTCCACATGTAAAAGATATATTGCACAAAATTTGCCTGAAGTTTGGTGTGTCGGCCAGCACACATCCAAACAACCCCTCGAAGGTAATGGTGACGTCAGAGCGTCGCTCCGTCCTATGCATTTCATAGGTTGACGTTGTCCAGGGGCACGTAATAACCATCCCAAAATAAGTGGTGCGCTAAGGGCAGGAGATTTACGGGAACAGGCAAAGGCCTTGGCTGGGTTATAGCCACAAGTGCAAGTGACCTCCTGTAAAGAGAGGTCCACAGGAGCTGGTAAGTGAATATTTCAGCCTTTGGTGGTGGCACTGATTTACAGATCACGTTTTAAGGTGTTGGATGGTGGAGATGCACATCAGGAGTATTATCACATTACTTGTGAATAGGATTTATCACCACAACACTTGTGGACATTTTTCTTTACAGTGAGGGGAAAAAAGTAATTGATACCCTGCTGATTTTGTACGTTTGCCCACTGACAAAGAAATGATCAGTCTATAAATTTAATAGTAGGTTTATTTTAACAGTGAGAGACAGAATAACAAAAATATCCAGAAATACAAATTTCAAAAAAGTTATAAATTGATTTGCATTTTAACAAGTGAAATAAGTATTTTAACAATGAACAAGAGCAAGAGCAATGAGCAAGATTTCTGGCTCCCAGGTGTCATCTATACAGGTAACAAGCTGAGATTAGGAGCACTCTCTTAAAGGGAGTAGTCCTAATCTCAGCTTGTTACCTGTATAAAAGACACCTGTCCACAAAAGCAATCTATCAATCAGATTCCAATCTCTCCACCATGGCCAAGACCAAAGAGCTGTCCAAGGATGTCAGTGACAAAATTGTAGACCTACACAAGGCTGGAATGGGCTACAAGACCATCACCAAGCAGCTTGGGGAGAGGGTGACAAGAAACACAAAATAACTGTCAATTGTCTGGGGCTCCATGCAAGATCTCACCTCATGGAGTTTCAATGATCATGAGAATGGTGAGGAATCAGCCCAGAACTACACGAGAGAATCTTGTCAATGATCTCAAGACAGCTGGGACCATAGTCACCAAGAAAACAATTAGTAACACACTACGCTGTGAAGGACTGAAATCCTGCAGCACCTGCAAGGTCCCCCTGCTCAAGAAAGCACATGTACAGGCCTGTCTGAAGTTTGCTAATAAACATCTGATTGATTCAGAGGAGAACTGGGTGAAAGTGTTGTGGTTAGATGAGACCAAAATCAAGCTCTGTGACATCAACTCAATTTGACATGTTTGGAGGAGGAGGAATGCTGTCTATGACCCCAGCAACACCATCCCAACCGTCAAACATGGAGGTGGAAACATTATGCTTTGGGGGTGTTTTTCTGCCAAGGGGACAGGACAACTTCACCGTATTAAAAGGACAATGGAAGGGGCCATGTACTGTCATATCTTGGGTGAGAACCTCCTTCCCTCAGCCAGGGCATTGAAAATGGGTCATGGATGGGTATTCCAGCATGACAATGACCCAAAACACATGGCCAAGGCAACAAAGGAGTGGCTCAAGAAAAAGCACATTAAGGTCCTGGAGTGGCCTAGCCGGTCTCCAGTCCTTAATCCCATAGAAAATATGTGGAGGGAACTGAATGTTCGAGTTATCAAACATCAGCCTCAAAACCTTAATGACTTGGAGAGGATTTGTATAAAGTAGTGGGACAAAATCCCTCCTGAGATGTGTGCAAACCTGGTGGCCAACTACAAGAAACGTCTGACCTATGTGATTGCCAACAAGGGTATTGCCACCAAGTACTAAGTCATGTTTTGTGATGGGGTCAAATACTTATTTCACTCATTAAAATGCAAATCAATTTATAACTTTTTTAAAAATGCATTTTTCTGCATTTTTTTGTTATTCTGTGTCTCGCTGTTAAAATAAACATACCATTAACAATATAGACTGATAATTTCTTTGTCAGTGGGCAAACGTACAAAATCAGCAGGGGATCAAATACTTTTTTCCCTCACTGTGTGTATGTGTGTATATATATTTATATACGTATATACAGTATATACAGTATATATATATAGCGCACGCACACACACCACACTAGACTTGTGCATGGCTGAAAATTTTGGTTTTTTTGTTTTATTTTTTTGGAAATTCGGAAATTCAAAAAATTCGGAAATTCGGAAATTTGCGGTAATTCGGTAATTGTGGTAATTGCGGTAATTCGGCAATTGCAGTAATTCGGAAATTCGGCAAGCGGAAGAGCCGAAAATCCGAAATTTGAAAATTCAGAAATCCAAAAATTCAAATATAACGAAGAACATTTGAAATAATAACTAACTAATAATCACATCCCGCCCCGGGTTGTGATGCCATAAGGGGGCGGGGCTCAGTATGATGTCATCGGGTGGCCCCACCCCATGCCAATTTAAGGCAACGGCGCAGCACGGACCCGACATTCGAGTGGGAGAGAGCGATGAGTCAACATCTCCAGAAGAGAAGAGGGAGAAGCTAGCCGAGGAGACAGCATCAAAAGAGCAGAAGACAGAAGATTCCTCGGAAGACAGAAACTCTGCAGAAGACCCCACAAAAGAGCCGAAGAAAGAAGACGACGGAGAGGGAGAAGAGAGGGGAGAAGACGCTGGAGCTGATTTAATAAAATGTTTTAAAAAGCTGTGTAGTGTGTTTTGTTGTACACTATTTTTCAGGTGCATGGGTAGGGGTACGACGTACCCCATACTCATTCACATAGGCTCGGGGGCCAGCCTCTGGGGGCCCCCTTGTTAAAGGGGGCTTCCAGATTCCAATAAGCCCCCGCCCGCAGATCCTGACAACCAGCGGCCAGGGTTGTCGGGAAGAGGCTCTTGTCCTCATCAACATGGTGACAAGGTGCTTTGGGGTGGGGGGTGCAGAGCCCCCCTGCCCCAAAGCACTCATACTCCACATGTTGAGGGCATGCGGCCTGGTATGGTCCAGGAGGGGGCCTGCTCGGATAAGGGTCTGTTATGGATTTTGGAGGGGTCCCTACGCCATTTTTCGGTGTGGGGGTTCCTCTTAAAATCCATGCCAGACGGAAGGGTCTGGTACCCCTTGGGGGGAACCCCACACACATTTTTGAGGGGTTCCCCTTCAAGATCCTCAGCACACAAGTCGCGCTGCAAGTCGGATAATCATGATCATCATGATCATCCCTTTAGGGAGCAATTGATTTTAAATAGAGGCAGAGAAATGCCACTAGACAGAGAAGCTAGCGTGGAAAAACGTGCATTGATGTCAATGCATAACGCTGATAAAATCGCGTTTTTAACACCTATTTTTTCCAGGCGCTGGTCCTGACGTTACTGCTTATTTTTTCAATATGCCCGTGTGTATGAGGCCTAAAAATTAGCAGCTACACTTTTTGTAGCTGCTGACTTTTAAATGGGTGGAACTCTGCTTGAAGGCCAAGCTCTTATAACTGGGATACTTCAGAAAAGCCACTGCCTCAGTGGGTTTGTTTAAACCTCAGAATCCTGCAAGAACTTTATAGAAAGTTCAGATAGCGGAGGGTCAGTAACCCAGGCCATATCCATGGCTCACTATTAAACAGTTCAACATCACATCACATCATTCAACATCACAAGGGAACCCCTTGACTCAGGAAGCTTCTTTATTCTAGCTTCAGGCACTGTACAAGGGGCCAATGTTTCAGCAGGCCAGTGGGATACTGCAGCTCCAAAGGGTTGGTCCACTTCAACTAATGGGGGTCCTGAGAGTTACACTCCCTATCTTTGCACTCCTTTCTGATCAGACTAGAGGTAATGACACAGGAAAGAGTTGACGAGCTGACCTCATTAGCACACACCCTGCATCATCCACCGTCCTACCTACTGCCCACTCCCAGGTGCACGTTTTTTAAATTAAATGCAATCAATCACCCTTCCCACTAAATCCACAATCTACAATCAGATTGCATAGTCTATGGTATATTTTTACAAGTACATAGAAGGGAGTGGACAGAAACACCCAGCTGTCAAGCCCGATTCACATCTTTGCATAGCGGGAACTCGCATTCCCTCATGCGTTTTTTTTTTTAGCGAGGGGGTAGGCATTTTGGAACATTTTCACTCACTACACATAGGGCAGCCCATTCGCCTGACAAAAAAAAAACCTGATTGGTTTCTATGCCGAGCTGAACCAGACTTTGCACTCTGCAGTTTGATAGGGTTATGGATGTTAGAGGCTATGAGTAAGGCTGTGATGTTGTGGCCTGGCGTAAACTCTTGTTCTAGGTTAGCCCACAGTTTGTCTTCTTGAGCTGTGAACCAGAATTTGACCTGGTCCATTAAGGCGGCATGGTAGTATGCCTGTGCGTTGGGTAATCCAAAGCCCCCTACAGACCTATGTTTATAAAGGTTGGCTAACGAAACTCTAGGTTTCCTCCCCGCCCATATATAGTGATGTAAAGTAGTTAATACTTGTGCAAACAAATTTGTGGGCATCGGTATAGGAAGGGCTCAAAATAAGTACAGCAGCTTAAGGAATACTTGCATTTGATATGCTGCCATGCGTCCTATCCACATTAGGTGTAGTTTACTAATTTGGGCAAGTTCTTCTTCCATACGAGAGGAAAGGAGGGAAATTTACTGTGTATAATTTGGATGTGTGGTGGGTCAATTGGGTGCCTAAGTAGGTGATTGATGTCGCATCCCAATTGCATGGGAATAAGGCTTTTACTATTTGGATTTTGGCCGAGGGAAGGTTGATCAGCAGGCCAAAGCATTTGGAGGTATTTACTTTATAGTATGAAACTCTACCATAGGTGTCAAGTATTGAGTGGAGTGAAGCCAAAGAGGAGTCTGGGTTAGTTATGGTCAGGATGACGTCATCAGCAAATAGTCCTAGCTTATGCTCAATGGTTCCTAATTTTATTTCCTGGATTTCTTGGTTCTGTCTAATATGTTCCGCCAGGGGCTCTATGACTAGCGAGAAGATAACCGGGGATAGTGGGCATCCCTGTCTAGTACCATTAGTTAGTTTGAATTTGTCTGATAGTAGTCCTGAGGTGAAAATTTTTGCGGTGGTGTTGGAATAAAGTGCCATTATTGCTGAATGAGCAAAGCCATTTAGCCAAATTTGCAGAGGGTTGCGGACAGGTACCCCCAGTGCACTCTGTCGAAAGCTTTTTCTGCATCTAACGCAAGAAATGCACTGGGGATTCGTGTGAGCTCCACATGTCTGAGCAGGTCAATCATCATCCTCGTTCCATCTGGGGCTTGCCTACCTTTTACGAATCCTACCTGATCTAATCCAATTAGGGACTGAGTAACTTCCATCAATCTGTTCGCTAGGACTTTCACATATATTTTGAGGTCTGAGTTGAGCAAAGATATGGGCCTGAAGTTTTGGGGAGTAGAAGGGTCCTTACCAGGCTTTGGGATTGTGACCACAATCACTTGGAGCATCTCCTCGGGGAAGGTGCCTGTTGTTGCTGCAGTATTGAATACTTTTTTTAATGTTGGGGTGAGTATATGCATAAAAGCATGATAATACTTGGCTGAGAAGCCATCTGCTCCAGGGGACTTGTATTTAGGTAGGGATTTTATTACTTGCCGAATTTCCTAATCAGATATGGGTTTGTTTATTTGTTGGGAGGTTTCTATGTCTATTGAGGGTAAATTGATCTTGCTCAGGAACTCATTTATTTCCTCCGTTGTGGGCTGGTGGGTGCCTATTTCTTTGTTCAGATTATATAGGGATTCATAATAATCTCTGAAGTAATTTGTGATAATTTTGGGATTATGGGCTATCTCTCCTGTCCTGTGGTGTTTAAGCATTGCTAAATTGGATTGGGCTTGTCTTTTTTTGAGTTGGGATGCCAATAATTTGCCTGCCTTGTTGGTCTGTGAGTAGTGTGTTAACTTCAGTCGTTGAAGTATATATCGTAGTCCTCTTTTAGTGCCTGCCGTAATCCCTCAAGGCTTGCATTGAGCTGTTGAAGGGTGCTATTGTTTGAGGAGCCAGTTGTTTTATGCTTGGCTTCTAGTTCAGCTATTTTGTTGTATAGTTCGGAAATGTGTTTTGTTTTGTTTTTTTCTTTCCCTGGCAGCTATCTGGATTAAGGCGCCTCTAGCAAATGCCTTATGGGCACACCATAGTGTTGTGGGAGAGCATTCCGAGGTGTCATTCAATTGAAAGTATTCATCTAGTTTTTTGCTAATTTCTTCTCTGATTTGGGGGTGGAAGAGGATATATGTATTATTGCGACATAAGGTAGTCTTTCGTATTGCGCACATGTCTTCTATGTCTATAGTGACCGGGGTGTGGTCTGACAAAGTTATATTCAAGATACATGCTTTTACCACCTTTTGCAATATGAATTTGTCAACTAAGAAAAAATCTAGTCTTGCATAGCTACCATGTACAGAGGAGTAGTGCAAATAATCTCTCTCTGTGATGTGCAGGCAGCGCCAAGGATCGCATAGATCCTCTGATAGGCAGTATGGTCCCAGGTTCGGGCACCACCTCCACCCCACAGCCGAGGAGTCCAGTACATTGCTCATAACCACATTAAAATCACCACAGATTATTAGATTACCTATTTGCATTAGTTTGATTTTCTTAACAATTGCTTTAATAAATCTCACCAGTCGATTATTGGGTGCGTATATGTTCGCTAAAGTATATAGAGTATTGTTGATCTCCGTAATCAGGATAATGTATCTACCTCCTTCATCAATTTGTTTGTCATGGATCTTGAGAGATACAGAGTCTTTGAAGGCAATCATGACTCCGTTCCTCTTTCTGTTGTCATTGGCCATGATTACATGGGGGAATTTATTGTTGGTGCATTTTGAAGGGTCTGGGCTAGGTAAATGGGTCTCCTGTACGCAAAGTATTTCACATTTCTGCTCCAACGCAGTGTTCCACAGTGTCTTTCTTTTATACGGGCTGCTAAGGCCTCTGGTGTTAATAGATAGGAGTTTAAGGTACATTCCTGAGGTGTGCGTATCTGCGATGCCATCCAATGGAGATAAGGGATAAGGGCAGACTGAATGTCATTGGTCTCATGCTATGGGGTAGAATCAGGTCATGGACAGTAGTGCGTGTCTCTTGAATAGGTATAACTGGTAACTTGGAATTTGCAAATAGAACGTTCATAACTTGTATTAACCTGAAGAATTCGGGAATATCCCGCAAACAAAGTATGGGGAGTGAAAGAAATAGTTCAGCCAAACATCGGGTGTATAGTGTAACAGCACGGGTGTTGAACTTGCCAGGCCTGGTGGTAAGGGTCAATCAGGCTTGTTATCCTGGGATAGAGACGGGTATATCTTTCATTAACTGGCCCCTTCTTCAGAGGGTAATTTTCCCCTCTTGCTTTGGGTTTGGTTGTTGCCTCCTTTGTTATGTGGGGAGGTGGAGGTTCCTTGGGCTTCTTCTGTGGGAAGGAAATTCCAGGTTCTCAGTAACTCCAGGCCCTTTTCCAGGGAGTTTATGGAGTATGACTGGTTGTTTCTTTCCAACAGGAGCTTGGAAGGGAATCCCCATTTGTAGAGGATCTTGTGATTACGCAGGATTTTGGTTATCGGAACTAGGTTGTTTCTGGCTGCCATCGTAGCTTGTGATAAATCAGCAAATAAGGTAATGCCCGCATAAGGGTCAGGGAGAGTATGGTTTTGTTTGGAGAAGCACATAAGCTGGTCCTTGACTTGGTAAAAATGGATCCTGGCTATGACGTCTCTGGGGATTTGCTCCGGAAGGTGGGGAGGCTTGGGCAGTCTTTGTACCCTGATAATGATCAGCTCAGCAGGGGTCAGGGCTGGTATTGCTTTAAGGATTAGTTGCTGGATAAAGGGACGGAGATCCGCCGGCTATACTGTCTCAGGGACCACCCGGAATTTTATGTTGTTCCTTTGGGCCCTGTCCTCGAGATCAGCGAGTTTGAGTTTTATGGCTTGTATGTTGTCCTCCACCTCAAAGGGAGCATCCACTAGTTCATTGTGAGCCAGTGTAACCTCTCCCATTTTGTTCTCAACTGCATCTATTCTCTGCTCTAGCTCCTCTATGTCCTTATGTGTGGTCCTCATAAAATTTGAGATATCCTGCTGAATAGCCCCCCTAAGTGTAAGGAGCATGTCTTTCACCATTGCATCTGTAACGGGCAGGCCTGTGGTGGGGAACGCGTCTAGCTGCTTAGTATAAGCTGGCGCATGCGCCATCTCTTCTCCCTCTGTGCTATGCTCATCTTGTGCCTCCCCTGGGGAGTTTAATCGCCTCTTTTGTTTGAGGGGGCTGTGGGAGGCTGAGGTTGTTTGTGGGGTTTCCATAGTGGAGGACTCACCGCTGTTCCCCTTGATGGAGCGGGCGCTGGGTGCCGCTGACAGAGTGTGTCCTCCTTCGCCGGCGCCATCTTGAGCCTGCTTGTGCGGCAAGGAGGAGAAGAACTCTGTCAGTTTTCTTGGGTCCCTCTCGCTCCTTCCTCTTTCCCACGGGTGCCATCGTAGTGTGCCCGGACTTAGCCACTCGGGGAGCCGCAATTGTGCTGTGTGTGGGGTCGCTGTGGAAGGCTGCAGTATACCCGATGTGTCGGAGTGTCTCCTTCACAGCTCCATCCGCTCTGGCCGCCAGCTCCGCCCCCCTGGGCAGGGGCATTTTGGGAGTGCTCCCAACCCGCCCCAAAGATGCTGCTTGCGGGGCTTTTCCTAACGTCACGCAAGCGCACCGCCCCATTGTGAAAAGACACACTGCTTAGAATGGGAGGCGATTTTCAGGCACATTTTAGAGGCTATTTCTAGCGCTAAAATGCCTGAAAACCGCCTCAGTGTGAAAGATGTCTTAATCAACCCCAAAGTGTGCCATAGTATTGTATTTATTGATTGACATTGTGAATGTTACTAAAATACGTGGCTAGTAGCACACCTTTTCACATTTTTCAGCATCAGTTTGCTTTGCTGCTCTTGGCATTCGGTCACATGACTTTTTAAAGGAAGTTGGTGCTGGAGAACTTCCTCTTTCAGGAGCTGTAATTCAGGTCTGAATGGAAGTTGGTTGCTGTGTAATGATCAATATGCATCACATAGGCTTCTCTCTGATTGATGTCTGAATAGTGAAGCATCTCGATTCAGGGCTTCCAGCCCAGCATACCTCATTACTAGGCATATGCCTAGTCCATCCCTGTTGTTCAGTACATAATCATGAACACTCAGTTGAAACATTCATGCATGTTTATGTTAAAGCCATTAAACAAAGCATTTGTGTGGCTGTCAGACTGTCCACATGTCATTTAAAAACTGATACCCGCGTCTGTGTGCCCATTATGCTTGGAACAGTTCCTTGGTTTTATAGCCACTTAATTCAAAATGAGGCATTTTTTAAGTGACTGCTGATTTAATGTGTTACGTGAAAGACTTAATGAATGGCTATTAAATTCATCCACTTAGGTAGTTAAGGGTTCAAGTGTGCCAGCAGTTTCCATTCAGAGCAGCAAAAAGGGAATAGAGAGTCATATCTGATATAGCAGTGTTCTTATCATAGTTTTGATATTTGCTCATTGGAGGACTATACCTCAAAGTAATGTATGTATGACATTAAACCTCTGTACTTTAAAGTGTACAAACATACTTTAGGTAGTGCAAAGTGCAGTAACCTTATAACCAATAACTTTTCACTGCGCTAGAGTCAACTAAGTAAAAAAAAAATCAATCTTCGTGGCCTGGCTAATGTGCATTTTGCACGGTCATTGAACTTATTACCAGTGGCGGCTAGTGGGTTTTTCTTTTGGGGGGCGGCAAACAAGCACCCTCCCTCCGTGCTGCACACCACTCTCTCCGGAGGTCAGGCACCTACCCGATTTAGGGCTGGCGGACTGTAGTGTCCTCTCCTCCTCTCCCAGGGTGCGCTCCTCCCACAGATGATCGATGAGCCTATGTCCAGGCATTAATCCACCTAGCTTTTCCCTAATTACTAAAGGGGCATTAAGCTTCTTGTTTTGGGTCACAATCCAGTCCTCACCATTTCTTCTGTGTTGCACAACAAATGTGGCGTTCTAATGTGTTGAAAGACTGCATGGTGAGCTCTCTGTTAATTACTCTGCCTGCTTATGTCTGTGTCATATCTAATTAACTAGCTCTTATCTGAGAAGCACTAGACCAAGAGACCTAAGGATTGTTGGATATATAGTTTCTTCAAAGGAAGTGTCAGTTCTCAGACTACAGACAGAGGCAATCCATTAATCTGTGCAGGGCCATGCCTCATGTTTGAACACAAACACGTTTCTGAAACAGGGATGTGTAGATTTACTCTACTATAGATTCTGTGTACATGGCAACAAATGATACCCTAAAACTACATGAACAACACACATCTTAAGCAAGTGAAATACACAAGCTGTAGGTAGGGAGGTTTATAATGCATTTAAAGCACATGTCAAAGCATAATAATAATAACAATAATAATAATAATGAAGAATCCTATTAGTACATCTGTAGAATGCATGCACATTCCCTATACTTACCCCTATCATCCGCTTTCACATGACATCACCACTCTGAGTTCCTTAGGCTCCATTTACACGTGACACTATTTCAACCTCCTTTGAACAATTTTTTTGACAGCTAGAAGGGGGTGTCTAAAATGGCCATTTTGCTGCGTTTTGCATGCTGGGTTTAGCTGAGTTTTGCCAGGTTCGCGTTTTTTTAAATGGAAACGGCTGTAAAATGGTCCTAGACGGGAGTTACCTCGTTTAGCTGCGTTTACAAGCTGTTTGGTGTTTCAAATGCCTCTGAACTGGCGTCTGAACCCATTTTTTTGCATTCCAAAAAAAGCCTTTAAACTCAACTGCCTGGAAACGACCTTAAATGACCCTGTGTAAATGTACTGGTAAGATAACCTAGAGGAAAGTTCAGGGGTAGCTGAAAAAAACGCCCAAATGCCTCTAAACGTCCATTTACCAGCAGCAGTGTAAATGAGGCCTAAGCATGTTGGGTAAGTCCTATCTACTTAATCTCTGATGGATTACAAAGAACAAAGACCTCTTCTTATCTACTCTACCCTTCCTCATCTCTAAAACCCATCTTTGTGCCCAGACAGAGAGCACAAGAGCAGCTCCCAAGGATTTTGGTAAAATCTACAGGTATTGTTTGCACGTAGTAAACATAAAATCATTTTCATTTTGGTGATGCAATGGTACATTTAGCAGAAGGTAGAAAATGAGAGAAGTTCATTGTTGAGCTTTACATATACTTTAACAAGGAGACTGTGAGCTAGGAAACGCAAAGCTGCCATGGAGAGCAGTTCAAGGGGGAAAAACCAGAGCCAAGCTACAAAACAGGAGAGGAACATAGCATAGTTCAGGTCAGATCTAGGAAGCTCAATAGGTCAAGGTTTTTTGGTGTAAACAAGTTAAAGGATAAGTTCACCTCTGCTCTCCTTCTTTGTTTTTTTTCTAAATCCCAGCTCCCATATGTACCAATATAGCATTAGTTTACTTCTTTTGCAAAAATATCAAAGCTTTCCATTAAATCTATAGTCACTTACTTCGCTTGTTCTCATCCATGTTTCTAAGCCTATCTATTGCTTCTTCCTTACTCCCTGGGCAGACTATAGGTCATGACACAGGAAGGAGTTGACCAGCTGACCTCATTGGCACACACCCTGCATCATTCGCCCTCCTACCTACCCACCCACTCCCAGCTGCACATTTTTTTAAATGAAATGCAATGAATCAGTGATCACCCTTCTCACTAAATACACAATATACAATCAGATTTCATAGTGTATGTCCATCTTTATACAAGTACATAGGAGGGAGTGGACAGAAACACTCAGCTTTCAGACCCCATTCACATCTCTGCACAATGGGAACTCACATTCCCACATGCATTTTTTTTTTTTTTTAGTCAGGGGGGAGGCGTTTTGGAGCATTTTCACTCATCACACCTGGGGCAGCCCATTCACCTGAATGGGCTGCCCTACATGCAACAATTGCCCCAAAGAAGCTTCAGAACTTTTTTTAGAGTGGAGCTTGGTGCGATTTTTACTGTAATGTTTGGTACAGCACATTTCTGAAATGCAAGGAAACGCACAGATGTGAAAAGAACCTGATTGTTCTTGTGTGAATGCACCAATTTCACTTTCAGGCCCCATCCACATCTAGCATTAGTGATGGGCTTGGGCGTGTTTGCAACTTCACGTGCCCGATCCCGCCAGGAAGCCGACACTGCACAGTGCTAATCACAGGCAATGAGGCATTTCCCGATCTGTGCAGCTGTGGACCCAGAAATGTCTTACTGCCTGTCAATAGCGGTGTGCAGTGTCAGCTTCCTGTTGGGATCGGGCCTGTGAGGTTGTGAACACACCCAAGCCCATCACGATCTAGCATAGTGGGAGCGCACATTTTGTGTCTCGTTTTTCCTTTGACGCGGGGGCAGCCCATTGATTTCAAATGGCTGCACTACATGTGGCTCATGGGACATTATGGTGTTTTGTGGGTTGCATGTTTTTTGCTGTGTGTTTTGCAGCATTTCACACTCAATTTTTTCACATGGCAATATTTGTATTTGCTTCTGTGTTTGGTGTGCCGTTAACAATGAATGGCACTGAAAGCACAACTAGTAATTTTAAGTGTGTAACGATGGTCATACACTATACCATCTGATTGTACAATCTTCTTTAGATCTACCATCAACTATATAGTGCAAGGGCCTGCCTGATTAGATACAGAGTGATTGGCTAGATAGGTGTTTCCTCCTATTATATACATTTGGTAAATCTAAAGGAGATTGTATAGTGTATGACCACCTTTATACATCTAAAATTACTAGTTGCACTTTCAGCACCATTAATTGTTAATGGCACACCAAACACAGAAGCAAAGAAGATACAAAGTAGAGGAGATGGGACTTTATAGGTGCAATTAGTACCATTATATACAGTTTTTCAATAAAAACACAATTTATTAAAGTCACATAGACAAATGTAAAAAAAAAATTAGTACAATACATGGACAGCTTTGTAGTCATTTAAAGCGTAATTTTGTAGCTCTTATAGTTATTTCCAGATGTTTAGTCCTACATGATTCGCCGTGTGGTAAAAGTTCCCAGAATAGAGACATACCTCAATTAACAGAGAATGAGACCCAATTATTGTCAAACACATAGAAATAGAAATTTACATTTAACTATACAGTACTAAATTTTTCTTGCTAAATTAACTTACTTCAATGTCATCAATATAAGATATGTAGGGAGCCTGATTAAGCAATAGATGATGCTGCGGCGTGATGGGGAAGGGTATATAAGGACTCACATGGCAGTGGCCATTTTGTGGAAGTCCAAGGGAGCCTGACACCAGTGGAAAAGTGAGATCAGGTATGCAGCACATTACCATGACTAGTCACCATGTGGAAGAGGCTAGCCATCATACTGTGTCTGGAGCATCTGCCTGGGTGCCTTATATGTCTTATAGGTTGAGACGGACCACCCCTGTCCTTCTCGGGGGTTGTTTGTCTCCCCCCATTCTCTCCATCTGAGTTCCTTCCCTCCGTAGATGTGATGAGTTGTGGAACTTTAGAAGATCAGGTGGGTCCTATTATGCATATGTATTTTTTCTAGTTATAATGATTTCTGCCCTTAGTGAAGTTGGCATGAAAATGCATGCTTAAACTTTTTCTTTGTATTTGGCAGTTTTTCCATGTGGGATTTATTTAAATTACTGGCACGATCTAGTGCTTAATCAGACTCTCTACATATCTTACATTGGTGACATTGAACTAAGTTGATTTAGCAAGTAAAATGTAGGACTGTATAGTTAAAAGTAAAGGTAATGAACCGGTCTACTTCAAATATTTGTTCATTAATTTCCAGGCTTTATTTTCCTGTATATGATTATATACATTTGATGCCATATCCCTCCCTGCGGGAGATCCGGCATTTTGGGGCGATTCACTATTGAACATCTGGGCTCCTTGGGTCACCTGGACATATTCCTATTTCTATGTGTTTGACAATAACTGAATGTCATTCTCTGTCAATTGAGGTATGTCTCTATTCTGAGAACTCTTACCAGTAGGGGGAGATGCATTCATGTAATCCCAAGTTTTTATATGCATAGTGATTGTATATACTATTATGATATTATATGCATTTTGTAATTGGTCTTTGTTCATTTATACAGTAGCCATAAAACCATGCTTGTCCCTGAGGAAGCCATATGGCGAAACATGTAGGACTAAAGGTGTGGAAATAACTATAAGAGCTTCAAAATGATGTTTTGAATGACTACAAAGCTGTCCATGTATTGTACTAAACGTTTTTTTACATTTGTCTATGTGACTTTAATAAATCGTGTTTTTATTGAAAAATGGTATGTCATAGTACTAATTGCACCTATAAAGTCCCATCTCCTCTACTTTGTATCCTCTATGCTATATTGGGGATGTTGATGCTATAATATAGTATGTCTTTAATTCGGGGGTTGCCCTCTCACCACAAACAAACACAGAAGCAAACACATTTTGGCAAAAAACGAGTGGCAAATGCTGCAAAACGCACAGTAAAAAACATGCAACCCACAAAATATCCCATGAGCCACATGTAGTGCAGCCCATTGAAATCAAAAGGCTGCCCTATGCGTGTCATAGGAAAAACGAGCCACAAAACATGCGCTCCCACTATGCTAGATGTGAATGTGTCCTGAAAGTGAAATTGGTGCGTTAACACAATGAAGCTCCAGTGACATCTGTGCATTTCCTTGCATTTCAGAAATGTGCTGCACCAAAAATCACAGTAAAAAATGCACCAAGCTCCACTCTAAAAAAGTTCTGAAGCTTCTTTGAGGCAATTGTTGCGTGTAGGGCAGCCCATTCAGGTGGATGGGTTGCCCTATGTGTGGTGAGTGAAAATGCTCCAAAAAAAACAAAAAAAAAAACCCATGTGGGAATGCAAGTTTCCACTATGCAAACATGGTAATATGGCTTAACAGCTGAGTGTTTCTGTCCACTCCCTCCTATGTACTTGTACAAAGATGGCCATACACTATGCAATCTGATTGTATATTGTGTATTTAGTGAGAAGGGTGATCACTGATTGATTAAATTTCATTTAAAAACATGCAGCTGGGGATGGATGAGTAGGTGGGAGGGTGAATGATGCAGGGTGTGTGCTAATGAGGTCAGCTGGTCAACTCCTTCCTGTGTCATGACCTAATGTCTGTACAGGAAGTAAGGAAGAAGCAATGGGTACATTTGGAAACATGGATGAGGACAAGTGAAGTAAGTGACTGTAGATTTACTGGAAAGCTGGAATTTAGAAAAAAAAAGGTGAACTTATCCTTTAAGGAAATCAGTTGTAGAAAGACAGTAGGATATAGTTAGACATCAAATGAGCTAGGGGAAAGACCCTAAAATGACAGGAACAAACAAGAACATTGTAACTTCAGGGCTCACAATGGAAAATAGGGCATATGGGCTCTTGCCCAAGTACAGAAAAGATGTCTGCAGTGCAGGACACACTCCAGAGGCATAGGCAGGTTGCTAGTAGGCCCCAGGAAAGACAGGAGGAACAAAAGGAGGAAAAAAGAACAGACACAGCAGGAAGCCACTAACGAGACTTAAAGCAAGGGTAGACCAGGTTAAAAAGGTGGAAGTCTACCTGAACAACATGGGAGAAGTCAAAGATCACTGGGCAACGTGTCGGCTCCTCACACCTGATTTAAACCTCATATTGCCGTACAACCATGTTGCAATTGCGTGCATTGCACAGCAACCGTGGGTTTAAATCAGGTGGTGAGAAGGCAACATATTGCCACCTCTACACCTGTCAAACACACTTGGATCGCTTTTCAGAGGAGCAGTAGTGCCTGCTGCACTTGTGAATGAGCCCTTAGTTGCATTCAACAACAGCACCCTTAGGGCTTGTTCACACATGAACTTGGTTGTAGATAAAACTCTGTGGTTGATTCACAGATTTACTGCCCCCAATCCCTATCCCCTTTAGCTGCTGAGGCAGCAGCCAAGGGTGTACACATGCTGCAGCAGGAATTAAACCTCCAGTTGCTTTTGGGGTGTGCTACCACCTGCCAAACACAACCCATTCAAGTAAATGGGGCCATTCTGTAAGCCCCCCCACAACTGCATGCTTCTGCAAGGTCCAAGGGGTTAAAGCAGGTGGAGAGAAAGCAACACAACACTGCCTCCTTTAACCCCTTGTTTGCTGTACTGCACAAGGTTGCAGAGCACTTACAAAGTGGTCTCATTCACTTGAATGGGTCATGCTTGGCAGGTACTACACTCGCCAACCATAACAGGGTGTATAACTCCTTCTGCGGCTGTAACTTGTGTACACCCCTGGCCACTGCAGCTAAAGGGGGTGTGGTTGGGGCAGGGGTTGGTAAAAACACATCTTAATTATGGGATTTTGCCAACCCCTAAACTATAAATGTAAATGAAACCTTACTGTTCTGAGCTCCCTATAAGGCTGCTTTTATACTGATGCTGCAGTTTACCTACACCCCAGGTGCAGCGCAGTGCATTTGCAAATTTCCTGACTTAGCTGCACATTGCCATAGACTTCTATTATATCCTGCAGCTGTAGTGCACTCTGCACTTCTGAAAGCACACCAAAACTCCTGCATTCAGAAAGTGCACCAAACCTGCAGGATATAATTTAAATCTATCAAAGCTGCAGGTACACTGCACTGCACCCATTGTGTGGGTAAACCACAGTGCATCAGTATGAAAGCAGCCCTCCACTATTATGCCCAGTGTATTGTTTTACACTGACCTGAGATGGAGTGCAGTTGGTATCACTCCACATGGGACAGGAGCCAGCGCTCTTGCTCCCTACTACAGCTCCAACTTTAAAAGTAGTTCCTCTGCATTGCACTCTGTTTGATGCTTTAGGATGGCAGATCAGCAAGCCCAGACCACTATATCTACCATTCACCTGGCCACGATCTGCTGGTTGTTGACCCTCGACTTAAAGGATCTGCTAATGATAGCTTGGTTCCAGACACTACAGAATACCTTCAGAGGTCTAGTGGAATCAATAATCAATGCCTGGATGGGTCAGGGCTGTTTTGGCAGAAAAAGGGAGACCTACTTAATATTAGGTAGGTGGTCATAATGTTATGGTGGGTGTTCATATAGTTATGTTTTACCCATGTGTGTGTGCGTATATACAGTATATGTAAGCAGGGGTAATTACTGTCCAAATGTAGTCTGCTTCAGTTTCTCCCTTCTGCCAATAACTGTTACTGGCACCTCCTAGGATTAGAGTAAGAGGCCACAGTAATGCTCTGTTGTGAATATTTGTTTCCTCTGACCACCACTAGGGGTTCATTGACAGTGGTGCATACTAGAGATGATCATAAATATTTGGGGTGCACTTGTGAGCTATCTCTTTTCTTTGGGCTTTGGCCTGGAGGGGGACTGCCAAGTTATCTGACTCGTCAAGCCTGTAGCATATGTGGGTCCTAGTATGTGCTTTGTACTGAGGCCAGGAGTTGGGCCAGAAGTTGTCCTCAGAAGCTGTCCCACCTAGTCGAGGAGGAAGCTGAACCAACATTTAGAACCAGTAGGAAGATCCTGCTGAAGAAGGGACAAGGGAGAGGCTGGTATCTCCCACTGACCAAGTGACTCTTTTGGGAGGATGCACAAAAGCATGGGAAAAGATAAGCGTGTTCCCTAACTCTAAGCTATCTGAGTTCACATATACAGCATGCACAATAGAGACTAGATCATGCTGCACTGGAATTGGGATGCGTGTCATGGCATGATAGTGGCAACGTGGGGACTGGGGGGTATTTAGAAAGACATATTTGATTTGGGCTTAGATTGCTAAATATATTTTTTAACCACTTCCCGCGAATCGCCATAAATAGGCGGCGACTGGTTTTGAGTGGGTTTTGGGGAGCCACTCGGTCATTATCCCAGGGGGCGGGAGGGGATATCCCCCCTCCCACCGCCTTCCGCCACTCTTCTCCAGCATACCGTCCCACCGGGAGACCGGAGCAATGATCGGCTAGAAGGAGACCTGACAGAAGCCGGAATTGGCTGCGATCGGGTCTCCTTCAGCAAATTCCGGTTTACTCGGCGGCTAACGGCGCCAATTTAAAAAAAATGACAGCATTCAGAATCGCAATTTTTGGCAATCTGAATACTGTGAAGTGCAAAAAAGTGTACCTGTCACCATCTATTACTATCACAAGGGATGTTTACATTCCTTGTGATAGCAATAAAAGTGATCAGAATTTTTTTTTTAAAGGAACAGTGTTAAAAATAAATAAATAAATAAATAAAATTAAAAATAAAAAAAGGGCCACCGTACCCACGCATACGTAAGTCGCGCCCGCATATGAAAACGGTGTTCAAACCACACATGTGAGGTATTGCCGCGATCACCAGAGTATGAGCAGTAATTCTAGCAAAAGACCTGGTTGGTAAGTGGTTAAGCAGCATTTCTGCGCTGTTTTGTCTTCCTTTCTCCTCTCATTCCTGATCTCTATGAGTCCAGTAGGAGGGGAGGAAGAAGAGAAATCTGTGCCCTCTGACCTAGTTTCAGCACAGTGCTGATTGATGATGTGCCGGTCACATGTAAAAAACGAAAGAAGGAAGGGAAGAGCAGCTGCCATTGAATGATCTGTCATTCAAGGCTGGAGAGGAGGAGAGGGGCGGGGAGTTGATCGGCTTCACACAGACAAAGACGCAGACCACAAAAATGACAGGGAGGGGAAGAGAGGGAGACAGGCACACTAAGGAGAGAGCCAGATAATGAAAAGTTGTAAACTGACCACGCTATCGTGAATCAGTAGCCATGATAAGCATGGTCAGTTTGGAGAAAGGAACACAGGAAGAGGCAAGATAAACCAGGTATTGTAGAATATTGCACGGACTAAATAACAATACAAGATCACCATGCACCTTAACCTCCCTTAAAGATATAGGAGCATCATTTTTTTAGGGTTACAACCATGTTGTGTGTACAGGATCCCCTGAAGGCAGCCCCACACAGCAACATACCAGGAGCCAAAACAACGGAAAATTTACTATCAGATACTTACCGTAATTTTCCTTTCCTGATAGACTCCATGGCAGCATACGTGTGGGTAAGGCCCCGCCTCCTCTACTACCCTATAGGACCCCTCTCCCATAAATCTTTGCTCCTTCCCAGCTACCATGTTCTGTAAATAGCCTACTCCAGGCCTTGGGGAGGGGACTCCTGCTGCCATGGAGTCTATCAGGAAAGGAAAATTACGGTAAGTATCTGATAGTAAATTTTCCGTTTTCCTGACAGACTCCTATGGCAGCATACGTGTGGAAAATAACTCGCTACACACACGGGTGGGAATTGCTGGAAAAGTAAAGATTTAATTAACATTATTGTCCATCGACAAAACACAAGCACCAAAATTAACTGAGGAAAAAGCCGCTGGCTCAACACAATAGTGAGACATAAACGTGTCTATGGACGACCAGGAAGCCGCCCTACAAATCACATCTGGTGCCACGTGGTGTGAAGCCGCCCACGACGTTGCGATACCACGGGTGGAATGAGCCGTTACTGCCTCTGGGGGAGTCAAACCCTTTGCCCTGTAAGCCCATTGGATGGTTTGAACGATCCAAGAAGAAATTGATCTCGTCGAGGCCTTCATCCCTCTGTTTTTCCCTTGGATCAGAACAAACAGATATTCTGACTTGCGGAGAGAAGCCGTAGCCTCCAGATATTGCCTTAGTGTGTGACCCACATCCAGAGGATGAACTTCCATACCATCTGTCACATTGTATGTTGGGAGGACAATTTCTTGGTTCTCATGAAAAATCGAAGACACCTTCGGCCTAGCCCCTAGCATGGGAACTAGGACCACTCTGTCAGGAAAAAAGGTGAGGAAGGGTTCCACCGACCCCAAGTCCCTGATTTCAGAAACTCGTTTAGCCGAGGTGACTGCGACCAAAAAAACTGTCTTCATTGTCAGCTGCTTGATTGACAGCCGTCCACTGGAACCAGAGCCAAGGTTTGTCAGGAAATCCAAGATGAGTGGAAGACCCCATTTGGGAAACCTTGCTTTCTTCTGCGGCCTAAGCCTCACAGCCCCTTTAAAAAATTGGCGGACAAGCTGACTACCGGTCCAGGCACAGCCCGTTAAGGCCGAAATTGCAGAGACCTGGACCCGTAATGAGCTGACTGAAAGTCCAAGATCAAGACCGGACTGCAAAAAACCAACGATATCTGGAACACTTGGACTGACTACTGAGGCAGACCTGGCATGCATGTACTGCGAAAATCTTGACCAAATGCGCTCGTAAACCTTATTAGTACTATTTCTTCTTGCGCATAGCAGAGTTGCAATCGCTTCCTGTGGGCAGCCTAGGGCTTCCAATCTCCCCCTTTCAAGAACCAGGCCCTGAGATGCAGATACGCAGGGCAGGGATGTAACTTCGCACCTTGCACTAGAAGATCCGGTCTGGACGGGAGGGGCACTGGATCCCTGAAGCTGAGAGACATCAGCAGTGGGAAACCAAGGCCTGTTGGGCCAAAAAGGTATAACCGCAATGATCTCCACTGCCTCCGTCCTGAGCCTCCGAAGGAACTGGAAGACTAGTGGTACCGGAGGGAAGGCATATGCACGGCGGAAATTCCATTTGTCCGAAAGTGCATCTATCCCCCAAGCCTGAGGATCTCGGAACCTCGCGTAGTACCTCTTCAGCTTGTGGTTGCACGCTGAGGCGAACAGATCCACTTCCGGCAATACTCCCAGAGTTAAGAGCCAGCTGAAGACTTCTCCGCGCAGGGACCACTCATTGTTGTCTAGTTCTATCCTGGACTGGAAGTCTGCTTGCGAGTTCTAGTCCCCTGGAATATACACTGCTGACAGATTGCAGAGGTACCTCTGGGCAAACTTCATTATTGGCTCTACTTTCCGAAGCAAGGAGTCGCTGCGGGTCCCCCCTTGCCTCTTTACATATGCCACCGCGGCTGTATTGTCCATCCAGATCATTACTGAGGCCTCTGGTGTCAAGTGGCAGAATGCCTGCAGAGCCTTGAACGCAGCCCGCAGCTCCAGAATGTTGGAGACTATGCCCTGAGCCGGGAAGTCCCACTTGCCCTCTGCCACTTCCGACAGGCAGTGAGCGCCCCAGCCCCAGGTGCTGGCATCTGATGTTATTGTCAGCCAGGTGACTGGAAACAGAGAGTGGCATCTGGAGAGGTTCTCGCGCCGGAGCCAGCAGAGAAGGGACCGCCTCATGGAGGAGGTTAATCGGATGCGTTGAGACGCGCTGTGAGATCTCCATTGTTTCAGAAACCCCCTCTGAAAGGGTCTCATCCTCCACTGTGCCCACTTCACCATAGGGATGCATGCCGTCATCGTACCTATCACAGTCATACACTGGAGGGCTGAAAGCCACTGAGAGGAGAGAGCTTGATCCACCCTGCCCCGAATCACCGTGATTTTCTCCTCCGGGAGAGAGATCGTGCCCACCTTCGTGTCGAAGAGAGCGCCCAGGAAAACCAGAGACTGTGATGGCTCTAGATGACTTTTTTCCTGATTTATGAGCCAACCGAACTCTAGAAGGGTTGAGATGACTACGTCCCGATGTTCCAACAGCTGGGACTTGTCTTGAGACAAGAGGAGGAGATCGTCTAGGTAATGGAAAAGACGAACTCCCTTGATCCTCAGCACAGCCACTACTGCTAGGAGAATTTTGGAGAAGATACGTGGGGATGTAGTCAGGCCAAACGGGAGGCAAGTAAACTGATAATGCAATCGGCCTACCGCAAAGCGGAGATATTGCTGGAATTCTCCGGCTATCGGAACGTGGAAGTAGGCGTCCTTGAGGTCGACTGACACCATCCAGTCCCCCGACTGAACCGACTGCTGAATGGTATGCAGGGACTCCATTTTGAACTTCTCTTTTTTTATGAAGCGGTTTAGATAAGTCAGATCTATAACCGGCCTCCCCGAGCCGTTCTTCTTCTGAACAAGGCACAAAGGAGAGTAGATGCCCTAACCCCGTTCGGGAGTCGGTATGGGCCTGACTGCCTCCTGTCCTAGGAGGGAACTGACGTACTCTGACTAAATCTCCCGCTTCTCCTTCGAGGAGGGAATTGAAGTTGGAGTAAATCTTCGCCTGGGAATTTCGGAAAAGATCCATGCGTGGCCTGTAGACACAGTCTTGAGAGTCCAAGCATCTCTGATCGAGGCCGCCCAAACATGCCAGAAATGGAGTAAGCGAGCCCAAACCGGGCATGCCTGGGCGGGCCCAATATCAAAAGGACTTAGCAGGACCTTGGCCCCTTGAAGAATCTCCCTTCGATGTCTTCTGCTGGGCAGAGCGCTTGGTCCTCCAGGATCTACCGAACTTCCGCCCAGGCTTATAACTAAGAGCTTCCCTGGCTCGATCAAAGTTCTGCTTCTTTGAAGAGAAACGCCTTCGCTCTTGCTGGTGCCAGCCCTGGGGAAGGAAACCTGATTTTCCACCCGTGGCTCGGGATATGGCATTGTTTAATTTATCACCGAAGAGGGACCCACCCTCAAAGGGGATCCGGCACCAAGCTTGCTTGGACGCCGGATCCGCCCGCCAAGGCGAAGCCACAGAGCCCGTTTGGCCGTAACTGACGCCATCATAACCCATGCCACCAGGTGGATGATATCCAGGGAAGCCTCCCCCAGGAAGGCTGAGGCCATCCTGAGCTCTTGAATGGGTGACCTCTGAGCCTCTTCAGTGGAGAATTCCGCCAATGAGGCCTCCACTTTATCTGACCAAACTTCCATGGCCTTGGAAGTTGCCGCCAAGGCTAAGGCTGGTTTACAAGCCATACCTGTGGAGATATATATCCGCTTAAGGTCCGCATCAATCCTCCTCTCCAGAGGATCTTTAAAAGAGACTGTATCTTCCAATGGAAGTGTCACATATTTTACCAGCCTCATTAAGGCTGCATCCACTCTTGGAGCTGTCTCGAGGTGCTTCACCTCTTCTTCCTTGAAAGGGTACATTCTCTGCACTTTTGAAGCCAATGAGCCCCTCCTCTCCACTTTGGCCCATTCGTCTGACACAATTTCTTCCAACTCTGGCAGGAAAGGAAAATTAGTGCGCTCCTTACTGAGCTATTTAAAAAGCCTCTTCTGCTTTGGGGGTGAAACCGCCGGCTCTTCCAAATCCAAGGCTTCCTTCACGGCCCCCACTAAGGAGGGAACCAAGGCATAATTAAAGCCAACCTCAAGGGTCACATCCGAATCCTCATCGGAATGAGGTGGCGACGGGAGTCTGCTGCCATTATATCCATAGGATGAAATCTCACCACTCCACCGCTCAGCGCCGGCCAGGACCCTCCCGCATCCAGCATACAGCAGATTAGGGCCACCCGCTCTCAGCAGGGCATCCAGCCAGCGCTCATATCTTCCACTATCTTCAGTGCTTACTCTGCACATACCCCATACCCCGCTCTCAGCAGGGGCGTATCGGGGGGACGAATTCCACTGGCCACGGGCGACTGTAAGCGGCTTTTCAAACTTCAGGTAGTCGGACTGAATCCTAGTCCACATGGAGGAGGACAAAAAAAGAACATGGTAGCTGGGAAGGAGCAAAGATTTATGGGAGAGGGGTCCTATAGGGTAGTAGAGGAGGCGGGGCCTTACCCACACGTATGCTGCCATAGGAGTCTGTCAGGAAATATTGCCTTTGTAAACCAACTGAAGTTTTCCATTGTGTGCCTGTGCCCAACTAAAAAAACAACAACAATGACAGCTGTTCTGATGTGTTTGTAACTAGCCAAAAAAATGAAAGATGGTCATGGACAGAGCATTATGTAAAAATGGCTTCAACGTATATATGGCTTCAACGTCAAATATATGCAACATTTTAATTGGAGTCTTTTTTTTTTCTTTGGCTGGCTTGATAGCTTGAACGTGTGTGCCAAGGACCTTTTGTGTTGTTTAATTCATGAAAAAAAATGTGGTCACGACTTACTGATGTTGTGGAGTGGTTTTTGACATTATATGTTGGGAAGCAACTTGCCCTGTGCAAGTTTTCTACACATTTTCTCCTTATTTTGAGAAGAAAGTAATACAGGTAAAAACTGCATTTCTGTCATTTTTTGTTGAAAATTTTGTTTAAAATGCACTCCCCCTAAACACATAATACAATTGTATGTTTTCATCTGTAAAATGTTGTCACTATGTAAATTACAATATAATTGTTTAATTTAACTACCTCAGCCCCGGAAGGATTTACCCCCTTAATGACCAGGCCATTTCTTGCAATATGGCACTGCATCGTTTTAACTGACAATTGCGTGGTCTTGCGACATTGTACCCAAATGAAATTGACCTCCTTTTTTTCTCACAAATAGAGCTTTCTTTTGGTGGTATGTGATCACCTATGCGTTTTTTATTTTTTGCACTATAAAGAAAAAAGTGACAATTTTGAAAAAAAACAATATTTTTTACTTTTTGCTAAAATAAATATCCCAAAAATATATAAAAAATTATTTTTTTCCTCTGTTTAGGCTGATGTGTATTCTTCTACATATTTTTGGTAAAAAAATCACAATAAGCCTATACTGATTGGTTTGCGCAAAAGTTATAGCCTCTACAAAATAGGGGATAGATTTATGGCATTTTTATTTTTTTTTTTACTAGTAATGGCGGCTATCTGCGATTTTTAGTGGGACTGCAACATTGCGGCGGATAGATCAGGCACTTTTGACACTTTTTTGGGACCAGTGACATTTATACTGCGATCATTGCTATAAAAATGCACTGATTACTGTATAAATTTCACTTGCAGGGAAGGGGTTAACACCAGGGGCGATCAAAGGGTTAAATGTGTTCCCTGGGAGGTGTCTCTAACTGTGTGGGGGCTGGGCTGACTGGAGGAAGAGAGAGATCGCTGTTCCTAATCACTAGGAACAGACGATCACTCTGAGCTCCCCTGTCAGAATGAGGATCTGCCGTGTTTGCATAGGTTGATCCCTGTTCTGCCTCTGTGCGGATCATTCGTGGGTGGCCGGCCGGCAGGGGCGCATCCACTATATCTATTACATGAAGTGACGTACAATGGCGGCTATTTCACGTACAACTGCTACGGCCGGTCTTTAAGCGGTTAAAGAAAACCTGGCCTGAGGAAATCTATAGAAATATGTAAGCGGACATTTCTGAAATTCCATTTTGAAAATGCCTGACTGGTATATTGCTTCAAAGGCTTTACAATGTTGAAGACCAGGAGTTTTGACTTCAACCACGACAATACCGTAAACTTTCACGCCCTTTTTGCCCAGGCCAAATTTCAACTCTCTGTCCCACTTTGAATGCCAATTACTCAGTCATGCAACATTGCACACGAATGAATTTTTTAACCACTGCAGCCCGGGAAGGATTTCTCATGTTAGGACCAGATCACTTTTTGCGATTCGGCACTGCGTCGCTTTAACTGACAATTGCGCGGTCGTGCGATGTTGTACCCAAACAAAATTTGTGTCCTTTTTTTCCCACAAATAGAGCTTTCTTTTGGTGGTATTTGATCACCTCTGCGTCATTTCTGATCACCGCTATAAACAAAAAAAATTGCGAAAATTTTGCAAAAAAAAAAAAACAATATTTCTTACTTTTTGCTAAAATACAAACCCAAAAAGAAAAAATATAAAACAGCATTTTTTACATTAGTTTTGGCCAATTTATATTCTTCCTCATTTTTTTGGTAAAAAAAAATCGCAATAGGCGTTTGGTTTGCACAAAAGTTGCCGCGTTTACGAATGATGAGAATTAATTTATGGGGTTTTTATTTATTTTTTTATATTTTACTAGTAATGGCAACAATCTGCGATTTTTAGCAGTACTGCAATATTGCGGTGGACATGTCGGACCATTTTGACACTTTTTTGGGACCAATAGCATTTATACAGCAATCAGTACTATAAAAATGCACTGATTACTGTGTAAATGCCATTGACTGTGAAGGGGTTAACCTGGAGGGGGCGCTCTAAGGGTTAACTGTGTTCCCTCAGTGTGTTCTAACTGTATGGGGGCTGGGCTGGCAGGGGGAGGGGAGTGATCACGGCTTCCATATACAGGAAGCCTGTGATCACAGCCCTTCCCCCTCTGTCAGAACGGAGATCCGTGTTTACATATACGGACCTCCATTCTCTCACTGTGGAGGAACCAGCGCGGGTAGCCAGTGGAGATCGGGTCTGCCCTACCCGCTCCCTGGCACCCCCGGAATACAGTCCGGGGGGGGCACAGTCATGTGATGGCGTTTCAGGATAACCAACCACAGCGGGTGGTCGGCAAGTGGTTAATCATATTTAGAGACAGATAGAGCTCTCTTTTGGTGGTATTTATTCACCACTGGGTTGGGTTTTTCTTATAAAAACAAAAAAAAAATGCCAAACATTTTGAAAAAAAAAATGCTTAGTTTCTGTTATAAAATTCTGCAAATAAATAATCTTTCTTCATAAATTTAGGCCAAAAGGTTTTCTGCTACATTTCTTTAGTAAAAATATCTCAAATCGGTGTATATTATTTGGTTGGCATGACAGTTATCAGGGTCTGCAATCTATGGTATATATAATGTACTGACGGCCTATCTCATTTCTTATAGCCCTAAAATGCCAGGACAGCAAAAAAAAAAACCTTTTTGGAAAATAAACATGCCAAGGTATTTAGTAATTAACATGGCACGTTTTTTGAAGTTGTTATGTTTTTGTCACTTTTTTTGGAAAATGAATATATTCAATTAGGGACACTGACTGGTGACAGTGTATAAAAAAAATAGAATATGTGTATATGTTTGTGTGTGTGTATATATGTATATGTGTGTATATATATATATATATATTACACTGTGTGTGTATATATGTATGTATATATATATATATATATATATATATATATATATATATATATATATATATATATAAAAATAAATTTTCAAATTGTGTGAACATTTTTTTTATTTTATTTTTTTTACAATTTTTTACATGCCGTCACCAGAGCAGTACAGTGCCACCATTGTGACACTGTACTGCTTTAGGGGGGTGATCAGAATTTAGTTTTTTTTTTTTTTTTCACACTGATTGCTTACTACAGTGCTAATCACTGTGTAAGCAATCATTTTTACTTTGTGAATGGCATCCATGAAAGCCATTGTGTATAACTGACAATTTGAAATTTAGCTGTGTATATTTTTTTGCCATTACTATAACCTACCACCAAAGAAAAATTCTTCTGCTCCCACAGGTTGCAACAATACCACATACAGTAAGTGTATGTTATTTGTTGTTTATACCTGTAGTATGGCCCAGAAACAACTTTCACATTTTGCTTTTTTTTTTTTTTTTTTTATTAGCTGCAGGTAGGTTTATTGTACAAAACAATTCCATAATTAGTTTACAGTTGCAGCATGCTTCCGGCTGACTCCCAACAACAAGAAACCAGCTAGGCTATCATATATCCACTTCAATACTATGCACTTAGAACCCTTTACTACCAGACCAATTTTCAGTTTTCAGTGCTGTTGCGCTTTGAATGACAATTGCGCGGTCGTGCGACGCTGTACCCAAACAAAGTTTTTATCATTTTGTTCCCACAAATAGAGCTTTCTTTTGGTGGTATTTGATCACCCCTGCGGTTTTTATTTTTTGCGCTACAAATAAAAAAAGACCGAAAATTTTGAAAAAAAAAAAAAAAATTCTCTATTTTTGTCACAAAACTTTGTAAATAAGTAAATTTTCTCCATCACTGGTGGGCACTGATGAGGCTACACTGACGGGCACTGATGTGGCAGTACTGATTGGCACTGATGAGGTGGCACTGATGAGGTGGCACTGATGATGAGGCACTTATATGCAGCGATGATGAGCACT
>BLSH010152884.1:250325-265750 GCA_018402905.1 Glandirana rugosa
GCGAGAGCCCGCACCTCGCCACTCGGCAGGGCATCCGCCGGGTGTCTTAGCCTCCTGATCCATGACCCTCGTGACGCCTGGGCCCATCCTGTAGTTCTGTGAAAAGAACAATAGTGTACGGTCAACGTACCGCTCTCACGGGGGACTAACACACGAGAGTCCGACGGGACCGACTGTCAGAAAGATGTGGACCCGACGCCTGTGACAAGGGACGCCAAGACCTATCTGGGATGGGAGTCTGTGGTAAGGAAACAAGACACGTCCGACCCTCCCTGACCGGCCGCGGTGAGGCCGGCAAGCCAAGACTGACTACTGTTCGCCTGAGGGATAAAAGAAACACGTGAGACGGCCACGTCCTCTGCCCCAGTCCAAACATAGAGGGGGGGAGGGGGAAAGGGCAACATGTAGGAGTCACAAAGTACTTCAATCAGGTCATTACGATTGAGACAGCTCCTGAACAATCCGGGAGTAAAAGAGAACACAAAGAAAATAGGGAGTCCGCTTGTCATCAGTCAGAACCGAACGGCCGGAGTGGCGCCGGCCAGTCCCTCCCAGCCTGCACAGAACAAAGGAATGGTGTCTGAGGGTAGGGTCTATCCAGAACCGCAGGGAACAGTGTCCGCAGCCCAGGTGTAGAAAGACTGTCAGCCAGGGCAGCCTGAGAGCACACAATCAGGGGGCACTCTCGCCATGCAACTGGCATGTGATAACAAGAAAAGTGTCTTGATGTCCTACCCGGGTCCGCAGTGCTCCCAGTACCTAGTCCTCCGATTCTGTGGGCCGCCTACGGGACGGCTCACCGCTCCACGCCCGAGAGCGGGGTCTCCGCTGTCGCTGAGGACGTGGAGGTGGGGGGAACCCCACCCCCTGGGAGAGCAGGTATTCATGCCAGTTGGGGATCTCCACTGCAGGATGGTCAAGAAAGGAGAAAAGGTCCGGCAGCTGATCCGGGGCCCACAGGTAGAACTCCTCACTTCCTTTCTTCACAACCAGGTGAAAGGGATGGCCCCATCGTGTACGTTACCTCCATTTCCCTCAGGAGATCCAAGAGTGGACGTAACAGAGCACGCATCCCCCTAGTCTGTCTTGAAACATCCGGCTAGATGCAGATGCTTGCCCCATCAAAGTCCAGGGGGCCCTTAGCCCAGGTCTGCCAAATTATTTCCTCTTTGATCCCAAAGAAGTGGACCCGACACAGGACATCACGAGGCAGGTCTTGAGAGCCCGATCCCCCAGCGGGGGCACGAGGACCCAGGATCTGGTGGACTCCGTCCAGTTCTAGGTCTGCAGTAGGAGGCTTGTCAAGGTACCTGTTTAGTATAGCTGTCACCGTAGCCTTGAGGTCGGGGCCGCGAGTGGCCTCAGGTATGCCCCGGAGGCGAAGATTGTTCCGTCGGCTGTGGTTTTCGCCATCATCAACGTGCAACTGGAGATCGATAAGGTGACAGCGAAACGGCTGCTGGTCTCCGTGGCATTAGCCGACGCCTCCAAGTCACCCATCCGCTCATCTACCGCCTCCACCTGGCCTCTGATATCATGGAGCTCCTTTGTGAGGGCGCTCACTATAGAGGTGGCCATAGCCTGAAGATCGTTTCTGGTAGGCAAGGAGGCAATGATTTCCCAGAGGGTCCCGTCAACGACCGTTCCCGGCGGGATCACTCCCGGAAAGTTTGTTCCAGGAGGGTTCATTCCCAAAAGGTTAGTTCCCGGAAGGTTCGTTCCCAGAGAGTTCGTTCCCAGAGAATTCGTTCCCGGAGGATCGGAGGACGGAGCTACTTGCGAATCTTCCCTCGGCCACTCTGGAGAATGGATGGGCAATGGCGACCGCCTCACACCAGGGCATTCCTCCCCATCAGTTCGGGCCCTTCCTTCTGGCTGCACTCCTTTCTTGCTGGAAGGGGTTGCCGTCCCATGCTGATGCACACGTGGAGGTGCCATCTCACCTGAGAGCTCAGGGGGGAGAGGACCGTGGTTCCGAAGGAAATACTGAGTAATCTCCAGTCCTCTGTGTTCCCCCGGGGTGTGTGGGTTCCTGCGATCACCTGGAATGCGTTTGAAGGCTTCAGGACCAAGGCTAAACGGTTTGTCCCAGGTTCTGGTCCGGCAGAGCTCCAGAGACACTTCTTCACACGGCCATTGCTAAGCCAGGCCCCCAAAAACCCTGTTTCTGTGTTCCACACTATGAGCATACAGGCTGTAATTGTATCTCTAGGCTCTTTGTTGTGTGCAGGCTCCAAGCAGCCCGAGTTGGCTCTGCTCTGCAGAGTCTTCCAGCTACAATGAGCTATTGAATACAAGTGATGATGACAATGTCAGTGTCCAGTATGTTCCATAAGCCTGGTAAATGCCTGGTAGGTATAACCTTCTAAGATCTAGAACAGGTATGCGATGGAGGTGCGCACATCGGTACATGTTATGGAGGGGAGGATAGACACCTGCAGTTGCCTACATGTTTCTCCCCTCCCACTACTGGGGGCTTCTTCAGGGCAGGGTTAACAGCATTGCCAATGACCACCAATGAAGAGGGTCATTACTGTGGTCAATGATACCAATGTTGTTGGTTATTATTGTGGGGTCTGGCACCAATGCTAGGGATTATTACTGCAGTAATTTACGCCCTTGCTGGGTGTTATTACCAGTGCTGAAGGTTATTATTGTATTCACTGAATCAATGTAGGGAGTTATTACTGCATCCACCAACTTCAGGGCTGGGTGTTATTATTTCAGCCACTGACACCTATGCTGGGAGTTACTATTACTGTCATTGGCTCCAGGCATGAAGCTTAATTTATTCACACTTTCTATTTAGTGTGCATAAAAAATACAGCATTTGCTTCCTTTTGGCCTGTTAAATATTTATAACAAATATGCTATATCTGTTTGATATATGCATAAAAAGAAACACCAGAGAACAAAACCTGTTGATCCTACTAGCAATTTAGAATGTGGGTAACTTCCCATGCAAGTATTTTGTTATATATGTTTAATAAGTGCAAAAAAATGCGTGTTGATGGTGTCAGATATTGAGAGCTGTTTCATGGCCTGAGCACACTCCCTGTGTTTTCTCAGGAATTCTAATTAGCCCTCTTGATTCCCTTTCTTGGACTACAGAATACACTGTGTCAATGTTGTAGAAATTAGGGAATTGGGAGTGTTGGAATAGTTTTACAGAAAAAACTAATGGGCAGGGCTGACACCACTCAGTTCACAAAAAATTCTGTGTGCTTTCAGCCCACAATAGAACTTACAAGCTAAGTGCATTTTTGACAGATCAACAGTTATTTTTATGTACTGTACTTAGAGTATTTTATTTTGCCTTGGTATACAGCTTAAAGTGAAACACCTCATATAAACAGAAGAGGCATGTACTTACCAACTACCCTGTGTAGTTTCCTAAATTACCTGTTTATTCAATTGCAAATGAAAAAAAAAGAATAATAACCTTAGCACACATTACACTTTTCTGTTGTTGGTTATGTATCAGTATACATTTTTCTGTTTCACAGGAGCTACACACACAGAGCTCACAGATAATCCCCCGCTGCCCTGCATAGGCTGAACAGTGGATACGCCAAGTGATTTCAAATACAAATTTTAGGAATTCACAGGTTAAACATTTTACATCAGAAATACAGATATAACTTGATTGGGTTGGCTGCAGATTAGCATTAAAGCATAGTAATTGGGAAATACTAAAAGGAATTCATTTTTGTCATTCATATTCATAAGTTACATATGACTCTGAACTCAACATGTCAAGTCCAGGGTCAGTGATCAGAGTAAAATACAGAGAGTATAGTAAATTACATCCCTAAAGAGGTCCAAAACATTGGTATGTAATCTGGAAAGTTTGCTTGGAACAGGACCATGGACAGCAAAATTGTCAGAGTGATGGGAAATATGTGCGTCATTGAAGATCTAAGTTTCGATGCAACCATCGCCTCGCAGAAGTATTTCAGTTTTCCAAAGGACATGGAAGAAAGAAATAGGTAAGAAAGGGAATTAAGAAAAGAGGGGAAGGAGAAGAGAGAGAAAAAACAAACAAAAAGACAGGGTGGGTTACTAGGTCACAACATAACTGCTTAGGTAATGTTAGACTTGAAAAGCTCTTGGTATTTCGCAAAACAAGTGAAATGGGTCCAGCAAAAAACATGTTTTGCAAAATCGGTTTTCCTGCTTGTTTGGAGAGGCTATGAGTTCCTCCATGTGCTTGATATCATTTACTGTTCTCACCCACTGGTGCATAGTAGGAGGAAAGGGGGATTTCTACTGTGCTGGGACTTTGGCAGCTTTGAGACGTCGTCTCACTAGCGAGTGGCGATATTTATAGAATTATAGAAGATCTTCAGTCTACAAAAAAAATTAAACTTAGCAGCTACAAATTTCCAAAACTGGAAGAGGAGAGGGATGGATGTATTAAAGCAGAACGTTCCATTTATGGTGAATTTCCGTTTTAAATATAAATAGGAAGTAAACTCTTCCTCTTTAATTGTACCCACAGGTAAGCCTAAAATATGGCTTACCTGTAGGTATTGTAAATATCTCCTAAACTTGCACTGTTTAGGAGATACTTACAACTTATGCTTTTCTTCAGGGCCTGTGGCTTGAACGGCAGTTCCCGCGTGCATGCACGGGAGAGACGTCATTGGGGCTCCAGCCATTCATAGTGCCGGAGCCCACGAACCCAGAAGAAAGATGTTGACCATGCCTGCAGTGTGCAGACGGCACTGCAGAGCTTCGTTCTGAGGTAAGTATTTCATAATGAGCTAGTATGTGATGCATACTAGCTCATTATGCCTTTGACTTGCAATTTTTTTTTTTTTTTCCGGAGGTTTACAACCTCTTTAAGACAACATCACCATTGTCTCCCTGGAATTGTTGCTTAGATGAAAAAAGTTTTTAATTGTACCATGGAAAGATCTTTTGTTTTGATGTCTTCTGCCACTCCATTCTGTAATATAAGAGTGGATTGATAAACAATTTTAATTCACACAGTATAAAAGCAGTCCTGTAAATATTTTCTACTTGATGTAAAAATATTAGTCTAAGCACATAGTTAAAGGTCCATAGGGTCAGTGATCAATACAAAAGAAATAGCACATAAACAAGCAGACATTCTGAATGACGTCTCATGCAGTTATTGGTGTCAGGATGTCACTGCAATCTAGGCAGCCATCAAATACAGATCGGTAAATATTATTATACTCTGAACATTTTCTAAGATATTATCCGTTCCTGAAATATTTTTGATTGAAGCAACACTTTCATCTGTAATTAAAAAAAAAAAACACTTTTATATAACACGATAGAAAGCTTTTGTATAGTTGGACTAAATTTCAAGAACACAAAGAAATTGTCAAAATGTCATTCAATTCACACAAGCTAGGACAAAAAATAGTCTGCTGCTGAGTACGTATGGGTCCAAGTATCTTCCGAACTCACCTCTATCCAAACTTCAAAGTCGTGCTCTTTCTTAACTCAAACATTTGTGGGATGGTTCATTCACTATCTCGAAGGACACATAATCAAAGAAGTGGGATGCTGAACACGCATGCCCATATTTAATCACATCTTTGGCACCACCCCCGCTCCCACGTCACAGGATTTGATTGGCAGCAGCTCCTGCTGCTGCCTCCTTGTCCAGTGAAGAGAGAAGATGAGGAGATAGTGCTGCTCTCCAGCACAGCAATGGATCGAGATCGGGCTCAGGTAAACATTTAGGGGGGGCCTGGGGGGGTAGGTAGCTGAACACATACAATTAATACAGAGAATGCATTAAGGTAAAAAACCTTCTGCCTTTACAACCACTTTCAGGATAGGCTAGTTTTTTTTCAAGATCTTATTAATCTTTCAATACTGTGATGAGAACCTAGTGATAACATTCATTTGTGTGTTATACAACAAAGGTAAAGGTGATGGCGCTATAAATCATCATACATATGATATAAAACATATATAGCATTGCAAGTGAGTCATTTGTATATAGCAAACGAATAAAGTCCAAAAGTGACAATCCCAACACCAAATAATAAAACCGACTCATCTGGTTTGATTAATCTTCATATGAGTGCTTCACCACGGGTGCTCTTATAGGAGATGGCAACTCACCAGAGGTGTTTGACCACTTTTTACAGTAGGTCAAAAAGCGCTTTATTGAATGAACCAGTAGGTTCTTGGAGAGAACATGTCTCCGTTAATGCCCGAGGACTATCCAACAAACTCCACCAGGGACACAAAAAAGAGCTCTTATGGTGTAGCATTACTAGTTTTATTAAAATTAGTTCTAAAAATTGTCAAATATTGCACTCACATGTGACTGTACCAATGCAGGCACTGCTTCAGCTGGCATTCATCATTTCCGGGTCCCATCTGTGACATCCATATATCCAGAATGAGGCGTGGCGCACACACCGCCATGAATATTCGGATATATCCACCCGCACATGCTGTAGACACCTCTGCGCTGGGATTGGCACAGTCACAGGTGAGTGGAATATTTTTTTAAAACCAATTTTAATGAAACTTTCTACACCATAAGAGCTCTCTTTTGTATCCCTGGTGGAGTTTCTTGGACAGTCCTCGGGCATTAACGGAGGGGTCCCACAGTAGAGAGATGTTATATCCAAGATCCTACTGTTTCATTCAATAAAGCGCTTTTTGGACCTACTGTAAAAAGTGGTCAAACACCTCTGATGAGTTGCCATCTACTATATGAGCACCTGTGGTGAAGCATTCATATGCAGATTAATCATACCAGAAAAGTCGGTTTTATTATTTGGTTTTGGGATTGTCACTTTTGGACTTTATAAGTTTTCTATATACAAATGACTCACTTGCAATGCTATATATGTTTTATATCATGTGTATGATGATTTATAACACCATCACCTTTACCTTTGTTGTATCACCAGTTTGTTTTCACTTTTAAAGGGACAGGTACGATTATTATTTATCATCACTCTAGGCGACATTTCCAGCCACTAATTTACTTACTCTAATTTGTGTGTTAAACTTAATTGCCCTGCTATTCCCTTAGATGTTTCTTTTAGCATATCATATCTATTAATATTTTCAAAATCCAATTTTATCTACACTATTTTCCTTTTCTACAAAACGGTCCTCCATCATTTCAGCTTGTGCATATGACTTTGTCTGCAACTTTGCCCTGTGACTTTGTCATGTCCCATGACTGGACCCACCTTTGTATATTCCTAGTTGCTGCTTTAAATGTTGTTTCCTCTTTATGGCATCTCCCTCCCTCTTTGTTGTGATGTAACCCCTCCTACTCTCCCCTTGCTAGGGGCCATTTTATGTAACTCCTGCTCTAGTCACCACACTGCTTCTTTTGTTGTGAGAATTATTGTTTTTTACCTGCCTCAACTCTGCATTAAACAGTTCTCTGAGAAAACAAACATCTCTGGATCTTCTAACATGTAAGTTATGGCTGAGCAAATACTTTTCTAAACGGGCCAGGGTAAAATTACCTCATCTGTCATAGATATCACATTTTAAGCCTGCGTGCTGGACAGAACCGTAAAAAACAATTCTCAGCTCTAAAAGAATCTGCTGTGTGTCATGGACTAGATCTCAATGAGGATTTACTGCCTAGCTAGAAGAAATCGCTGCCAGTTTGTGTGTCTCCAAAGTCAGCCCAACCCGCCACAAGCTGTTTACACAGAGAGAAGGCATTCAGCAGCCAATGAGTCAAGAAGGCTCCATAATGTCTCTCTGTGAGGAACCACTGCTCTCAGCAACAGATAGTACAAGCCTCCAACAGGGCACTGTAGCCTGCTGTATTATCAAAGCGCACTGTAAAGCCCACCTGGAAAGTTAAAGAGAACTATGAATCTGACAGACACAAACTATCAGTTAGATTAAAGCATCTCTGGGACAAAGTTCTCTCCTTTGTGCCTAAAACCACCTCTCCAGATTATGAGGTACTGCAACTAGAGGGTGCCATTAAGGAGTTGTCTGGTTCATATGCCTCATATCAAAATACAAGCTATAAATATGAAAACATCCTGCAGAGTATTAACACTGAGGATTCTCTAGAGGAGTTGGAACATGTCCGGCTGCTTAACCTGGAAAGAGACAGCTTTATTCTGCAAACTAAGGTGAAGGCAGAAGCAAGACTTGCACAATTACAGGACCGCATATCCAGTGTTGCCAACCTCCAGCAGCGTTTTTTACTGGCAAAACATAGAAAATTTACTGGCGGAGCACATTTTTTACTGGCAACTTGAAAAATAATAGAACTATTAAAAACGTAGACAATTGATATTTATACACAACGTGCAAAAAACTGACAATACCCATATCAAGTAATTTGCCTGATTTACACTTAAAAAGTCAGCACAGCATGACAAATTATCAGACCCTGATATTTATAGACAGTTGTAAAAATCACTGATTTTTACAACCTGTCAGTAAATTTACTAGCGGTTGGCAACCCTGCGCATATCCCACATCTCTGCATCTACCAGACATTCTAAAAAATCTTCTAGATTTCAACGTTCAAGGTACTCTACGCTTAGCGAGCAATTAATCAATGCCCATGCAGAAGCTGAAGCTACCAAAATACAGGCTGCCTTTGCACAAAAGAGAGCAGAAATGCAGGCAGAGGCAGCAGCGAGGGAAGCTCAAGCCCAAGCAGAGGCAACAGCATGGGAAGCTCAAGCCCAAGCAGAGGCAACAGCATGGGAAGCTCAAGCTCAAGCAGAGGCAGCAGCAAGGGAAGCTCAAGCCCAAGCAGAAATAGCATGCAAGAAGGCAGAAATAGAAGCCTTAAAGGAACAGTGTAACTATGCTACAGTCATGGTGAGGCTAAAGGTCTTAGAAGAAGCTATGAGCGGAAGCGAAAAGGACAGCATCAGTTCAAGCATTGCAGAGGTGGAAGATCTTCTTAAGCGCACAAAGGACTACGTCCTAAGCCAAAGCAGTGTACGCTCAATTGCCTCCTATGCTCTTAACAACCCAGAAACTCCAAAGTACTGGAGTTTCTGCTGCTTCTTACATGCAAGACTGCATGCTTCCAGCTCACTATCCTAACTCTTCTGCATACATTACAGAACATCAGTCCAAACTACAAGCAAGTCACCAATCTCTCGTCAACTTCACAGTTCCAGATCAACGCGCCATTAAGACATCAAACTCTAAATCAACTCCACAGCAGAACACCATTGCCGCACCATATTTCCCTGCATCTCTTAACAACAATGTGAGTGACAACGCGAACAGCACCATTCAGCCAGCAGCTCCCTTCACAAAGCCAGGGAATACAGATACAGTAAAGTTTGTAAAGTACATACTCCACTGAGAAATTACTAAGACGGGTCTCACAAGCTTTGATGACTGACCTGAAAGCTATAGAAGTTGGAAATGCTCCTTCAGAACTGCAGTCAATGACCTTGGAATTACGGCTGCTGAAGATCCGACTTGGATGCTATTTGGGAGCCTGTACAAGGGCTAAAATCACACCCAAGTTGGACCAATGTAGTGCAGGGAGGTTTTCTAAAATCGGAGCGACTTGTGTAGTATCCATTAAGACGGCTCTCATAGGAAAAAAATGCATTTGACATTTCATGGGTATTGGGATCTCACAAGTTGGATCCCATGTCGCAGCAGTGTGAACCGAGCTGCATTTCAGTACATAATTTAAACATATGAGGTATGTAGGTTGCACTTTTCTTTTTTTTTTTTACAAATATAACCATTATAATCAGTAGATTTTAAAAAGTTCTGATGTGGAGTCTACACTCCTTTATCAAAATAGTCAAATCAACAAAATTAACTTTCTCTTTACTAAAATCAAATGGTAATGTTATCCATTTATTATTACTATTCAACTCCGCCATACGCTGATCCAGTGATTTCGCATCTCCATCCCCAAATGAAAAAGGAAATCCTTTAACCCACTGCAATTTTATACTGCAGCAAGGTGGCTCGGCTGCGCAAATCCCCGTACTTATACGACGATTCGTGCATTAGCTTCTGTGGGCGCATGCATCGATTGGCCAGTGGGGGAGCCAATCAGCTGGTCTGGGGGACTCAATGTCCGCTAGCCACCCGTAAACTGTGTAAACAAGGCAGATCTCTGTTCTGACGGGGATGAAATACAGATCCTGTCTTTCTGCTATGCAGGAAGATGGATCTGTGTGTTGTCCCAGTATGTCCTTCCCCCCATACAGTTAGTAAACACACAGAGGGAGCACAGTTAACCCCCTGATGTTAACCCCTTCCCTGCCAGTGTCATTAATACAATAGCAGTGCATATTTTTAACACTGATCACTGTAATAATGTAACTGGTTCCCAAAAAAGTATCAAAAATGTCAGTTAGGTGTCCGATCTGTTGCGGCAATTTTGCAGCCCCACTAAAAATCACTGATCGCCGCCATTACTAGTAAAAAATATATATATAAAAATGCCATAAATCTACCCCCTATTTTGAAGACGTTATAACTTTTGCACAAACCAATCAATATACGCTTATTGGGGTTTTTTTGCCAAAAGTATGTAGCAGAATAAATATTGGGCTCAATTGATGAAGAAATTAGATTTTTAAAAAAAAAATATTGGATGTGTTTTATCGCAGAAAATAAAATATATTGTTTTTTTTTCAAACTAGACAGTCTTTTTTTCTTTATAGAGCAAAAAATAAGAACCACAGAAGTGATATTGAAAGAAAGCTCTATCTGGGAAAAAAGGGACATCATTTTTATTTGGGTACAGCGTCGCATGTCCGTGCAATAATCGGCTAAAGTAACATAGTGATGTATTGCAAAAAATGGCCTGGTCATTAAGGGGGTAAAAGCTTCCGGAGCTGAAGTGGTTAAATGCACTCTCCAGATAATCAGAATGTATATGTCGAATTAATATCATGTGTTCCTCCAGGACCTCCAGGTCATAAAAAGATTGACGAGGCTGGGAACAAACTTTTCCCCAATGCCGTTCTTTTTCCTGGACAAAAATTCCTTTCCAAACCAGAAAATGGTTTTGAGACACTAACATTTTATACATCCTACCAAAAATATATTCTGTTCAAAAGGTGGTGTCCTCTGCATCCTCAAATAATAATAATCCACTCCCTCCTGTTGCAGTATAAGATTATAAAGGACGCCACCGTTACTGATATAAAATCATCAATAAACTCCAAAATGCATTAATAACCCACTTAGTACCCTTTAAATATGATGGAGTTATAACTTTGTAAAGAATTATTAATGTAACATCCAAGTCTGGATGTCAAGGACTTAATTCCATTAACAGTAGGCCTACCTGATGAGAGCAGTGAGTCCTTATAAACTTTGAGAAAATACTACATTGCAGGAGTACAGGGTGCCATTGGGACTCATTTTTTTTTTAAATTTAGGAGTATGTTTTTATACCTTACATCTACCAGATTTATATATTTACCTTCTGATTTGTAGGTATCAGTACATAATAATCTATTCAGTTCTCCAAAATCGCCTTTCCTGTTTCTGCTCCCTATCTGCAAGTCTTGTTATTAAAGTATATGTGAACCCTTACCTTGTAAAACAACCCATTCAGTTTAAAATAGAGATGAGAGGCAAACCCTATTTATGTAGATACAGTATAATATATATATCTCACAACTTAAATTTATGGTAATTGATGGAATATCCCAGAATAGATGAGAGAGAGAGAGAAAGAGTATACATTTTTCTTTATTTATTTATTTTATAAATTGCATAAGTAGCTTAGAGAGGCAGGGGTGGAGAAACAAAGGTACACTGATCTGCCCAGTGAATGGAGGGAGGGAGTGTCAGCACAAGTCTGATCATTGGAGGACAGGTAGGCTTTTCTCTCAGGACTGCCAGAAAACTGACCACACTGGTATTTAAGTGCTTCTATGTCTAATGTGGTCAGTTTGAAATAGGAAAGCTGTGGGACTGGCTGTTCTTTAACACTAAGAAAAAAATATTGAATATCTTTTTAATATCTTTGACTCCATCTTTATAATTCCATCCAACATCATGTTCTTGGTGGCGGAGATTTAACTACTGACTTTTCGAACAAATGAATGTATTAAGGGCAGTTTTGTAGAAGGAAAAAAGAGTATAAGATTTATACCTTTATCCCCTGTCAGACCATGCATGGGGTTTACTTTGTGCAGCACACATGCCAATCAGGCATTGCAGGTAAGGGTCAACAAACATTCATTCAACACTATTAAGGGATTGAAAATATATAATCTTTCATTACTGTGTTATAACAGGGACTATAGTTGTCTAGTAGTTAGAAGTGTGTAGGTATTGAAGGGTTTGGGGGAGGGGGAACTGGAGTGGGTGGAAAAAAATAAAGGAAATTTCCAAGTTATAAACGAAATGGATCTATAAAATGGATATGCTGGTTCCACAGGGTCTGAATGTTGACCTTTATATTGACTGTTTTAGTGCCAACAGCTGAAAATATGTGGGTTTTGTTTATGTTCATATTGCCATTGCTTTTTATAGTGAGAAGAAAACATTTATGTTTTAAGTCTGTCTGTCTGGTTTCAGAAGAGTGGGTGGTTTTACGAAAGGGGTAATTTTTATGTGGATTTGGCTATGATAAGTACCGAATAGAAAGTCTAACATATGCTGACCTATCTGGAGGGATTTTGGAGAAGCCAGTGGTGAGACATTTCACTTTTTGCATTTAGTGTCATAAATATAAATAGGATTTGTTACACTTTCAGGCAATTGCTAGTATACATCCCCCCTTAGGGGAGGGGGGTTTGACAATACAATTTTGCAGGAGGAAACTAAATGGGTAGTAACCCTTAGGGCCCCATCAGGATTGGAGATAACTGATGATATCAGATATGCTCCTTTTCTCAAAGATTTTTTTCTCTATCCTGTTATAAATACGTCAACATGTAAGTCCTACAGGTATGTGAGATAGATAAACAAGGAATATATATATATATATATATATATATATATATCTTTTTTATGTGCTGATTTCTTCCTTTTTGGGCCCTGGCAGTCTGTGTTCCCATTTACTATTGTCACACCTTTTCTGCTGGGATACGATCGGTATCCTTGATGCTATCTGGTGCTGCTTCCCGCTGGTGTCCCATCAGGGGCATTACTTGGATGCAGTGTCCAGACTGACTCCAGTATATTCAGATGTGGTAATGGATGCACGCATGAACCGGAAATGATATGGTGGAATTATGTCATGTCCGGTCCCATGTCACCCCAGAGAGTGTTTGTGGCTGTGAGACAGGTGGGGGATTTGGCATGGACAGCCTGTCACTCCCCAGGGCCCTTCATTTGGTGGCCTATTGGATGGGAACTGGGAAGGAGCCTGCCCACACAGTCTGGGCTGTTTTTGACTGGGCTCTAGGTCCTGTCACCCAGGATGGGTGAGTGGCCTCTGAAGTGGGTTGGACTGGACAGGTGGCATATAAGGGCAATTCCCACATGGCATTTCATAATCATCTTAACACATGGACACAGGCAGTGTTGCTGCTGAGCTCTATGGTTAGGTAAGGGGGCTTCATTACAATAGCAATGGTTCCTTTTACTTTTTTTGTCAAGATTATTTTTCTTTAATAATTTGTGGTACTCTTGGTTGTCTTGGAACCATATGCTAAAAGAGATTTTTTTATATATACTGCAACATTAAAATTACATTTTTGGTACACAAAAATGTTGGTATTTACAAAAGAAATAAAGTTGTTGTTTGTTTGCATGCATTTCATTTTTCTCATAATTAGTGTTGAGCGAACCCGGACTGTAACGTTTGGGTCCGTACCGAACTTTGGGGTGTCCGGGACCCGGACCCAAACACGGACATTTCAAAAAACGTTCAGGTTTGGGTTCTGGGTTCTGGTAGTTGATCACACATGTTGAATAGCTGCAGGGCAGCCAATCAATAAGCGTTTCATTGGTTTGCCCTTAGAAGCCATCACAGCCATGCCTACTAATGGCATGGCTGTGATTGGCCAGTGCATCATGCTACCCAGCCTCTACTGTATATAAGCTGGAGTCACTTGATGCTGCAGTCACATGCTCTCTGAGACTCTGAATAGTATAGGGAGAGGAAGCTGCCAGCGTTTTTGTGAGGGACAGATTGCAGACATTTTAACATCTGATCCTGCATCCTGAGATTACTACTACTGTTGCTCTGAGGGACAGATTGCAGAAATTTGAGAATCGAGATTTCACATACTGCTGCTTTGAGTGACAGATTGCAGATCAAACCCTGCCTAACACAACGATTGATTCGAACGTACACAACGATCAGATTGTGGGAGTAATTTGAGATTTCACATACTTCTGCTTTGAGTGACAGATTGCAGATCAAACCCTGCCTAACACAACGATCAGATTGTAGGATCGTACACAACGATCAGATTGTGGGAGTAATTTGAGATTTCACATTCTGCTGCTTTGAGTGACAGATTGCAGATCAAACCCTGTATTACACAACGATCTGACTGCACTAGGTAGAGGCTTAGAGGGACAGATTATTGTTCAAAAATCATTGCCTACTGCTATAGGGCCAGGTTCCAGCTGTTGCTATAAGTGACACATTATTGTTCAAAAATCATCTCCTAGTTCTAAAGGGAGAGGTTCTAGCTGTTGCTGTTAGTGACACATTTTTGTTCAAAAATCATCTCCTAGTTCTAAAGGGAGAGCTTCCAGCTGTTGCTGTAAATGACACATTATTGTTCAAAAATCATCTCCTAGTTCTAAAGGGAGAGGTTCTAGCTGTTGCTGTTAGTGACACATTATTGTTCAAAAAACATCTCCTAGTTCTAAAGGGAGAGCTTCCAGCTGTTGCTGTAAGTGACACATTATTGTTCAAAAATCATCTCCTAGTTCTAAAGGGGGAGGTTCTAGCTGTTGCTGTTAGTGACACATTATTGTTCAAAAATCATCTCCTAGTTCTAAAGGGAGAGCTTAAAGCTGTTGCTGTAAGTGACACATTATTGTTCAAAAATCTTCTCCTAGTTCTAAAGGGAGAGGTTCTAGCTGTTGCTGTTAGTGACTAGTGTTGAGCGAACCCGGACTGTAACGTTCGGGTCCGTACCGAACTTTAGGGTGTCCGTGGCACGGACCCGGACCCGGACATTTCAAAAATCGTTCGGGTTCGGTCCGGGGTTCTGCTATTTTACTCCACGTGTTGAGAAGCTGCAGGGCAGCCAATCAACAAGCGTTTCACTGGTTTGCCCTTAGAAGCCATCACAGCCATGCCTACTAATGGCATGGCTGTGATTGGCCGGTGCATCATGTGACCCAGCCTCTTTATAAGCTGGAGTCACAGTGCTGCAGTCACATGCTCCTTGGGTTAGTGTAGGGAGAGGTAGCTGACTGCGTGAGGGACAGATTTGAGACATTTTAAGACCTGATCCTGCATCCTGAGATATATTACTTTACTACTGCTGTCTGTGCTGTTGCTCTGAGGACAGATA
>BLSH010152884.1:279254-301694 GCA_018402905.1 Glandirana rugosa
AACGTGAGAATTGAGGAAGATGAGTCGATGACACTCTAAGATACTGACCTTCGGTCAGACTTCGGAAGGAGTGATCTCAACTCGCTTGGGCTTGACATTTCAAGCCCAGGTATGGCTTGAAACCCCACAGGCACTGGGCCTGGGCTTGGGCCGTAAACTTTTTTCAAACCCAAGACCCAAGCCCATAAACTAGGACGGACAACTTATCGACGTCCCGTCGGTTAGTTGTTCGCGAAGTGACCAAACGGGAATCTTCGTTAGTGTTGGTACGGATGATTACCGTACCGACCTACACTAGCCAGAGAGCATGTGACATGCAGCATTAAGTGACTCCAGCTTATAAAGAGGCTGGGTCACATGATGCACTGGCCAATCACAGCCATGCCATTAGTAGGCATGGTTGTGATTGCTTCTAAGGGCAAACCAGTGAAGCGCTTGTTGATTGGCTGCCCTGCAGCTATTCAACAGGCAGGATCAAATACCCGAACCCAGAACCCAAACTTTTTTCAAATGCCGGGTTCGGGTCCGGGTCACGGACACCCCAAAGTTCGGTATGGACCCGAACTTTACAGTTCGGGTTCGCTCAACTCTAGTGAGGAAGGCTTCAGACTGGCTTCCAGTCATAGAATCTCACAGTAGCTGAGTAGAAGGAGTTAAGAGTGCAAGGCGTTCAAGACACGTCCTGTGTACAGAGGAGGGGGTTTTATGGAGGTTTGTAAGACGCCTAAGGTAGGCAACTGGATATTTTTTTTGTCGAGATACACGAATGCCTATATAGCAGTAACCTTTTTTTCTTACTGGGCCATAAGCATTTCATAATACCAATTTGAGGTAATTATTAGTACTATGGGAACCTATACCCCCCCCCCCTCCTTTTCCTGTTTTATACACCCTTTATGATTGTAATGACATCTTAAATGTTAATTTCTTCTGTTGTCCTTAGCTCCTTCAATCTGCGATATTCTATGTATACTTTATGCTGTTCTTGTGGTTCCCCTCCCCCACAGACCACCCACAGCTTTATTTAGAATACAGCACTACCCCACTTCATGTTGATGATCTTGATAATGTTTTCTGAGGTGGTATGGATTTTTGAAGCAATATAGCAAGCTTGTATTTCCATGTTTTCTATCCTTGCATCTTGTTGAACTGATACCCTTTGTAATTGCATATTACTGTTTTTATGGTTTATGAGGATCTAATATAATTTATTATCTTGCCTATCTCTAGTTTTAAATTGCATAATAAAATCATATGTGGGCATGAAATAGGTCTGAGAGGTTCTGAGGAAGTGGGGTTTCCTGTGAAATGCGATGACCCTTTTCTCACCAATTATGTTGACATTCCAAGCGTGATGTTTTTGAGATCGGTTGATCTTGTACACATCATATAAAATGCTTTCATAATGTGTATGTAACAATCATGATTTTTACCTTTGTATACAATAAATATTGATGACATTTTAATTAATGTGTATTTACTATGGGAGGTATACATAATTCTGGTTTCTGTTCTGGGTCACACTTTTAGGGATGATACCTCCTCTGGTATACTGATGGTTAAAAAAGGTCACCACTTACATGCTTATCTTTACTGAAAAGAAAGTCACTTTGTTATGATGGCCTACTGACTGAAATGCTTAGGGACAGCAAATCATGTGACCTATACATGTGCAAAGTGAAAAAATGTATTTAGTTTTGTTTCATTTTGATTCGTTATTTACATAAATTTGTTTAGTTAGATTTGTTTCATTAGTTTAATTTGTTTTCGGATTTCATTTCGTTTATTCATTTTCAAATTGATTTGAAAAGTTTTCGAATCAATTTCGAATAATTTTAGAATTCAAAAAGTTTTCAAACTCAAATTGTTTTCAAATTCGAATCGTTTTCAGCCCGGGTTCAGACTACTGCAATCTCAGAGATCGCATGTGATTTGCACCTGCATCGCAGGTGCCGATCACATGCGATCTCCGAGCAATGCTGAACTCACATTAGATTCACACAGAAAAAGGTGCAGGAGTCTTTTTTCTCACCCATGCGATCCAATTCATGTGCAAATTCACAGTTTGCACTGCGATCTGTGAACAAAACTGGGGGTGTCATTAACTTTGTAATGACATCCACAGTGGTTCGCAGAAGGCAATGTGAACTGCCTGTGGGAGTGATGCGATGCGGGAACCAGCTCTGTAATTGCACCGATTCCGGCATTGCACTAGTGTGAACCCGGGCTCAAATTCGAATCGTTTTCGAATTTGAACACCTTTCAAATTCCAATTGTTTTCCAATTCCCAAGGAGAATAGGGTGGAGTTGAAAGTGCAGGAAAAGAATGGAAAAGGATAGAATACAATGGAGGGGAATATAACAGAAAATTAAAGAATATAAGGTAGTAGAGTGGAAAAGAGCTGTTTTACTCTGTTGTAGTCTATTCTTTTGTTTTCTGTTCTATTCTGTTCTAGTCTATTTTTTTTTCTGTTCTATTCCTTTGTTTTCTGTTCTATTTTGTTCTCTTTGGAAATTGGAAAACTATTCAAATTCGAATTTGAAAACTATTCCAATTTGAAAACTTTTTGAATATGAAAACTATTCGAATTCGAAAAGTATTCGAAAAGGATTAAAAAAATGATTTGAATTTCATCCAAATTGTTTTTCTTTGTTTTAGACTTGTTTAAATTCTGTAATATTGTAATTCAGAAATTCAGAAACATCTGAATGTCCGAAAAATGAAAATTCGTCCAAATTTTAATTCGGAATGAAACAAACCACACATGTCTAATGCGACCTAGGATGCTAGACCTTCCATGGAGCTGCACTATTGGAGTATCTACATTATATGTCTCCTTTTCATCAATTGGATGATTGGTCTAGGTTAGGGAGATAACACAGAGGACAGAAAAGTGATGTTGCCCCTTTGCTGCATCTGACTACTGAAGGCGTCTCTGGTTAAGTGACCACAAGCATATACTGACCTCTTTTACTTTGAGGTCAATAACTCTTTTAAACTGCTCATTTTATTATTGGAGGTAATTTATTTTAGGCATTTAGGTAAAATATATAGCTAATACTACCATTAACATGGCTGTTATAATTATATTTTAACTTTTAGACATATGAGGCTCAATTCACAAAAGGCGTAAAAATCCTATTTTTCAAAAAGTAATACTAAAACCTTGGATTGGGAGCATAATTCGTTCCAGAAACATGCTTGTAATCCAAAGCACTTGTATATTAAAGCAAAATTTCCCATAAGAAATAATGGTTTATAGTCCATATAAAAAGATTATAGCAATGTAATAGGTTGTGTAACCATAAAATGTCCATCCAGAAATGGCAGCCTCCACAAGGGAATTAGACGCAAAATCCAGCTGGAGCTAGGGAGTATAAAAGAGAAGCGAGGCGCCTCTAAGTGTAGCAATATGGTTACATTTTAGGAAGGTCCAACATTTAGCAACTCACATGTTTGATCATTAAAAGAGGCACATCTAAGTATTGAGGCATCTGGGGTAAAGCTGTCTACATCCTTCACACCGCTGGCTCTCACCGCTCTGAGTGTGCACTCGTGACTGGGAAGACTACCCTGCAGTAGAGTGATCTGAAAGGGAGGCTTGAAGTGCTCATGGAGCACAGCGTGGAAGGGATGTCGTTGATGGCGGTGCGGAGGATGGTCTATGTGGGAAGCTTTACCCCAGATACCTGCATACGTAGATGTGCCTGTTTTAATCATCAACCATGCGAGTTGCTAAATGTTGTACCTTCATTAAATGTAACCATAGTGCTACACTTAGAGGTGCCTCGCTTCTCTTTTATACTCATTTGTGACGTGACTTTTATATCAAGACATCGCTTGTTTTTCAAGTCAAAATGTATAAACAAATTTTGCTTGTTTTGCAAAACACTCTCAGACCAAGTTACTCTCAAGTTTTACTGTAGTTATTTTCAGTTAAATCCAATGAGATTATATACTTACAGTCACATGCCTACAATATTCTTATTATTGTGTAAAGTTTAACCACTTCAGCCCCGGAAGGATTTACCCCCTTCCTGACCAGAGCACTTTTGCAATTCGGCACTGCATCGTTTTAACTGACAATTGCGCAGTCGTGGAACCTTGTATCCAAACAAAATTGACATCCTTTTTTTCCCCCCACAAATAGAGCTTTCTTTTGGTGGTATCACCTCTGCGTTTTTTTTATTTTTTGTGCTATAAACAAAAAAGTAGCAACAATTTTGATAAAAAACTGTGTGGGGGCTGGGCTGGCCGCGGCATGACAGATCTAACTGTTCCCGATTTACAGGGAACAGTAGATCTCATGTCCCCTGACGGAAAGGAGATCCGCCGTGTTTACACTGGCAGATCTCCATTCTGCCTCTGCGGGTCACCGGCAGATATTGATTCCGCCCGACCCCGGGCATGCTCACGCAGTGCGCAGCGGGAGCGAGAGCCGCCATACGGCTATGGCGATTTGTGCAGCAGTGCCAACCTGCCACTGTATTATGACGGCGGGCGGTCGACAAGTGGTTAATGAATTAAAGCTGTGTGACTGGGTCTCAACTTACTGGTTTGTTTTATTAAAGGCTTTTAAATCTGATTTGAACCATTTAGACAAATCACTTGTATACTCACATTTAACACTGACCTTTATTAACCCTAAGGCAAAAGGGTGAACCGATGTTAAAACATATTCACATATTCAGTTGTACTAATACTGAACACTTGATTCTGATTCTGACTACTATTCAAATTATTTTATTTATCCATGAGCAGAGGTTTGTGCATAATATAGGATTTTTAAGAAGTATCTGCATATTTGTATTTCTTGTTATTCAACGTGTACTTTATGTCCTGAGGGGGCTCTCTGCATATCGCTGATATAGCTAAGTGGCTGTGGATTTACCATACTGTGATTTGACAATGTTGTCATAATTTTAACGTACACTGCAGGATATTTTTGATGAGATGGTCATGGTGATCGGATATTAATAAAGAATGTATGAATTCTGCTACTCACATCTTTTTTGTTAATACCTTTTTCTTTCCATAGATTGTCTTATTAGCGTAACCCCTAAAGTGCTAATTATTAAGGAACACAAAAAATTCTTCCTATTTCTGTGTGCTGTCCTGCACTTAACCCAGCATGCGCTTCCATGTGACCATATAACTATTAAAAGAAATAGAACGATTATATATTTTTTCAAGTAGAACTGCAGACAAACCTGGCTAAAATAACATACATGTTTACCTGTAATGTAAAGAATTGCAGAGCTTAAATGTCTATAAAAGCAAAACCAACTTCCATCAATCCTGAGTGGTACTCGATAGGTGAATGAACCTTGACTAAAAAGATGAACAGTAATCTTCCACCAACACCCCAGTAAGCCAAGCCTCTTACCCTTACAATTGGACCACTAGATTATAGGTGGCCAAAACATCAACCACCATGGACTGCTCCAGCATGGCTCCAGGCATCATTCCTCATGTTGAAAGGTGTAAAAACGAAACCACTTCATGGTGTAGTATGTCAAAATCTATATGCATCTATATACTCACACGGTAGTAGATATAAACAGGCATGCCATATGAAAAGTTCCTGATGGTTTCAAAACGACAAGCATCCAAAAACTCCACCCTATGCAGCGTTTCGTTGTATCCAATGCATCAGCGCCCCTGATGATGTTGGATACAATGAAACGCCGCATAGGGTGGAATTTTTGGATGTGTGGCGTCGCTTTACATGAGGACCATGGCCATCCTGTCAGTTTAAAACCATCAGGAACTTTTGATATGACATGCCTATTTATATCTACTACTATCTGAGTATATAGATGTGTTTTTAATAAATTCAAATAGTTTTGCTATACTACACCATGAAGTGGTTTTGTTTTTACACCTTTCAACATGAGGAGTGATGCCTGGAGCCATGCTGGAGCAGTCCATGGTGGATATGATGTTTGGGCATTTTTGACCACCTATAATCTAGTGGTCCAGTTGTAAGCGAAAGAGGCTTGGCTTACTGTGGTGTTGGTGGAAGATCACTGTTCAATCACTGTTCCAGAAGATTGTGGGATGAAGGGGTGGTCGAATTCCCAATCTGCATGCCTGGGCAATCAGAGTGGAAGTGGGAACCCATCAGAAATAGGTACCTGCTCCCAAAAATATAGAAATTAGTAGAGGCGGGTAGAAGGAGAAGGATGAACAGAACTTCACTTTTTCAGATGAAGTTCTGCTTTAAGGTTTATACTTTTGCAGCAGGAAGATAACTATAACAAACTCCAAAGTATGGATGCAGCCCAATGTAGCAATTATGTTATGCTAACAATTTACTCAAACCCTTTTTGTTTTACAAATGTCGCATTGAAAGAGGATTAAAGCTCTCCTAAAATAACACATATGTTCACATTGAGCTTAACCATTTTGCTACATTGCATAATAGCTGCACAAATGTAATAAAATTGAAATCAGCAGACTTTGCTTTTTTGAATACATTTTGTGGTAGGGTGTGCAAGGGGTAGGGATACGGGGTGTACAAATCACATAAATATTTTGTTGGGAAAAGTTATAGGAATATGCATTTGTTCTCATTTTTACTAGTGTTAACTTTTCCATGAAAACAATGCTCTGGGACTCAAGGGGATTTTGAAAAGGAACAGCCTGGGGACTCATGTAGCTACATACTGAGCACAGCAGTGCTGAATTCCATTGTACTGTTCCATTCTGCATAACATCTCAGAGCCATAAATGAAGCTTACGTAGAAATAAATACTTTGCTAGCTTTGTTGATTGTAGGCCTGAGCAGCACGCAGATAACTGAATAACCCAAAGAAATGGTTGCTGAATGCAGCTCACACACTAAATGGGGGATTATTACTACTCAATGCCATCAGTTCACCACATATTTATTGTACTGGCCTATGAGGCAAGTGCTTCCCAGCCCAATCCTTCTCTAGGCCATAGACAGGTATATTTCTTACTGATTACAGATCCAAAAAGGAAATTATCTCAAATGAGTTATAAAAAAAGTTTCCAATATTTCAGAAAATTCTGAAAATGAAAGCAGAGATGTCCACATGTTAATATGTTTGTTATGGCTTAGTTGATGACCCCTACACTTCCCAATCAGTAATTACATTATTCATTGCATCCTTAATAACAGGCATAATGAAGATCAGCTTGAAGGTAATGATATGCACATTTTTTAATGATACTACTGTATAAACAATATTGTAGACATTACATATTTCTACAAGATTGAATACAATACCACCAAGCAGTTCAGGAACATCAAGCCTGGTGGTTCTGGTAATTTATTGAAGCTGTGTGCCTTTTAAGAAAAACTGTGTTTAGTATCTCGTTTTTGTAAGAGACAAGGGGAACTGTACAAACCATAGGGTCTTCATATGATTGACTTACATATAAAAGAACGACTCCGCTATACCTTGTTTACCCCATCTCCTTATTACTATATTAATGGCAAGTCTAGTTTACTAGTATTGCTATTTAATTACTGTAATGAAGAAAAGAAATTACATAAATACATCAAAACAGCAGTGTTATGTGGTAGCGAAACACATGTTACTGCTGAGCTCTCCTTTTGAACACCCTAGTTGCCTACCTGTCATTTGACCCCCTGAGCCCCTGACCCAACATGAAGACCCGACTTTCTTGATCTACATTCTTGTCCCCAGTCAATGATTATGGGAATATTAATGCTGTTGTTTGAACAGTATCTTTAGACAAAAACGTTTTTGTTTTTTTTGGATACAGGGGGAAAGGTTAGGTCCTCTGTCCAATTTTTATTGCTCTCTGTGTCCCCATTAAGAAGAATCACTCCTCTATTTATACTGGTGAGCATTGTCATGAAAGAAAGTGAAGGGAAATTTAAAATGTTGGTATTTATCACTAAAACAAGAGGTAAGGGAAAATCTTCCAATGGGTATACCAGGGACAACTTATCTAAGAGAGAATGTCTTCTCACATTTCCTCTAACTTCCTATTGCACATCTGGGACAGAAGATAAATAGAGATGTACACAATGTTATGCAGACAGCAAAAATACATTTGCATGGGCATTTAAATCTTTCCTACTCTGCCCAAAACTGAAAAAAAAAAAAACATTTGAATACATACACTTCAAAGCCCAACTCCTGGCAAATATTGATTCACATGAAGTGGGGCTGTGCCCGCACTGTATGGGTTAACTGCTCATTTTGTCTAGGGGTGAACACAGATCCTATACTCAGCCAATCCATCAATCCTCCAGAAAATGGCACTCCTTCATGTCCAACGGTGGACTGTTCTGATGTTTTCATGTCCAGAGCTGGCGTATGAGTGTGATGACATCAGGAACAGTCCACTGCACAAGACCCCTGGACCGCAGGGAGGGGGGGCAGGACCCAAAGGGACCAGTTTCGCAATCGTTGGTTCGGAGGATCGGGTGAATAAATCTCGGCTCTTCATAACCCTAGACCAAAACTAGCAGTTAACCCATGCAATGTGGGCACAGCCCCACTGCATGATAAAAAAATTGCCTGGGGTTGGGCTTTAAGCATAACAGCCAGCTGACTTGCATTTCAAAATGACATCAGTAATGGAAGCTTCCATATTTCTGTTCTGGCAGATTTATTTAAAGATTATTTTCCATGATGTAGGACAACCACTGCCCTCATATCATTTTCATTTTTCCAAAATTCAGCAGCTGCAATTATAATCTTCGTTTACAATTTGTGAGCAAACAATGCTTCATCTGAGATCGGAGCACATGCATTTAGCTATAGTTCTATAAAATATCCATTAATTCTGTTCATGTTAATTATAATATTCCAAATTGTGCAATCAGTGGTGGGATGAGAGTCCAACTTTTACTTACTAAGGGGCTGCTTGTGGCAGGGATCCCCCTCTGTTATTCACATGCAGGGTCAGATCCTTCTGAGAAGCCCTAGATTCTGGGAATTCCTTTTCAAAGTACATAAAAAATTAAAGAGCAAAAATATTGTAAACAAAAAAGGTCAGGAAGAGTGCAAAACATATTAATGTAAAAAGCACATAGGTGCCTAGAAAGCTAATCTGACATACATTACAATATTCACAGTATATTGGCAAATATAATGGGTGATTTTATATTGAATGTAGATATTAAATTGGCATTTTATGACTTGCTTAATTGGTTCATCAAGGTACTTTACTTTGTTTTCCCATCCTTGCAGTTTAGGAATGTCAACCTGGGGATCTAGGATCTGCGAAGCAAAACTTACATCTAATGCATCAATGAATCAAATGCTGTCCATCATTTGTATATGTCCCAGGCATATCAATGCCCCAGTTGGTTGTGCAAATCTGTGTAATGATGTTTACCTAATGAATGTGCTATATCTGATTTCAGCTACCCAAGTCAACTGCCTGAACAAATTCTTTGTCAGTGGGTCTTTCTTTTTATCTATCCTATCTATCTATCTATCTATCTATCTATCTATCTATCTATCTATCTATCTATCTATCTATCTATCTATCTCTACCTATTTCACTTACAATCTGTGTTTATTTAGCTGATACAAAATGTAGCCAACAGATGCTGAAAAATGTGTTTCTTTTTACTGTCTTTCTATGAGTGTGGTCTAATCAAACATTCCTCTTCAATTTCAATCTGTTTCCTGAAAACTACCTCCCGTTCTTTGCAGTGTGTCATTTCACACTCGGGTGGTGCGCTTGCAGGACGTTTTGAAAAGTCCTGCAAGCAGCATCTTTGGGGTGGGTTGGGAGCGCTGAAAATAGCGCTCCCAGAACGCCCCTGTCCATTGCAGTGAATAGGCAGCACCAAATACCACCACTAAAGTGCCGCTAAAGCATGTCAAAAATGAACGGCACTTTAGTGCTGTTTTAGTAACACTGGAGTTTGGAACTATTTAAAAAAAAAAAATTCCAAATATAAATCAAAAATGTCTATGGGAACTAAAAACCATACAGATTTTGTGGGTGTGTGGCCAATTTAATTTAACAGGGGTGTTAAGTGATGTTAAAAAACTAAAGCTGAATGCCAGGCATGCAGCTAAATGCACAGCGAAATATATATATTCAACAGTCCTATTGCTATAGAACTTGTGCGTTTATTCAGCCAATCTTGTAATTTACATACCTCTTGGCACACAGCCAGTAATATCCATTTACTACTTCCTGGGTCACCTCATTAAACTGACCATACAGGGTTTTATTTGAAAATGTTTGTTTTTGAAAACTTTGTTCAATTTTTTAATGGTTAATAGAAACAAATCGGTGGTTGTTTTTCACAAGAAATGGAAGGCAGAGGATTGAACATTTTTCTAATTTCTTGTCTGAATGAATTAAAATCCTAAATAATCGATTTGCCCTCAATCAAGAAAATTGTACATATTGTAGGAAAAGCTTTTCCGGAATAAGAACTTTTCCGGTCACCAACATTTGTTCTTGTAGACAGTTGCATATGGTATAGAAATTGCGGCAAAATTAATTTGTTTTAGTTTTCCCCACCTCTGCGCTGGAAAGACAAAATTACATAAATATGTAAACAATAAATAAATACCCTTCAAAATGTAACTATATGTCCAAAATAAACAAATTAAAACTCTTCAATAAATGTTGTGTATATATGTATGATACTTCAATTGATTCTTTCAAAATCACTGCTGCTAACATATACCCTAAAACTATGAAATAAAAAAATAAAACAAAACCACCAGTGAATCCCATAAAAACAATTTAAGTGTCCTCTTAAAGTCCAATAACTGTGTATTTTTTAATCTTATTACGCAAAGTGAAGTGTTAATCCACCAAAACAGCACCTTTCAAACGTGCTCCACCACTCCCGATGTATGAAACACTCACCAAAAGTTATTACCCCTCATAGTATGAGAAAGGCATAAACAGCTTTAGATAGATGTCCCCAGGTACAGCCGAATTCACCATGCACCTCTCCTCCACTCTTCACCACAAAGGTCGCAATATATAAAATGTATAAATGTTGTGCTTATGAGGAAACTTTTTCCTGCATGGTATTTATGTATAAGTTCTTTTTATACGAGAGTATCTTTAACCACTTTAAGACCGAGCCTCTTTTTGGAGTTCGGTGGTTTTCAGTTAAAAACAGGTTTTTTTGCTATAAAATTACTTAGAACCCCCAAACATTATATATTTTTTTTTCTAAGACCCTAGAGAATAAAATGGTGGCCATTGCAAAACTTTATGTCACACCGTATTTGCGCAGCGGTCTTACAAGCGCGATTTTTTTTGAAAAAATTCAGTTTTTTTAGTTAAAAAATAAGACAGCAGTAAAGTTAGGTCAATTTTTTTCCACATTGTGAAAGATAATGTTACACCGAGTAAAATGATACCCAACATGTTATGCTTCAAAATTGCGTCCGCTCGCGGAATGGCGACAAACTATGCACCATAAAAATCTCCATTGGCGACGTTTAAAAAATTCTACAGGTTAGCATTTTTGCGTTACAGAGGAGGTCTAGGGCTAGAATTATTGCTCTCGCTCTAACGATTGCGGCGATACCTCACATGTGTGGTTTGCACACCGTTTTCATATGTGGGCGGGACTTACGTATGCGTTCATTTCTGCGCGCGAGCTCGCAAGGACGGTGCGCTTTAAATTTTTTTTTTTTTTTAATTATTTATTTTACTTTTTAATTTTTATTTTTACAACTTTCTTTTTTAAAAAAAAAAAATTTTGATCACTTTTTTTCCTATTACAAGAAATGTAAACATTCCTTGTAATAGAAAAAAGCATGCCAGGACCTCCAAAATATGAGATCTGGGGTCAAAAAAAATGGCAGGGGAAAAAAAAAAATGTCCCCTTTAAGAGCATTGGGTGGAAGCTACTTGTGACGTAGCTTCCGCCCAACCTTGTTATGGAGCCGAGTGAGCGGCTTCAGCCGCTCACTCGGCACACGGACACTGGAGGGAAAGGACCCGATCATCTCCACTGCTGCCGGCGGGTCCGGTAAGCGGCGGAGATGACCGGAAAGCGGCGGGAGGGGGGGGGCACCTCTCCCGCCACTGATAAAAGTGATCTCGCGGCGAATCCGCCGCTAAGACCACTTTTATCTTGCAGAGAATCGCCTGCAGAAAAAAAAGATACCGGGGTTATGGTAGCTATCTGCTACCATAACAACGGTATTCCACTTCAAAGTACCGCCGTCAAGCGACGTACGGCGGTCCGGAAGTGGTTAAGATACAGGATTCAACCAATATGAACACACACTAAAAAAATTTGGATATTTATTAGTCAGACATGTATTCATACAAACATAGTTATATATAGGTGGACACAAACAATACTACATAAAATTTTAGATAACAAATACCCACTAATGGGGAATATTAATACTCTTTAAATACACAAAGTTTGTAAGACCTCTCTATAAAATTTGTAACCAAAAAATGACAATTAGACAGAGCATCGATATTTCACAAATGTAACTGTTACTTTACTGCAGGTAAGTAAGTGATCAATATCGTGAAATGATAATTGGATGTCTGCTATGTCAAGAGGATAAAACTGCAAAAATTAGAGTAATAAAAATAAATGTACGTTTTAGAGAAAAATCTACCATGTGCTATGAATTCGAGAGAAGTACTTATCTGACTGTACTTAATAATAAACAATAGTTCAATAATTCATATTCGCAAAAACAATTCAAATCGAGGTAAAACTAGACAATATAATTACACTTTTAAAAGTAGCTACATTTTAGAGAAAGATCTACCATGTTACGAATTCGAGAGAAGTACTTATCTGACTGTACTTAAAGTGGTAGTAAACCCTCCTATCATTTTCAGCCAAGGAAGCTGCCATCTTGGCCTCTGTTTAATCTACAACTGTCATGATGCTCCACATGTGATCAGCTATGACACCAGCCATTGGATGGTTTGACAGTTTGGTGTAGAGCGCAACCAATGGGAGTGTTACATTTCCGACACGTGCTGGAAATGTAACTTGTTTTTAAACTGTTAAATGGATGGGTTTACCGCCGCTTTAATAATAAACAATAGTTCAATAATTCATATTCGCAAAAACAATTCAAATCAAGGTAAAACTAGACAATATAATTATACTTTTAAAAGTAGTTACTGGTTTATTGTGATAGTTACCAAAGTTCAATATGGTGCAGCTTCCAAGGCGGGGCATTTTGAGTCCTTAGAGTTTCATAGCAGGAAGTATAAAGGAGTCCTTATGAGCTTGGAGTTTGTATGAATGGACAGAGGTATGGATGTGATGGACCGAATGTCTGTTGGGGTGTGTATCCGACCATCCATTGGGAATTTGTCTCTGACCCTTTATTTCGTCTTTAAACAATACTCTCATAAAAGTATACGGAGGGACCTCAATTTCATTGGGTGAGGGGTTAATCTCCACCCGGCCAGGACGTCCCTTTTGAGAAAATTGTCACTGCCCCTAGAACCACCCAGGATCATCTTTCAGCATAAATGTTTAATTCGTTTAAACTATTTTCTAAGTATTTCTTAGAAAATGTTATATTTTTGTACTATGTCCCTGAATAGATTATTGTAAATGTATCTTCTAATATTTAAGATTAATGGTCAGCAGTATGATATAAGGGTAAAATGAATACCGCATAAAATGATTGAATATGAATCTCTATATCACGCTTGCGGATACTATAATTAAAACACATTCTATTTCTAGACATATATTTGTATACATGGTTAAGATATATATATTTATATCATTAATAATCATTGGATATACTTGAAACAATTCTTATTCTAATAGGCTTCACATCAAAATAATATATAGGTTTTTGTCTCATCATAGAATTATCAGTAGATGCAAAATCATAACTGTATCTATGACCAGAAATATACTTTATAACTTGACTGACTTATAACCATGTGTATCTTGAAACTTTCCTTGGGTTAAACAAATATTCAGAAAGTAAATGTTTAAAATGAACCCTGGGAAATCCTTTGCGGATACTATGATTAAAACAGATTCTATATCTAGACATATTTTTGTATACATGGTTAAGATATATATATTTATATTGTTAACAATCATTGGATATACTTGAAACAATACTTATTCTAATATGCTTTACATCAAAATAATATATATGTTTTTGTCTCATCACAGAATTATCATTATCAATAGATGCAAAATCATAACCCTATCTACGACCAGAAATATACTTTATAACTAGACTTTACAGTTCGGGTTCATACCGGACTTTAGGGTGTCCTGAACCTGAACACGGACATTTGAGAAAAAGTCCAGGTTCGGGTTCGGGGTTTGGGCATTTTTTTGCGCCTGTTGAATAGCTGCAGGGCAGCCAATCAACAAGCGTTTCACTCGTTTGCCCTTAGAAGCCATCACAGCCATGCCTACTAATGGCAGGGCTGTGATTGGCCAGTGCATCATGTGACCCAGCCTCTATATAAGCTGGAGTCACATAGTGCTGCAGTCACATCATCTCATACTATTGTAGGGAAAGGATTCTGCTGCTGTGAGGGACAGATTAGCTTTAGAAAATCAGTTAAAAACAGCGATTTATTGGTGGGTGGGTGCTAGAGGAGATTTTTGTTTGCTAGATTACATTTTTTTTGTGAAGCAAAGTGCCTCATATAAAACTAAGCAATTTTTCTGTTTGTTAGGTGGGCGTTTGCAGCCATTTTTGCAAGTGCAGAGCACATGCAACTGCTTGTGTGTCAGGGACACTACTTTAAGCGTGTTCTGTTAGTTCAGTTGGCAACATTTTGGCATATTTAAATACTGCCTTTACATTGCAGTTTGTGCAAAATATTACATTTGCGGCCAGCGGAGCATTTCTTGCACAAAATTAAAAAGTGCATCTACATTGCTGGTTTAAAAAAAAAAATATTCTAAATACTACATTTGCAGCCAGCGGTGCATTTCTTGCACAAAAATAAAAATTGCGTCTACATTGCTGGTTTAAAAAAAAATATTCTAAATACTACATTTGTGGCCAGCGGTGCATTTCTTGCACAAAAATAAAAAGTGCGTCTACATTGCTGGTTTTAAAAAAAATATTCTAAATACTACATTTGCGGCCAGTGGTGCATTTCTTGCACAAAAATAAAAAGTGCGTCTACATTGCTGGTTTAAAAAAAAAGAATAATAAATAATGCTACATAGTACATTTGCACCTTGCTGTGCATTTCTTGCACAAAATTAAAAAGTGCGTCTACATTGCTGGTTTAAAAAGAAAAAAAAAATAGTGCTACATAGTACATTTGCACCTTGCTGTGCATTTCTTGCACAAAATTAAAAAGTGCGTCTACATTGCTGGTTTAAAAAAAAGAATAATAAATAGTGCTACATAGTACATTTGCACCTTGCTGTGCATTTCTTGGACAAAATTAAAAAGTGCGTCAACATTGCTGGTTTAAAAAAAAAAAAAAAATAGTGCTACATAGTACATTTGCACCTTGCTGTGCATTTCTTGCACAAAATTAAAAAGTGCGTCTACATTGCTGGTTTAAAAAATAATATAAATTTGTGCTAAATAGTACATTTGCGTCCAGAATGAGGGGATCGTCAAATAAGGGATGTGGTCATGATCGTGGTGCTGCTGGTGTTGGTGGTGTTGGTGAGGCTCCTGTTGCAAGGAGAGGACGTGGTCGATCTGTGCCAGCTACACGCACAAGTAAAACACCTTCCTCAGGTGCGAGTAGCCAACAGAACCTTCAAAGTTATATGGTAGGCCCGAATGCTGCTCAATGAATGGTGTGGCCAGGCGATAGTAGATTGGGTGGCTGATAAACAATGCCTCCAGTTCCTTCACATTGTCTTCCACCCGTTCCCTTGCTGAAAGCTCAGAGTTGGCACCTGGACCCCATTGCCATCTGTCTTTCACCTCAGCCCCTTGTAAATCAGCCAAGCAGTCTGAGCCCCAAGTCATGCAGCAGTCTCTTATGCTTTTTGATGACTCTGCTGGTGTGCTTTCCATGGGCCATCCACATAGCCCTGCCCCAGAAGTGGAAGACATTGAGTGCAGCGATGCCCAACCACTTCTGTTTCAGGATGAGGACATGGAAACGCCACCGCAGCATGTCTCTGATGATGACGAAACACAGGTGCCAACTGCTGCGGCTTTCTACAGTGTGCAGACTGACAAGGAGGGCAGTGGTGAAAAGTGGGCGGAAGATGATGTGGAGGATGATGAGGTCCTAGACCCCACATGGAATGAAGGTCATGCGAGTGACATGTGCAGTTTGGAGGAAGAGGTGGTGGTCGCACAGAGGCACCAGCACAGCAAAAGAGGAAGCAGGTTGCAAAAGCGGAGCGACCATCCCCTAGACAGTATGCCTATTACTACCCACCGCACCCAGGGACCTAGCACACCAAAGGTAGCTCAAAGGAGTTCCCTGGCATGGCAGTTCTTCAGACAATGTGCTGATGACAAGACACGAGTGGTTTGCATGCTGTGCAATCAGAGCCTGAAGCGAGGCATAAATGTTCTAAACCTGAGCACAACCTGCATGACCAGGCATCTACATGCAAAGCACGAGCTGCAGTGTAATAAGCACCTCAAAATCCAAGAAAGTTCTCGGGCTCCTCCTGCTTCCTCTTCTGCTGCTGCCTCGGCCTCTTCCTCCACCTCTACAGTGCCAGTGTCACCTGCCTCCCAGCAAACAGATGATGTGACAGCAATGCCACCATGTCCGCCACCGTCCCCAAGCATTTCCACACGGTCCCATGGAAGCTTACAGCTGTCCAACTCCCAAACACTGGAGAGAAAGAGGAAGTACCCCCCACCCACTCGCGATCCCTGGCCCTGAATGCCAGCGTTTCAAAATTCCTGGCATTTGAAATGCTGTCATTCCATCTGGTGGACACGGACAGTTTTAAAAACTTGATGGCGGTGGCTGTCCCACAGTATGTGGTTCCCAGCCGCCACTACATTTCCAGGCGAGCCATCCCTTTCCTGCACAAACAAGTCGGGGACAAGATCAAGTGTGCACTGTGCAACGCTATCTGTGGCAAGGTTCACATAACCACTGATACGTGGACCAGTAAGCACGGGCAGGGACGCTATATCTCGCTAACTGCACACTGGGCAAATGTAGAGGCGGATAGCAGTTTGGCGCATGTCCTTCCGCCACTGAGGATTACAGGGCATTTCTCTTTGCCCCCTGTTGCCTCCTCCGCTTCCTCCTCCTCTACCACCTCCTCATCCGGTCAACGTAACACCTTCACCACCAACTTCAGCACATCCAGGGGGAAATGACAGCAGGCTGTTTTAAAACTGATATGTTTGGGGGATAAACCCCACACTGCACAGGAGCTGTGGACGGGCATTGAACAACAGACCAATGAGTGGTTGTTGCCACTGAGCCTCAAGCCCAGCCTGATGGTGTGCGATAATGGGCAAAATATCGTAGCAGCTCTGGGCTTGCCTGGTGCATGTGCTGAATTCGGTGGTGCAGGAATTTCTAAAAAGCTACCCGGATATGTCAGAGCTGCTGCAGAAAGTGCGGGCCGTCTGTGCGCGCTTTCGGCATTCTCACCCTGCTGCTGCTCGCCTGTATACCCTTCAGCAGAACTTCGGCCTTCCCGCTCACTGCCTCCTATGCGACGTGCCCACAAGGTGGAACTCCACCTTGCACATGCTGGAGAGACTGTGCGAGCAGCAGCAGGCAATAGTGGAGTTTCAGCTGCAGCACGCATGGGTCAGTCGCTATGCGGAACAGCACCACTTCACCACCAACGAGTGGGCCTTCATGAGAGACCTGTGTACCATATTACGGTGTTTCGAGTACTCCACCAACATGGCCAGTGCCGATGACTCTGTTCTCAGCGTTACTATCCCACTTCTATGTCTCCTTGAAAAAACACTTTGGGCGATGATGGAAGAGGATGTGGCACAGGAGGAAGAGGAGGAGGAAGAGGGGTCATTTCCACGGTTATCAGGCCAGTCATTCATAAGTGGCTCGGAGGGTGGGTTCCTGCACCAGCATAGGCAAGGTAAAAAATTTTCAAACCAGGACACAGTTCTGGAGGATGATGATGAGGAGGAGGAACCGTGTTCACAGCAGAGTGGCACCCAATGCAGCTCGTGGGCATCACTGGAGCGTGGCTGGGGGGATACGGAGGACACAGATCATACACCTACCACTACATGCTGCAGTGCCTGCGCAACGACAGTCGAGTTGCCCACATTGTAACTTGTGCTGATTGCTGGGTGGCCACCCTGCTGGATCCCCATTACAAGGACAATGTGCTGTCCTTAATTCCCTCACTGGAGCGTGATCAGAAGATGCACGACTACAAGCGCACGCTGGTAGACACACTGCTGAGGGTATTCCCAAATGACACCTGGGGGCTCAGTGGAAGCACAAGGCGAAGGCAGAGGAGGAGGAAGAGGTCACCAACGCAGCTGTGGCACCGCCAGCACCTCAGAAGGCAGGGTTAGCATGGCTGAAATGTGGAAAAGCTTTGTCAGCAGCACACCACAACAAACAGCACCACCAACTGATAGGCAACATCTTAGCAGGAGGCAGCATTTCAGCAACATGGTGGAACAGTATGCACACGCCTACACGTACTGACTGATGGGTCTACCCCATTCAACTTCTGGGTATCAAAATTGGGCACATGGCCTGAGCTTGCCCTTTATGCCTTGGAGGTGCTGGCCTGCCCTGCAGCCAGTGTATTGTCTGAACATGTGTTTAGCATGGTAGGGGGCGTTATCACAGACAAGCGCAGCCGCCTGTCCACAGCCAACGTGGACAAGCTAACGTTTATTAAAATGAACCAGGCATAGATCCCACAAGACTTGTCTGTACCTTGTGCAGAATAGACATTTATACCGGCCTCACACACCCATTGGTCTACTTATGTGAACTTATTCTTTTTTTTTTTATAGAACATAAGTCTTTATTGGAATTTGTAACAGGAGAAACATGAAAAATAAACCATGGTACATTTTATATGGAAAAAGTGAACCCGTGCTAGAACATCTCTGGGTTTGTCTGCAGATAGTGATCTTTTTTTTTTAATATGTCTCAATATTTTGGGGGCTACCCCAATTAGAAAAAAAAACAAACAAACAAAAAACAGTGTTGGCTACCTCCTTCTCCTCCACCGCCACTTCTACCTACACTGCCACGGTCACCGCCTCATCAACCTCCTACTCCACATCCACCTCCTCCTTCATTTTTTATTTTTTTTATGTGATTTTAAGTTATTTCCCTATCCACATTTTTTGTAGGGCACTTGTCCTACTCTTACCCCCATGTTGCTTCCTTTTGCAGCCCTCTAGCCCTTTCCAGGATTTTTTTAGAGCCATTTTAGTGCCCAAAAGTTCGGGTCACTATTGACGTCAATGGGGTTCGGGGTCAAGTTTGGGGCCGAACTCGAACTTTTTCGCAAAGTTCGGCCGAACCCACCGAACCCGAACATCCAGGTGTCCGCTCAACTCTATTTATAACTTGAATGACTTATAATCATATGTATCTTGAAACTTCCCTTGGGTTAAACAAATATTCAGAAAGCAAGTGTTTGGACATTTTTCAATTTGTTTAGATAGAATTTAACTAGATAGCTAGTTCTTGGGAGTTTCCTTTGTATTTTCACCAGGCAAAACAATGGTGGCTTAATTAAGTTTCTAATTTGCAAACAATCAACTTCTTTAAGGACAGTGGAATACTTTACGTATTCAATTCGTCCACACATAGGCCATTTCTTGATCTCCTAGGTTTTTGTTGAAATCTCCATTCTGTGATCAAGCTTGTTTGTAGATTTTAATTATATTCTGTTCTGAGAAATTCACAGGTGTGATGACCTAAGGTTGGCCCTCTGCTTTGGAGGCCTAAACTTACAATTTCCAATATGGAGTTTGAGTATATATATATATATATATATATGTATAAATATACACTTTTTTTTATCGTAGTCCTGACATAAAGAAATGTCTCCAATGTCCTCTCTGGTCTCCACTTGGGCATGCCCTGATGCATTTCACCATATCTGACTTTTTCAAGGGTATTCTTGAAAAAGTCAGGTATGACAAAACATGTTAATAAAAAGTATCTTGTTTTTAAACATACTTCACCACTGGAGACTTTTGTTTACACACTTTATATATTGTGAACTGAGGAGTGGAGGAGAGGCGCACGGAGGATTTGGCTGTACCTGTTGACAAGTTGTTAATGCCTTTCTCGCACTATGAGGTGCAGTAACTTGGGTGAGTGTATACATTAAGAGTGGTGGAGTACGTTTAAAAGGTAGCATTTTGGTGGATTAACACTTCACTTTTCATAATATGATTGAAGAAGGTGTGGCTATTGGACACTTGCATTGTTGATATATGTTTTTAACCCTGGGATTCACTGGTGGTTTTGTTTTTTATTTCACAGCATTGCATGCCCCTTTTCAAATTTTATGATTTGTTTATGTTCTCTGTGAAAAGACATAATGCTGAATGCCAGACATGCAGCTAAATACACAGCTGAAATATATATTTTTAACTATACTATTGCTATACAACTTGTCATTTTATTCAGCCAACCTTGTAATTTACATACCTCTCAGGGCACAGCCAGAAATATCCATCTACTACTTTCTGGGTCACCTTATAAAGCTGTCGATACAAGGTTAGAATTTCATGTGAAAATGTTTGTTTTTGAAAGTTTTATTCAATTTTTATAATGGTTAATAGAAACAAATTGATGAGTATTTTGCACTGTAGTGAAGAAAGAAATCGAAGGCAGAGGATTGAAAATTGTTCTCATTTCTTATCAGAATAAATTAAATCCTAACTAATGTAGCCTTCTATCAAGAAAAATGTGTGCTTATTTTATTGTGCATTTATTAGGAAACTCTTTATCCAAAATGACAACTTTTGTGGTCACGAACCTTCGTCCTTGTACACAGTTACGTGTGGTTTAGAAAACATACTTCACCATTGGAGACATGTTTTATACATTTTATATATCGTGAGTAGAGTTGAGCGAACCCGAACTGTAAAGTTCAGGTCTGTACCGAACTTTTGGGTGTCCGGGACCCGGACCCAAACCCGGACTTTTCGAAAAAAGTCCGGGTTCGGGTTCAGGGTTCTGGTAATTTTACTAAAAGTTCTGAAAATTGCTGTAAAAAAGTCCTGGAAAGTCCTAGAGGTCTGCAAAAGGGATGAAAATGGGGGTAAGGGTCTGACAAGTGCCCTACAAAGAAATGGGGACAGGGAAATAACTTAAAAGCATTTTTAAACAAAAATCACATAAAAAAATCAAAAATGGAGGTGGATGTGGACCATCTTCAAACTGTGTGTGAAAAGTATTAATTAGCGGGAGAAGCCATATCACTGTTCTAAAATCATCTTCAAACTGTGTGAAAAAAGTATAAATTAGCCGGGAGAACCCATATCACTGTTCTATAATCATCTGAAAACTGTTTGCGAAACTTAAACAATAGCCGGGAAAAGCCATATCTCTGTTATAAAATCATCTGCAAACTGTGTGTGAAACTTAAACAATAGCAGGTAGAAGCCATATCCCTGTTCTAAAAACAGGGATATGGCTTCTACCTGCTATTGTTTAAGTTTCACACACAGTTTTCAGATGATTTTAGAACATGGATATGTCTTCTACCTGCTATTGTTTAAGTTTCACACAGAGTTTGCAGATGATTTTATAACAGGGATATGGCTTCTCCCGGCTATTGTTTAAGTTTCACACACAGTTTTCAGATGATTTTAGAACAGGGATATGGCTTCTCCCGGCTATTTAAGTTTCACACACAGTTTGCAGATGATTTTAGAACAGGGATATGGCTTCTCCCGGCTATTGTTTAAGTTTCACACACAGTTTTCAGATGATTTTAGAACAGGGATATGGGTTCTCTCGGCTAATCTATACTTTTTTCACACAGCTTGAAGATGATTTTAGAACAGTGATATGGCTTCGCCCGTTAATTAACACTGTTTGAAGATGGTCCACATCCACCTCTATTTTTGATTTTTTTATGTGATTTTTGTTTAAAAATGCTTTTAAGTTATTTCCCTGTGCCCATTTCTTTGTAGGGCACTTGTCCGACCCTTACCCCCATTTTCCTTCCTTTTGCAGACCTCTAGGACTTTCCAGGACTTTTTTACAGCCATTTTAGTGCCTAAAAGTTCGGGTCCCCATTGATTTCAATGGGGTTCGGGGTGCGGGTCAGAGTTCGGGTTCTGTCCGGACCCGAATCCGGACTTTGTCCCGAAGTTCGGCCGAACCAGCAGAACCCGAACTTCTAGAGGTTCGATCAACTCTAATCGTGAGCTTTGCGGCCAAGTGGAGGAGAGGTGCATGGTGGATTCGGCTGTACCTGGTGACATATTGTTGATATGTTTTTAACCATGAGATTCACTGGGGGTTTTGTTTTTTATTCCACAGCCTTGCATTTATAGGAACAGCTTTATGTTGTATATTGTGTTTCCTAATGGACAAAT
>BLSH010152884.1:301704-313412 GCA_018402905.1 Glandirana rugosa
AAGAGGGCGATTAAATATGAAAAGTGTGTGTCAAACTTCTATTAACATCTTGTGAGTATACCGAAAAGGGCCGATTAAATCTGAAAAGAGTGTCTCAAACTTCTATTAACATCTTGTGAGTATACCGAAGAGGGAGATTAAATAACAAGAGTGTGTGTCAAACTTCTATTAACATCTTGTGAGTATACCGAAGAGGGTCGATTAAATAACAAAAGTGTGTGTCAAACGTCTACTAAAATCTTGTCACTATACCGCAGAGGGCCGATTAAATATCAAAAGAGTGTGTCAAGTGTCTACTAAAATCTTGTCACTATAAGTCTAAATTAGCCGGGAGAAGCCATATCACTGTTCTACAATCATCTTCAAACTGTGTGAGAAAAGTCTAAATTAGCGGGAGAAGCCATATCACTGTTCTAAAATCATCTGTGAACTGTGTGAGAAAACTATAAATTAGCCGGGAGACGCCATATCACTGTTCTAAAATCATCTGCAAACTGTGTGTGAAAACAATAAATTAGCTGGGAGAAGCCATATGAGTGTTCTACAATTATCTTCAAACTGTGTGTGAGAACAATAAATTAGAGGGAGAAGCCATATGAGTGTTCTACAATTATCTTCAAACTCTGTGAGAAAAGTCTAAATTAGCCGGGAAAAGCCATATGAGTGTTCTACAATTATCTTCAAACTGTGTGTGAAAAGTATAAATTAGCGGGAGAAGCCATATCACTGTTCAAAAAAATCTGCAAACTGTTTGAGAAAACTATAAATTAGCTGGGAGAAGCCATATCACTGTTCTAAAATCATCTGCAAACTGTGTGTGAAAACTATAAATTAGCCGGGAGAAGCCATATGGGTGTTCTACAATTATCTTCAAACTGTGTGTGAAAAGTATAAATTAGCGGGAGAAGCCATATGAGTGTTCTAAGAACACTTTAGAACACTAATATGGCTTCTCCCGGCTAATTTAGACTTTTCTCACACAGTTTGAAGATGGTCCATATCCACCTCCATTTTATGTGATTTTTGTTTAAAAATGCTTTTAAGTTATTTCCCTGTCCCCATTTCTTTGTAGGGCACTTGTCCGACCCGTACCCCCATTTTCCTTCCTTTTGCAGACCTCTAGGACTTTCCAGGACTTTTTTACAGCCATTTTAGTGCCTAAAAGTTCGGGTCCCCATTGATTTCAATGGGGTTCGGGGTGCGGGTCAGAGTTCGGGTTCTGTCCGGACCCGAATCCGGACTTTGTCCCGAAGTTCGGCCGAACCAGCAGAACCCGAACTTCTAGAGGTTCGATCAACTCTAATCGTGAGCTTTGCGGCCAAGTGGAGGAGAGGTGCATGGTGGATTCGGCTGTACCTGGTGACATATTGTTGATATGTTTTTAACCATGAGATTCACTGGGGGTTTTGTTTTTTATTCCACAGCCTTGCATTTATAGGAACAGCTTTATGTTGTATATTGTGTTTCCTAATGGACAAATATGGTATTGAAATGTATGAGAGAACAATACATCCAAGTCTTTATAGTGCATGCAAAATAGGATTTATAGGTAGATACCAGGGAGGAGGGTGAGCAACTTTGGGTGGAGTTTGTGTGAAACTGCTCCTATACCACTTACCAACCGGGCCCCTTTTTTACCTTTGTTGGTTACTAGCTAAAAACATTTTTTTTTGCTAGAAAATTACTTAGAACCCCCAAACATTATATATATATTTTTAAACACCCTAGAGAATAAAATGGCGATCGTTGCAATACTTTGTCACACGGTATTTGCACAGCGGTCTTTCTAGCGTGATTTTTTTGGAAAAATGCCCCTTTTTGAGTTAAAAAATAAGACAAAAGTAAAGTTAACCCAATTTTTTTGGTATATTGTGAAAGAGGATGTTACGCCAAGTAAATAGATACCATACATGACACGGTTGAAAGTTGCGCGCACTCGCGGAATGGCAACAAAGTCCGTTATTTAAAAAGTTCCATAGGCGACGCTTTAAAATTTTTTATCGGTTGCCAGGTTAGAGGTGCAGAGGAGGTCTTTTACTAGAATTACTGCTCACACTCTGGTGATCGCGGCGATACCTCACATGTGTTGTTTGAACACCGTTTCATGTGTACTTAAGTATGCGTTTTCTTTGCTGCGCAAGCTCGCGGGAACGGTGGCTGATCACTTTTATTGTTATCACAAGGAATGTAAACATCCCTTGTGATAGTAATATATAGTGACAGGTACACTTTTTGGAGGGCTGGGGGGGTCTAAAAGACCCCCCATCCCTCCTTTGCACTTCACAGTATTCAGATCGCCAAAAACGGTGATTCTGAATACTGTCTTTCTTTTTAAATTGGCGCCGTTAGCCGCCGAGTAAACCGGAAGTGATGTTGTGACACCGCTTCTGGAATTTGCCGAAGGAGACCCGATCAGAGCCGATTACGGCTTCTGTCAGGTCTGCTTCTAGCCGGCGGAGGCGCCGGATCGTCGCTCCGGTCTCCCGGTGGGATGGGAGGCTGGAGAAGAGCGGCGGAAGGCGGCGGGAGGGGGGATGTCCCCTCCCACCCCCTGGAGTAACGACCAAGCGGCTCCCGAGCCGGATCGGTCATTATCCCTGGATAGCCGACCACCCGCTCTAAAAAATGATACTGGGATATAGCCTGCAGCTGCAGGCTATGTCCCGGTAGAGTCGCTCAAAACCTGCCGCCGCCTATTTACGGCACTGGTCAGGAAGTAGTTAATGAAAATGCCTGCAGGGAACAATCCTAATACAGAATTATAGTAATTTCTACATATTGTTAATAAGATTAAATACATTTAAAATATGCCTTTACTGACCTCTATAGTTGTATCCTCTATTTGGTAATTAACCCTCAAAATTCACAATAAAAGTTGAAAGTTGTAAAGGGAGATAGCTTTGCATGGAATGGGAATTTAAAGTTTATTTACTGCTTGTTAAGTATATCTAAATATTTAAATGCCCATAGCATGGCCACAGTAATACTAAATTTTAAAGCATACCTTTTACCAATCTGGTCAAATTAATCCAAGCACATCATGAAAAAAATGCCTAAGAAGAGATTACCTTCAGTCACATGTTCAAATAATCAATAGATCTAGAGGTATAAGAAACCAAAGTTATATCAAATTATCAACTTATACGTTTAATGGTAACTCTCAAGAAATACAAGAAATAGCCTGACAAGAGATGTGAACCAGTACCCCACAACATCTCTTATTATTAATGTAACACCTTATAAAAACGTGATATTTTACAGATTAAAATGGCGGCAGTTATTAAACATATGCGGTTGAAATATTTCCCTTTTATCTCTTGGTCCATGTTGTAATGCAAAGAGACTGAATTCTGGTTGAAAATTTGATTTAGAGAGTAGTAATATTTTCCATACCTACAGCAAAAAAACTGGGCTTTAGCTTCTAAAATTTTAGTGACACCAACAAAAAATACAATTTATTTGGTTATGTTTCTATGGGCTACCGCAGACAATTGGTCTCCTTGCCATGCTATTAAATCGATCTTATTCTGTCTACATTAGAAAACTCAAATGGCCAAGAAAAAGAAAAGAAATATATTTTTCTTTGTAACTGGAGGTGCAAATCTTTCATTGAAATGCAATGTTCAGGGCAGCTATTGTAATCGTTCAGAGTGGATTGTTTGCAAAGCAGAGACATATAACCTATTTTAAAGCAAGACACGTTTTTTTTCACTGGCATTTACTATTGTCAAGTAAATTAGGGGGAACACAAATGATAGATTAGCTATTAACAATGAAAGAAATGCTATTTCCATGCCACCTTCTATTGTAATTATTGTTTATCTAAAATACGGACCACATTGAGTGCAAAATCATTATATACTTTTTAGAGTGTCTTTGTAGACATGTAACATTTTCAAAGACTTGAACGTTCTGTGGCTGTGATTATGTTGAGCATAATATTCGTGTTGCTGAGGCTATATTTTCTAAGGATATTATTTGAAAGGTATATGGTTGTCTGCTCTTTTTGTTTACCTACATTTTACAACAAGTTGTCAATATGAGCAAACATCCTTTTGTAAAAAAAAAAAAAAAAAAATACTGAGGATAACTAACTGGACATTATTGTGTTGTCAGAACATTAATTTTGTCTTTAATTTAATTTTGTCTTTAATTGTTGGTTATAGTGTTGTAAATAGTCACTAAAACGCAATGGCAAATATTTTTATTAAATGCATTAAAGTGCAACAGTGGCTAAAATATTTATCTTCATTTTGTATAGAGCCTGAGAAGTCTAATACCTCATTAGCTTTCTATTCCTGTCTAAGGCCATGTTGGTAAGATTTGCCCTGAATTCCTCTATCTGTAACAATGCTGTCACACAAACAGCAAGTGTGGAAAACCTTCCAACTGGGATACAATAAAAAATGAAAGGGGGTTAATATCTACATTTTCTGCCTTACTCTAATAAAAATGAAATGTTCCCCAATTCTCTTTTTAGTGACACTTTGGGGTTGACTTACTAAAAACAAATAGGCTGTTTACTTTGCAAGGGAAGTTGCACTTTGCAAGGGAACTTTCCTCCGAGCTTAGTGAATGTGGTGAAATGTCACCTTGCAAGGAACACCCGATCATGAGCAAAGAAAATGAAAAAAAAATGCATTTTGGCTTCCACAAGATTGGACAATGGAAGTCAGCAGAGCTTCACTTCATTTAAAAAGAGTTGGGGAAAATTCCTGTGCAAAGTGAAAATCCTATTTGCCTTTAGTAAATCCACACCTTTGTCACCTGGATAGCATATGAAGAGAACTCCGCCCAATAGGGCCATATGGAGCAATAAAAATTGAAAGAGGTTCCAATCTTTTTCTACTCTACCCAAAACTGAAAAAGTTTTAATTGGAACTTTACTTTAATTTGTAGGAATCCGTATGCATTCTACTCATTTATGAATTAACATGATATTTTGCAGTACTGTAAAGACAGCATAGAATTATTCATAACAGTCTCTGTCCCCAAACCCATAGTCTAATGTCCCCCACCATGGTAATATACTGTGCTTGTACACAGACCGGAAAACAATCTTAATATAAAGAATAATAAACAGCATACATTTTGAAAATTAAGTTATTTATTAGGATATCTGTCAGTGTTACAAAGTATATAACACTATTTGGAGAGGGTTTTTTTCATTTCTTGCTGCTTTAAGTCAAAAACATCAACCCTCTTTGTGGAACATTGATTAGAAAGGTAAAAAAATTGGTATTGATATCCGTAATTCTCTGCTGAAATAAGCAGCACTAGTAGACTCTGTCCTCCTAATTTTTCTCCCTATACTGCTTTCCTCACTGACATACACAGGAATTTACAGTTGAGCTGTCTGAAAACATCCACAGTGGGCATTATTGTTGGGCAAACGGTTGATGAACACTCACATTTGCATGTTGAACATCCTGCTGAGCACCCCACAATGCACTGTGTGCTTCACAGTGCATTCTAGGACCCTAATTGGATAAAGCCTTGCACCTAACTGCTGGTCAGGTGTAAGGATTTGCCATTTAGGGCACAGAGCACTGTCAGAGCCTTGATTGGATAAGTGATGAAGATTTTCTCCAATTCCAGCTCAGTGCTCATTGTCCCACCCCACACTATAAAAGCTTTCTTCCCATATGAAGCTTTTGCAGTGTGTTTTGGAGTGGGGATAGATAGAGCAGGGCGAGAGAGTTAGTGTGTTCAATTATTCTGACTCTGAGTATAGAATGTTAGTGTCATGTTAGTATAATGTGTGAGTATAGTATGTCAGTATAGTATAATGTTAGTGTAGTGCAGTGTTTAACACAGCATTACATAACATTTAATGCTGTAAACAGTGCTATATACCCCCTTTTTTTTGGTTGCTGCATGTTTTTTTTTTTTTTTTGTTTTCTTTTTCCTTTTTTTTTTCCCCTGCCTGCCCCTTTTTTTTTAAATTGTCAGCCGCAATATTTTTGACTGCGACACTGGTGTTCCCCCTTTTTTAAATTTTTTTAATAGTTTTTACATTTCTGTCAGTGTCGATCCTCAATTTAGAGTGCATCAAGCTCTACTTTTCATTTAATTAATTGATTCCAATCATACATTTCCCAGTTTCTATTAAATTTGGGTAATGTGCCCCCTCATCAGGTCTGGGAGGCCAACAAGGAGAAAAAGACATTCCCATGCCACTATGAGGAGGTCAGCAGCCTCTGTGTCCTCAGGCAAAGGTGGACATCGCCAGTCCTCAAGCAGGGCACATTTGTCTCTTTTTAGTGATATTGCCTGTGCTATCTAGCCTCAGCATGCAGAGGAGGTGGTGGGCTGGCTTACTAAACCATCAACATCATCCTCATCCTCCACTACCAAAGCTGACACCAGTGCACAGTCCACTGCAGCTGCCAGAGCAGCTTATTGTCCACAGCTACCCCTGCCATTGCCCCAGCATCATGCATGGAGGAGTCAGCTGAATTATTTGAATACAGCATCAGCCACTTGCTTCTTGAGGATGCACAGACATTACTTGATTCTGATGTTGGCTCTGAGGTAGAGGAAGGGAGTAACATAAGCCTACAGGGAGGGGAGAACACTGATAAACAACACATTGGCAGTCATGTTCCCCCAGCTGCAGCATATTGCCAAGTTGGCTCCAGTGATGAGAATGGAGGGGATTATGAGGAGGAAAGTGAGAGAAAGTAATAATCCCAACGAGGCAAGATGTCCTCCAGAGGCAGCCATCATGGAAGAGTTGAAAGCAGCCACCCTTTTCCATCAGATTTGGGAGCTGTTATCTCCCGGCCCACTTACCCCAGCTCAGCTGTGTGGGCCTTTTTTAGCACACATGCAGCGGATCGCACTGTTGCGATTTGCAATCTCTGTGGCAAGTAGATCAAGAGTGGCAAAAACACCATCTTTTTGAGTACCACATGCTTGACAAGACATTTAACCTCCCTCCACTGAAAGCCACACACAAGGGTCACAATTCTTCAACTCCTCACTTCTCACCTTTCATGTCTACCTCCCGCTATACCCCAAAGGGTCTCACAGGTCCTTGCAACACATTTGCAGGCAGCACACCTCCAGCTGTAGAGTATAGCAGTCAAATGTCTCAGCTGCTGCATTGAAAAAAAATTACACTGTCCGCCACCCATATGCCCAATGTCAAAGTTCCAGCTTGTCCAAATAAAGAAAGCTTGTAGGGAAAATCAATTTAAATGTAATTTTTTCTTTATAAAGGTCATTTTTGCTTGCAATTTACAGGCAAACGAAGTGGACCCACCAGGCACTATATTTAAAGGAATCTTTAAATGTAATTGTTTCACTTTAAGCATCATTAAAATCCCTGCCACTTTAAAAAAACAATCTTTTTTTTAAAAAAAAATGTTTACAATTATATAGGTCCCCCAGGGCCTCCATACCCTTTTTATGGCTAATGACTTGCATATAAGGCTTCAAAATGGGCAAATTTGATTTTTAAAGTTCAGATCCCACAGACTTCAGTGGGGTTTAGGTTCAGGGTTCAGTACGAGTCCGAACTTTTGCAATGTTCGAGAGTTTGGGCGCATACCAAATTGGGGGGTGTTCAGTCCAACTCTAGTGAGAATCATGCCCAATAAAGTCTGTTATTGGGACTGGGGATGAGTCAAAATACAGTATCTCTTCTGCATTAGGTAGAAGATGCAGCTTTCTCTTTTTAAATTAAAGATGAAATTAATGAAACTATGCTTAGTTTTCTGCACAAAATAAATTCTTCTCTGTCAATGTGGGAATATCACTGAAGCCTAGAAAACATTGCAATAATTTAAAAGTTAGGTGTTGCTAAAAGATTTATTGCAGCAAGGGAGATGTAACTCTTTCTGGCATTGAAACATTTCTGTTGACATAATGTCAGTGCAAATAAATATTTTCCCTGTCCAGCCTGATGCAAACCCCTGAATTTTAAGTGTAGTAAACAACAGAATTTGTTGCATCTGCTGTGCTGAGAATGTAGGGCTCACCACAAAAGTGGGTACATTGCAAAGAGTGCGCTGCTGCTATGTATCCCATCTCATGGGTATCAAAGTATGGGTGCCTATTAATTAGGCTAATCATTCAAAAAAGCTTACAAATTAATTTATTTTATATTATTACTTCTATTCCAAATGCATACTTATGATATATGCTAATAATATAGTAAGATGAACATGTTCTTTTGGTGTGCAGAACCCAGCACCATTAAATAATATGAGTAGAAACGAGTCCTTTGTAATATAGCCACATATCTTCACCACTTGTGTCCAATAAGGCTGCAATGCACACTCCCCAGACCACAATAACCCTACTTTATAGAGGGTCAATCTGCGCTTTTAGTTATACAGGACAGGTCCTCTTTAAGGTTTCCCCTGATCTTTTGGGTCCTTAGGATGTCCTTAAGCTCATATAATAATGTAATTACAAAATGGCAGAAGGATATCTCATAGCATAGTATTTAAATCGGTTGTATGCTCTCCGAAAAATTCTGAAATAAAAACATTATGTAAATCTATTATCTCTTACAATATAAACTCTAACATTGATAGTTTCATCAAAATGTTTTTACTCTATACAAAAGTAATATTCGGGAGTGCGCATGTGCGGGAGACCCTGGATGGACGCTTAGCCAGGAGCTCCGCACCCTCACCAGACAGCGGCACCCCTGGCTCCAAAACTAGCGCCAAGGGACGGAAGGAGCAGGGGCAGCCGAGCCCTCCAAAGCACCAGGCAGCAGGAGGAAGCACCGGGAGCTTCTCGGCATCTCTCCACGATACCCCCGAATGGCAGGTTCTCCAGGTGGGGTCTACCAATATGGCCGCGGCTGCGGCCTAAGCACCGAGTGAAGCTGTAAACGGCTGAATACAGTCAATGGACGGAGGTGGGTCAGTCATCCCCAGAGCAGGGGAGTATGAGAGGATAGCACCGGCTAGTCCATAGTGACCGCGTGTCGATCTCCCTAGCAGACTCCAGGTGGGCCAAGATGGCCGCCGGTGCGGCCTACAAAAATTCCTGAACTACCAGAGATCTCCAAAGCAATTAAAGAGAGACTGTAAGTGTCTTTAATGTTACAACAACAAACAGGAAACACACTATTCTCCTGCGGGACCTCAATTCCTTCTGTGACACAGGGGGCTCCACCACTATCTGGGGGGTTGATAAACGGAAGACAGAGGAAGGGCTCTCCTAAGATTTTTTACTCCAAATCCACAAGGGATCACTTAATCATAGGCTGGGGCACCCCTATAGAACTTTACCTGCTCTGTGAATGCAGAACACTCAACCTAGAAGATCACTCTCTCTCCTCTTTGGGGGGGCTAATCAACTCGCTACATCCAATATGGCCTCTGCTGGGGCTCCGCTACAAGCCAAAACCCAGGAAACCCACGTGGAACCCAGGCCTGTCATAGCCCCGGCTACCCTCACTCTCACTCCGGGACTCAATCTCACCTCTTGCTTCCCCCTTTCTGTTTCTCCAGCCTCCACGAAGTCTCTCCTTCGTCGCACAATGGAGGATTCTCCTGATCATCCCTCTATTCAACAAGAGTTATCTTCTTTCATTCAGCCAAAGCAAGACCCCCCACTAAACACAGCAGACTTGTTCCTCAAATTTTCTAACTTGCTGGAGAGAGTTTTGGCAAATACAGCAGCTAAAATTACAGGGGACATCAAAGAGGACTTCCACAATTTAGGCTCAAGAATGGAAGCAATTGAACATAAACTGGACACTACGATCAAAACTCACCCCAGATACAGGTCCTGCAAGAACAACTGGATACTGCATTATCAAGAATAGATGATCTTGAAAACAGATCAAGACGTTACAACTTCAGAATTAGGGGCCTCCCAGAATCTATTACCAAAGTTATTCCAGCTGTCCAGGATCTGATCCAGTCATTGATCCCCAACATACCTAAACATAGGCTGGAGCTGGACAGGGCCCATAGAGCGCTGGGACCCCCCGGGAAGGATGGGTCTCCCAGGGACATAATCGTTAAACCGCACTACTACACTGTTAAAGAGGAGCTAATGAGAGCGTCTCGGTCCAATGCCTCTATCTCTTGCAAGGGGCACCCGATCCAGATATTTGCTGACTTGTCCGCTCCCACTATTCAAAAAAGGAGAGCCCTCAAACCGCTTCTACAAGTTCTCCAACAAAAAGAGCTCAAGTACTGATGGACTTTTCCGTTTGGTGTCAAATTTATTCATAAGGGAAAAACATTCTCTTTTTCTAGCCTTCCGGAGGGGGAAAAAAATCCTTTTAAGTCTGAAACTCATCTCCCATGAAGCCCCAATGGAGGTCGCGGTTTCTGCGGGTTCCCACGTGAAGAAACCACTTCCGTCGAGCCCTGTCTCCCCACTCTGGACCAAGTCCCAAAGCAAGAAATCTAAACACATTAGACCACCCTAACTCTCTCCTGTGAATTAATGGGTTTCCGCTTGTCTTTGTTAGATGCTGGCCTTTCCTTATAAGAAGGGATAAGTATTGTTATAGACGCTCTCTGTTATCTAAAAGCTTTGGTTACCTGGTTATCCACCTAAGACCTGAAACTATTGACAAGTCTTCGGACTGGTTTTTTACTAGTTCTCCATTCTCTCTCCAAACTGCAATGGGTCAATACAGTTTAAAGTTTGCCCATAATTGTTTTTTTTCATCTTCTACCCTCCTCTAGAGGAGGTTGGATTGTACCCTCCGGCCTGGAGCTTTGGGCGCCTTAGCCTAGCATAGGCTATTGGATACTAAGATTTCTTTCCTAGCTGCTTGATAGGTCTTCCTTGGTTTTAGTAAGTTTTAGTGTTGTGCCGGGGTATGCCCTGTCTGGGAGGGTTTCCATGTGCCTCCCCTTACCCCCGGATTTTCCTTGGATCTCCCGGGGTTAAGTTGTCTGCCTGGGTTGGGACAGATAGTTTCTCAGACCATACCATTGAGTATGGCTTTTTTCCCTCTCCAGAGGGTAAGGATCGTGGGTCGGAGGGGTTCCTTCTCCCCTCGGGCACCACCCCTATTAGCTTCAGTCAGGATTAATGTTCTCTTTACATGTACTCTCTTCTCTTCTCATTCTCTATTCTCCTTCCTTTGGTTCAAGCATCTAATGTTCTTCTCGGTTTCCGCCGATTGCAGGTCCGATGACGTGGTGCTTCGGTTCTTGAAGGCCCCCGAGCCCATCCCCCCCTTTGATGAAGGGTTCAGGGACCCAGGTGATGTTGTTGACATGAGTGCCATTTCCACTGCACCCCATGGCTACTGATACCCAGAGATTCCTTAAGATAGCCACCCATAATGCTCAGGGCCTCAACTCCCCCTTAAAAAGGAGGAAGATATTTGATCATTACTAGAGATGAGCGAACTTCTAGAAGTCCGGGTTCTGCTGGTTCGGCCGAACTTCGGGACAAAGTCCGGGTTCGGGTCCGGACAGAAACCGAACTTTGTCCCGGGCCCCGAACACCATTGAAATCAATGGGGACACAGACTTTTAGGCACAAAAAAAGGCTGTAAATAGTCCTGGAAGGTCCTATAGGTCTGCAAAAGGAAGGAAATGTGGGTAAGGGTGGGACAAGTGACCTACAAAGTAATGGGGACAGGGAAATAACTTTAAATATTTTTTTTTTTTTGTAATTCCTTTATTTATCACAAAAGGTAACATGGTACAGGCAACTGCACAAGCAAGAGTTATTTTTGATGCGAAAACAGATCTTGCATTAGCTGGGTT